>CM077162.1:121358482-121438839 GCA_039583875.1 Platanthera guangdongensis | reverse complement strand
CGCAGCGGTGACATGGAAGGGCCGGGGCGAAGAGGTCCGCATAGAGAGTATAAATGCGGGACGTCTGGCCCCCTTAGAATAGAGAGCAGCGAGGTGAAGCCATGCTGCCTTGACCGTCTCATCATGGCGAATGACGGGAAGGCACTCATCAGAAAGGCTGTTGGCCAGCCAGGTGCGAACAAGAGCATCACTCGCATCCCAGTCATCAAACTCAGGAGAGGTGCGAGGAGGAGGGTCATCGGTGAGGTGATGACGCTTGCGTTGAGAACGAAGGAGAAAGGTGAAAGAAACGCTCCAATCGGGATAGTTGGAGCCCACAAGTTTGGAAAGGGTGCCAAGGTTACCCGAAGGAGGAGGAGGAGAAGGAGCTGCAGGAGTAGTGGTGAGACCGGAGGTAGTCATAGAACCGGAAGCAGAAGAAGCCGCACGAACAGAGGCGGTTAGAAAAACAGAGGAAGCCGCGCGAACAGTAGCGGCTAGAAAGAGGCACTGCGGGGAAGAAGTCGCGCGGACTGAAAAGGCCGAGCGAACAGAAGAGGAGGAGAAGAGCAGGTGACCGCGACCAAGATGCGGGTAAGAAAGAGACAACCCGCACGGTCAGGCAGATCACAGCAGCGGCAAGAAGGCAGGCAAAGGCACGACGGGGAAGAAGTCGCACGAACTGAGAAGCCCGAGCGAACAGAAAAGACGAGAAGAGCTGGCGACCGCGACCAAGATGCGGGGAGAAAGGAACAACCGCACGGTCAGGCAGATCACAGCAGCAAACCGCGTGGAGAGAAACAACACACGCGGACAGAGACAGAACGCAGCGACTAGGAAGTCGGAGAGGCAAGAACAAGAGGCGCGGCGACAACCAAACAGGTCGCCGCGAAAAAGAGAAGTAGGAGAAGAGAACCAAGCAGGAGCAAGCCGCGCGAACAGGTCGGCGGACAAACGACAAGCCGCGCGGATAGGAACAGGCCGCGCGGATAGAAGAGAGGGCAAGCCGCGAAACAAGTCGCAGAATGCCGAAAAAGAAGTCGCGAACAACAGAGGGCGCACAGAATCAGGAGGAAATGACCGTGTCCTCTGATACCATGTTATAAAGTAGAGACAAGAAGCGAAAAGACGAGAACAAGCGAATAAACTTTTGAATAATGAAATTTTATTATCCAAAAAAGATATCATTTACAAAGGTATGGCCTCCCTTATATAGAATGGAGGAGATAAGAAGAGAGTCTACAAACAATGTGGGACTAAACATTTACAGGCTGAGCGGCTAGAATAGTGGAGACCGATCAGGCCGCGCGGTTTGACAGATGGGATAAGCTCGGCAACACCAGCAGGATAGAACAAGCCGTAGAGAGAGACCGCCAGACCGCCCGGTCTACAAACAGCTGGAACAGACCGCTAAGCCGCTCGGTCAACAAACCGCTGGAACAGACCGCTATGGCCGCCCGGTCTAATACTTCAACAGTGGAGTTTCTATTGATGGGTATCTTGGTCGGAATTAGCAACTCGACAAGTAGCTTGGAAGTAGCAGAGCCTTCATAGATTATGCTTAAAAGGCTACATCAAAAGGACGATCCTGATTTGCAGCACCTTCGTAGCAGAACCGAGAAGGGAGAATTACCAGACTTTTCAATCGATGATGCGGGTACCTTGAAGTATCGCGGTAGATATTGTATCCTCGCAGTTGAGGATATTCGAGCTAAGTTGTGCAGTGAGGTGCATGGTTCAAGTGTTGCTTACCACCCTGACTCTACTAAGATGTACAGAGATTTGAAACAGACCGTTTGGTGGTATGGAATGAAGAATGATATAGCCAAGTTTGTGTCTGAATGCTTCACCTGCAAGCGAGTTAAGGATGATCATAGAAAGCCTGGTGCAAGTTGACACCATTGGACATTCCAAGTTGGAAGGAGGAGAGTATATCTATGGATTTTATAACTTGTTTACATAGATCTCCCCGAGGACATGATTCAGTTTGGGTTATAGTGGATAGACTAACGAAATGTGCTCACTTTGTACCATTTAAGATTGATTACTTCATGAAGAAAATAGTAGAGTTATATTTGGATGAGTTCATCAAACTATATGGAGTACCTGTTAGTATTGTGTCAGATCTATATTCCAGGTTTACATCTCGTTTTTGGAAAAGTTTATAGGAAGGGTTGGGTACCGACCTCAGATATTCAACCTCCTATCATCCATAGACCAATGGTCAGATGAAGAGAGTAAATTAAATTGTGGAAGACATGATAAGATGTTACATCTTTGACCACGTAGGGGCGTGGGACAACCGTTTGAGGTTGATGAAATTTTCTTATAATAATAATTATCAAGAGAGTTTGAAGATGGACCTGTTTGAAGCTTTGTATGGGACACGTGGAACTCTCTTGTTTTGGGGCGAAGTTGGTGAAAGACCGTTGTTGGGTCCTGAAACATTGGAAGAGATGAGTATTTCTATAACACATATTCGAGAGAAGCTTCGTATAGCTCAGGAGCATTACGAGAAGAATGCATTTTGGGTCCATTGATCCCAATGTCCTGGATTTGAAGAAGGACCAACAAATAATGTATACACATGTGGTGATCTAACTTGTATCCAAGTTTAATGATTGCAGATTGTCCCAGTAAGCAGTAATGGGACAAATAGCCTAAGTGGATAAGTTAGGTAAGTTCTTTCCTAAGTGGTGAAAAGACAAAAAACTGTCTAAGTCCACAGTCGTTGAGTGAAGATCATTCACTCAATGCGAGATGACTTATAGCGTTGAGTAAAGCATATTCAGTCAAAGCCATGAAGTGGCAAGCTTAGAATATGGCCAAGTCCCCAGGAGTTGAGTGAAGTCAACTCACTCAACGTCATACAACAAAAGTATGTGAGTCAGGGTAATACTGTCAAAGCCTAAAGAAAAATGAGATGAAAAATGGCTAAGTCCACAAGCGTAGAGTGTAACTCACTCACTCAACGCCTTAGCTTCAAAATTATTGAATAGCTGAGCTTAGAGTTCGTCGAACTAAAGTCAGAATTCATCAAGTTGAACTTTCACTTATTCGTCGAGCTGAGCTCAGAGTTCATCGAACTGAGTTTCTACTTATTCGTCGAGCTGAGCTCAAAGTTCGTCGAACTATGTTCTAAGTTCGTCAAGCTCTAACTGAATTCTGAAACAGAAAATCTGGCTATGGCAAAAAGCGTTAAGTGAGACGTGGTCACACAACACTCTCAATGCCATGACGCAGAATTTGTTAAAGCAAAATACATTGAGTGAGGCATGCTTACTCAACGCTGTCAACACTTAAGATGTTGAAAAAGCAGAAATGGCTAAGGCAAAAAGCATTGAGTGAGACATGTTCACTCAACGCTCTCAACGCCATATATACAGAAGTAGCTGCAAAAATTATTAAGGCAAAAAGGGTTGAGTGTGAATTACTCACTCATTGCTGTCAATGCTTAGTGAAGACAAAATTTTGTCTAAGGTGTTTGACATTGACAGATGCTCACTCACTCAAATACAAGCAATAGAAAGCTGAGAAAGCAAGTTGGCATTGAGTGAAGCTGAATCACTCAACGCTTAGAAACTGATTTATATTCTAAGTAGTTTGGTATTGAGTGAAGGTAACTCACTCAACGACAAGAGACAATAAAACTGTCTAAGTACTTTGGCGTTGAGTGAAGCTCACTCACTCAACTCCTATACTACTGGTGCTTGAATTTTGACTAAGTCTTCAGGTGCTGATGTCAGCAAGTCAAAAATTCAACCATATTCAAATTGTTAGCGACAAAGCCACCATACATGACAAAAAGGCATCGCAGGCCTACTGTGTAACATCCCATGTTACTTCTAGGCCCCTTCCACTTAGATTGGGTTAGGCATGAGTTGCGTGATAGGGGTTTTAGCTAGGTTTGACCCTAGGTAGTGGGTTATAGCCATGTGGGGCCCACTATAGGACCAAGTCAAACTAGGTCAAACTAGCCTAAATAGGGACCCAAACCATACCCTGACTGTTGGGTTTCTCTGTGAGGATGGCACAACGCTTGTGCATACAGTGGAAAGTAAAAACATCAAGAAAAACCCAAAGAGATGTGGATCGGGCCATGAACGTTGAATCAAGAAGTTAGAAAAACTAGGCAAAAAAAAATTACCTCGGTGGCGTTGAGTCACAACTCAACGGAGATGCTCCAAACTTTGTCTTCTTGCTAGTGGCGAGTTCTACGTGGAATAATATCCACGTATCTGCAGAAATCCACACGAGCGGGAGAACGCCGAGCTTTCCGTCGCACGGAAGATCGGGAAGAACGATGACTGCACCTTGCTATTCCACGGACTGCTAGGTCCGCGCCAGGAAGAGCAGCACCAGCGACAGTCGCCGGAGAAGAGGAGCTCGACGGAGCGAACACGGCGGCGGCGGAACCCTTCCGTCGGCAGCGGGATTCGGGATCGGCGGATCGATCGCGGAACGGTTTCCGTCGGGTTCGATTTGCACAGCAGCCAAAAGCTTAAGTCCCGATAAAACCCTAAGTGTCGTATTTATACCAAAGGTATAAATAAACCTAGGCTTATCGCTATCCGCAGACCACCCAAGAATAAGGTTCAGAATCGGCGAGTATCAATCGGCGAGAGTCGGCGAGAATCGGCGAGAATCGATCAGCGAGCATCACCATGGATCGGCGAGAATCAGAGTACAATACTCGACGATTCTCGCCGATCGTCGAGCTTCACTAGATGATACACGTCGAATCTCGTCGACCGTCGAGCCGCGGTCGACGATACATGTCGAAGTCGTCGATCGTCGAGAATCAACATATTGATTCTCGACGATTCTCGTCGATCGGCGAGAATCAGAGAGACGATTCTCGCCGATCGGCGGGAATCAGAAGACGATTCTCGACGAATGTCATCGACCCTCGGACGACAATCCTTACCAGCCCTCCAAGGCAACATTTGCCCAACCCCACGATCCTTTAAGGCAACACTTTGCCCATGACCCCATTCAGGTCGGTGATTGGCAACCTTTACCAACACAGTCAATTATCCAACTTCTCCACATCTCTTATGTGCGACCCTGCAGGCTCATATCGCGTTGGCAGTGAGATTACATGTTTGATCACTTCCAGATCACAATGGTAACTCCAACACTGACCCCACCACATTGCCCTAACCCTAAAAACAATCTAAGTGCACCCTACAGCATGCCATTAGGTCAACACTTTGACCCCAGTTGACCAAAGTCAACCTTGGGCCTAATCTGGTCAAACCCACACTCATAAGCCCAATTAGCCTAAGTAGGCCACCCCCTTGAACCAACCCAAGTTGGGTGGTGCCACTAAGCTCATGACCATCAAATGGGGTCAGCCCACTCACCATGTTGACTAAGTCAACTCTCCAAGTCAACAAGTCAACTATTTGACCTAAAAGAGGGAAATGAAGACCAAGCCACCCTCCCTTGGAACAAGACTAGCCCTACCCCTCTGAATTAGGAGAGAGAGTGCATGCAAAGGGGTAGAAATGGGATTTTAAGAAGAAGAGGAGAGACAAATGGGGATGAAGAGGAAGGGAGGCCACATGGCCACCCTTTTAGCTGCAATCCTCTGCCCAACACCTGCTGGCCAGCCTCCCCTGATTATTCCAGGATATTTTGGTGGCATGCTGGCCACATGGCACCCATGGTGACACAACCAACGCCCAAACCGAGCTCACATAGATAGTATCTCCCTATACAACCATCCTCAGCTCAAACTGACTTCACCATTAGCTTCAGGAGGTGGAAAAGGAGTGGAATTCGATAGCTGGATCAAAGCTTTTGGTGGAGAATCAAGAAATCGGGGAGGAGCTAGCCGGCACACCACCACCATGGCAAACCGCCGCCTGACCCGCCGCCAAGCCCCAATCCAGGTCCGTTTCGCCGCCCCTCTACCTGAATTAGAATTCTAGATCCATTTAGGGAGATATCGGGCTCAATTGAGCCCGATGCCATGAGAGGAAAATGAGAAATTCCGGGCTTTTTCTTCTTGCTTGGGTTCGTCGGAGGAGACAACTCCGGCGGCCCCACCGCCGGGAAACGCTAGCCCCCACCTTAGCGAAGGTGGTGGCGACATCCGCCGGCGGTGGTGGTGGCTCAGCTGGCCGAAAATCGCCAGCAAACATCGCCCAGGAAAAACGAATCTCAGTCATTGATCCGTTGGGGATGATGAACAGATCCCGTCCATTCCTGCTTTAGGATTCGTGCATATGATGTATTATGATTTGAAATTAAATGTATGAATAGTGTAATTCTGTCATATAATTTCAGTGACTTTACATGTCATATTTAGGCCTCTTAGAGGCATTTTCAGAAATAGGACCCTAAATGAAAAATCTAGCAGAATGTCTTACTTTTAATTTGACACCTTAAATGTGTGATTTGGTGTAGTATACAGTCCTGTAGGGCATTTATCCTAGGACTGGTCCTAGATAAGGGCAGAAATTCATTTGGATGCCCAAGTCAAACCAGTAATCACCATGGCCCCAAATTTTGGGTATATGCATGATTAGGGCATACCTAGCCCCTTCCAAAAATGTGGAATTTTTGAAACAACTGTTTCTATAGTTTTGGTCATAATGTCAAAAACTAAATAAATGAAATATTTGGCGTTATATGTAACGCCCCGAAACTCAAAGGAGCAAAGGGGGACGTTTTGGGCCAGTTTTGGTTTCTGGCTGAAGGCACACGGCCTGGGACACGGGCGTGTCCCAGGGCGTGTCAAGCGTGTGTCGACACTTAGCCGCGAAGTCGTTGAGTTATTCTAGACGATTCGTCGAGAATGGGCACACGGCCTGCGACACGGGCGTGTCGCAGGGCGTGTCGACCCGTGTCGACACTTAGCCGTGAAATCGTTGAGTTATACTCGACGATTCGTCGAGAATGGGCACACGGCCTGCGACACGGGCGTGTCGCAGGGCGTGTCGACCCGTGTCGACGATCGTCAAGGTGAAATCGTCGAGATTCACTCGACGATCGTCGAGTCAAGGCACACGGCCTAGGACACGGGCGTGTCCAAGGCTGTGTCATCGAGTCGTCGATCTTCCCTCGACGAAATGTCCCGTGTACACGGCTTGGGGGCCCAGGCGTGTCAAGGTGACACGGGCAAGGACACGGGCGTGTCCTCGAACCCGTGCAGTGCTCGGGTTGAAAACGGGGAAAAATCATGGGGTACACGGCCGACTACACGGCCGTGTCAGCTGGAACACGGGCGTGTCAGCTCGAACACGGGCGTGTTCGATACCCGTGTGCGTGTTCAGAAGATTCGATTTTGACGGCGAATGCGGCACACGGCCCTGGACACGGGCGTGTGCCAGGCCGTGTTCGGCCCAGATTGGGCATTTCAGCCCCGAATCAAAGCCGTTCGTTTCCTTGATTGAAGATCCAATGGCTGGGGGTTGTTCCTGGGAGGATATACCCGGGAGTTGACTTAGAAAAATCCATTTTTCTTACCTTTTTATATCTCCAAACCCTTGGAGAAAGAAGAGCTAAGGCAAGAGGAAGAGGAGCTAGATCCGCCATTGGAGGAGCTTCGGAGCTCCGAATCGCAAGCCGACTCCGGATCCACGGAGGCAACGCAAGTGCGGTGATTTCTATCCGATTACATTTCGATGGCGCCAAAGAGGAACGCAAGGGTAACGATCCTCACTTGTGAGCATGATAGCTCTCTTTCTTAGCATAGGAAGCCCTCTCTCGAGAGTTTGCGAAGAGTTGGAGGCATTCCTTCGGGTAGATATGTAAAGTCCCCGTTGTTTAGAGTCCGTATGCGAGAACGGACGTAGGCATTTTGGTTGAAGCCTACCCGGACATGTGAGTCTGGATCGGTGATGTTGCATTGCATAAGGCCGGAGAAGACTCCGTGCTATTGGTTGTTTTCGGGTTTTCTACGCGGTAGAATGCAGCAGGGAGCCTTGGGGACTAACCCAAAGGTACACCCGAAAAACTGGGCGGATACGAGATCTTGCCAACTTGGTGGCCTGAGAGCCAACTTGAACATAACAGAGTTATGTGATTTGCGGTAGAATGGGACTCGGTGAAAGTTTGACCCGCGCAAATGGCTTAAATTGTCGTTGCGAAGTGAGCACGGGTTAGATGGAGCCGTACCCGCTTTATGTCGTCCGGTTAGAGTGACCTAAGGTTACGTGGGACTCGCCGCTGGCATAAATGGGGGTCTTCGGTGGTCAATGGCTTAAATTGACGTGACCAATACCATGAAGACGAATTGCTCATAGGAATGGTCGTCTAAGTGGCGGTGGTGAGTCCGGATTGTTAATGGCTTTAATTGACGTAACATCGACCGGTTCACCGAGAATGTGCCCTGAGTGCACGGGACGCGTGGCCGTACGAGCCAACATCTGTGATGAAATGGCTATGGTTATATGCATTACTCGCTTGTGCTAATGAAATGCAGGGAAGGAGCATCGCCGCCCCGAGTTGGGGGCGGGATCGTTATAATTTGGTCAGCATTGCTGACCGTTGCTTTGTTTGCCACCGTGCGGTGGTTTGTTGCTTGCAGGTGCAGCTGGACCAAGCGGTCAATAGCGGGCTAAAGCCCTTTTTGCGAAGCTGGCCCTCGAAGGCACAAGTGGAAATGTTTTCTATTTTACTCATGTATGACCGGCCTGCGTGCCGAGGTTTGTAAATCATGTATTAGTCAAGAGAAACATTCTGTAAGGCCTTAAGGCCGAATATTTGGGTATTTTTGTAATAACATTCCTATTATCTTGTTAGTGGACATTCGTGCTCTTATGCTGGGTTCTTGTTTACAACTTATACAAACTGCTTCCGCTAGAATGCTCTGTGTAGGACGTTAAGATTGGTTGGATGGTTTCCATAAGTAATCACCCGGTCTGTCTGTGGCATATGGCGTCGGGCCCCGGCCGGACCTACTGCTATATGCTATGCGACGGATAGGGGGTGTTACATTATATGACTCCTCATGGCCCCATATTTTGGTGGTAGGTCCTTGGGGACATCATTGGTGCATGATAAAAATTTCATCACATTTGGATCACTGCATGTTGGAAAATCTACTTGCATGTGTTGGTTTATATACTGCCTTGGTGTGCCAATAACAATAATTTAGATATGGTGCATTCAGCCTAATTGAGGCACTCAAAAATAATGGATTTTATTCCAGTGGTTCATTAGGGTAAAGTTCACCCCTCAGATTAATTATGGGATTTTTGGAATCAAAAATCCCATTAATTGGAATTTTTAAAATAAATTAAAAGATTTAATTAAGGGATTATTTGACCAAGGAAAATTATGAGAATCCATATGATAGTTCCATTAGCCCATACCACCCTAGGATAAGTAGTTAGGGGCAAGAGGCCCTAAGGATTGAAAGATTCCATTTTTGAGGTAAGAATAGGACATGGTCTGCATATAGCATAAATAGGTCATGCTTTAGGGGATTACCAGAGGATTGATCATCAGAAGAATAAGGGAGTGCATTATGAATAATCCCTGGTGGGTAGTATTGTCTTAGTGACGAGAGTAAAGGTGCAAGTCTTTCGGTAGCAATTAGAGTGGAGGTCGACGGAAGACCGTCGGTTTCCCGATAATATCTTAAGTCACTAGGATTGTTCCAGAGCAACAATGAGAGCTGGGGTGAAACATGGGTAGTCATCAACTAAAGTAAATATCCTTGCGAAATGGAACTTTGGGCGTAATCCCATCGTAGTTCCTAGTTCCCCCGAGAGCCCTTCACCGGGTATACCCTGGGCAGTCCTGGGATTAACCTTAAATCACTAAGTATAATAACCCGTAGACAAGAGTAGTATAATAGGTTAAGAAATTTGTTTTACCTTCTCACCCGTATAGGGTTGGAGAGTTTCATGTTATATGCTCACCCGTGTAGGGTTTGAGGGAATTGGTATAAATGCACTATTGCGCGTTCTCACCCGGGTTGGGTTTGAGGGATTCAGGACGGGTTTGGTCCTGCGAGCGGAAGGCTCGGAATGAAATACTTGCATGTGCATAAATATAGTGGTGGGGCATGCGGTACTGGCCGTTCGTCACACCGATGGCAGTACGGTGCACCAGGCGGTTGTGAGGGTTAGAGGGGCCAGTGGGTTGTTTTACACTGCAGTCTGGAGGATGACCCCCGATAACGCACAGCCGACCCAACAAGACTGACGGGTTGTCAGCAAAGTACGTACGCGAGACTCTAGAGTGCACCTTGGACGTGTACAGAGGCGTGTGAGAGGGGTCTAAGGCTTGGTAGTGTGCATACCGGCCTAGAAGCGGAGACGCCCGCTCCGCTGCTGCCGTAGCCACAGCGGTGGTACCCGAGAGTGATGCTAGCTCTCAAAAAGTGGGAACTAAAGGTCTATGATCACAGAGTTGTTGTGCGTGAGTTGCACTTACCTGTGCATAAAATTGCATCAAAACATTCATTCATATTAGGTCACACGCTTCATAGATCCTTATCATATAAATTAGTATGGGCTCTTTTATATGATAAGTTAAATTTCTTAGAAATCCTAACTTATATATTTGTATAGTCATTTATATAAGTTACGGTACTTTTGTGATGGTAGTATAGTGGTAGAATAGTTTTATTTGCATGCTCTTACCTTCTATTATTTACTTCCTTTACTAGTACTATTCTTTACTTACTTGCACCATATTTAGAACTGCTAGAGTAGTACAATAATACTTATTACAACTACTAGTTAGTTTCTGTCACCTGCTTCCACTTTTGCTACCCCTTGTTGTCCTCCGCTTCGTCCTCCCGCTCGGTGCCTAGGAGTTGCGGGGCGAGGTGCGGAGGAAGCGACTTAGTCTTTCTGACTAATGGTCGGTGACCATACTATTTTTAGGAGCCCGTGGAGATGGAGCACCAGCACGACGAGGAGACATGACATGAGGAGCAGATACCGCTACAGCAGGCTACTACCACTACTGTGCATCCTCAGGTGGGACGAATTCTGATGTACTAGTATAGCTTCCGCTTTTATTTGAGAGAGAGAGAGAGAGAGTTGATTTTGATGTACCGGGCATAAGCCCTTATTACTCTTTTGTTTGTACTCATTGTGGACTATGTTGTACTATTCATTTCATATATATATATGATGTACTCTGTGACTTGTGGACTTGTAGATTTGTGACATTGTTACACTTCTTTTCTCATATTGACCTATGTATATGATCGTAATAGCCGGCAGGATCAGCGTGTTGCGGTGTTGACTAACCCGTGCGTTAGTTCCACCGTAAGACGGCGGTTCTGGGCATAAGACCCGGTAGCCCTCCTTGGTAAGGGGGAGGAAGGGGTCTTACAAACTGGTATCACTTGAACAACGATCATATGAGAAAGAAGTCCACAATACCGGACCACCCCCGCCCGAGCATTAGTTTGCGGACAAACTATGCAGCGGAAGCAGTGGTGAACCATGTGTAAAAGTCACATAAAATGGTCCACGAAGTACAATGAGTTAGACCAGTTCTGTTTTAACCTTACCTTTATGCAACCTCCACAGGTCGCCGCGCCGCAAAATGTGACTTCTCCCCCTCCAGCTGCCACTCCATCCCTACATACGGAGATAAGGCAGACTTTGACGGCGATTCTGGATGCCTTCAAATCCCAACAAGTCCCGGCTCCGCAGCCAAATTCGGGGTCGAACTGGCTGAGTGCTTTCAAGAGCCTGTCCCCACCAGTGTACTGTGGGACATAGGATGCAGTAAAGATGGAGGAATGGCTGGAGGCCATACACGAGATTTTAGCAGGCATCAGCTGCCCGGTCGGCGAGGCAGTACCTCTAGCCACCTCTGCACTAGAGGCTCATGCGAAGAGATGGTGGAAATCAGTGCGGGAGTCTACTGATAAGTAATATTTACGTGTATTTTTACTATAATATTTAGTTTAATTTTTAGTTTTAATTAATCATATTTTATTTATTCTAGTTAATAAATTATATCTTTTTAATATATGTTAAATAATTTAAGTTTTATTTATTTTTGTAGGATTTATAACTATTTTTAGTATTTATTTTAGTTTAATAATTAATATAAAATTAATAATAATTTATATATTTTCATTTATAAATCTTTATTTTATATTTTAGTTTAATAATTTAATATATATTTATTTTTGTAGGTTTATTGACGTGGTCGCGCTCCCAACGTTTGCAAAAGAAATATTTATCGAAGTTGGCCGAGCAATTCATGCAGTCTACATGAAACCAAGTCAAGGACTCACTGCACTCGTTCAAGCCGATCAAGCGTTCACGTCGCAACTAACCATTCAGCTCTTCTTCATGCAAGCTCATGATAAATATATTATTATGCATTTATGCTGCCATGCCATCATCGCCAACTCTCAAAATGACCGGTGCCAATCAAGTCTTCGACATTCAACTATTTTCATCATTCCCATGCACAATGCCATCGCTGTCACCTTTTCATGTCAAAGCCCTCATCTCATCATACAACCTACATCACCACCCATTTCTCTTTCTAAAAACTTCCACAGTTAAATACATGCACTTTATTATTATTATTATTATTATTATTAATATAACCGTTTACTTCCCCTCTTCATTTCTCCATGAAACCGCTAGCTCCTCTTTATTCCATGAAACCACCAACTTTATATTCTTCTTCATTATCTCCTCCCTCCATTTACCTCCTCTTAAATATTTGATAAATATTTGATGTTTCAACTCCATCTTAATTTTAGTATTTATGTCCACCATTCATCTCCTCTTTATAAACTATGAAACTCCCCCATTTAATTTGGTTGTTTTTTCATATATTTCATTAATATTTAATTATTATTACCACTTTATTTTCCTCCTCTTACCCTTGGCCTTCCAACCTTTCATGTGTCTTTCATCCTTTCTTTTTTCCTATAAATAATGGCCAAGGGGGAATGATGAGAAGAGTCCACCATTGGGGTTGAAAATCGGGTTGGGTGGCTTATTTTCGGGATATCTTTAGAGTTAGTTTTATTTTATGCAATTTTATTTTATTTGCAATATAGTTTAGATTTTTCTTTTCATGCAATTGTACTCTTTTATTTCATAGTGATAGAATGTACTTTTTAATTATTAGTAGCTAAATTTCCAGAAGTACTTGATCATGATAAAGCTTGGAATAAAATAAACTCTTCTTTTCTTTATCAAATGTCTTGTTCTTAATTTTGCTCGCTTACGATTTATCTTTGATTTATATTTCGTCGAATTCATATTTCGCGGATATGTTTTTCGATCCAAGATCCGTATCTTAAATGACGGAGAGGTTGCGGATACGAGTAGATCACTCAAAGATAAAAGGAGTTGCATGTACTCCTCGAGAGAGGACGACATAAATCCTCCAGATTGGAGTCAAATCCAATAGAGTGGTTCACCGCCTAATGCAAGCTTAGGGGTTTCGACTGGCCAATAGGTCTTAATCGATCAACTTAAGGTTAGTCAAAAGTATGAGCTCGAGAGTGACGCTTTTGTAATGTAGGAACCTCCACGGTCGAGTGAGAAATTTAAGAGTCTTGCGTAATTTATGTTTATGAAGGGTCATTTGAATCCAATGGGATTCAAGATCAAGTGCTATCTTTTCGTTTGTTTTCTAGCTTTAGTTTTAATTTACCTTCAATTTATATTCCGATAAAATAATATCAATTTGCGTGAGTATAAGTACTCAACAAGCCCCGAGTCTATTACGATATTTCCTATACTATATTTCGATAGGTACACTTGCCTATTTGAGATTATAGTTTGGATACATTTTAAAACTATAAAATTCCTCATCAAGTTTTTGGCGCCGTTGCCGGGGACATTTTGTTGATATTTTGAAGGCGCAAATTGTATTACTTTTATCACTCTCTTTCTCTAACCCCAATTCTCTTTTTCATTTTTTTTAAATTCCTTTCTATTAGGTACGGGTTGTGTTTATTTTCCTTTATTAAAAACTATGTTATCTCAATTGGCTGCTAAAATTGCACAGCTTCAAAATCAATTCGATATTTTGAAAGCCGCAAAAAAGCGTCAATCTGTTTGTTTTTATTGTCACGGTTCTCATCCAAGTGAGTTTTGTTATCATTATAATTATTATAAAAATCATTCTTATGAAAATAATTTTGATAGTAATTATGATAATAATTCTTCTCACTTTTATGATAATTCAAATTTTTATGAAAATAATTTTTCTAATTTTTCCTATTTTCATGAAAATAATTTTTCAAGTGATAATGCGAATAATTATTTTGATGTGAATAATTATTCTTCCAACTCGGATGAAAACTTCTCTTGGTCGCAAGATCAACCGGAAGGTTTCCCGAGTTATGAGAATAATTATTTGGATCCAAATTTTTGTTGTTCTTCTTCCGCACTGCAAGCTTTCTCTCTTAATTTTGGGGAATCCTCTCATTTGCAATATGATTCCTCCCCCAAAATTTGAATGAAAATTTTCTTACGTTTAGTGATTCTTCTCCTTCGGATACTGTTGCTAATGAGGAACATGACTTCTCATGTACCCCAGTAGTTGTTTATACCGAAGAAGAACAACAACTTTTATTTCAAGAGCTCGTTAGGTGTATGGATGCGCTGGACGGAGTAGATGAAGAATATGTTTCTCCTCCTACTACTCCCCATTTTCCTCCTATTAATGAATCTCCTTGCACAATTTATGATTTTCTAGCAGCGCAAATTTATGAACATGATGCTTCCGATGATTTTATTTTAAATAAATTTTCGGACAAAAAATTAATTTTAGAAAATAAACAACTCAAGCCTAATCTTATAACTTCGCAAGAGTCTCCTCCTTGCGAAGATTTTTCTGACGCACTTCTTTTTTATTATTCTTTCCCTAACAAGTTTCAGGAAGAAGATGAGCCGTTGCAATCAAATGTTGTCCCCGACCCATTTGCTGCTCATCTAGAAAGATTCAAATCACCTCAGGTATGCATAGGTGATTTGAATCTAAATTTTCAAGTCAACTGCAAGAAGGAAAATCAAGAGGCAAGCGGAGGAGTACCCGGGCGTGCGACTTTGGCATCTTCGCCAAAGCGAGAATTAAGGGAGTTACCCGTTCATTTCAATTTTTATTTTCCTTTCTCCTAACCCGAACCGTCTAGCTTAAAGACGGGAAAAAGAAAAGCGCTCTTGGGAGACACCCCTTGTTTATCTTTAATATTTTTTAAAAAACAAAACTTCTAATTTTTTTTTATTTTATTTCTTCTTATTTCTCCCCTCTTACTTGACTTATAAACATTGGGGACAATGTTTATTTTTAAGTATGGGGGTGGATTCATCTTTATTGTTTTTATCTAAAAATATAAAAAAATGAAAAAATCTTTAAAATTTTTAAAAAATATAAAAATCTTAAAAAATTACAAAATTTTGTTTTTTATTTTTATTTTATAAAAAAAATACAAAAAATAGGAAAAAAAGAAAATCCAAAAAATATAATAAACCCTTACTTAATATTTTTGTGACTTTTCAGAAATTTATTTTGAGTTTATTTATAAGAATTTTTATAATTTTTGATTTTCTAATCTTTTATTTCATCAAAGTTAGTTAAATTTAATTTTTAGGTGATTTGATTTTAAGAAATAAATTTATGAAGCAAATTTGTTTGGAGAAATCTATTTAGCCCTTTTTTCTCTTTTATTGTAATTAGTTTCAACTTTGTGGTATTTAAATTAACAATTCTTAAATTTTAATTATATTCACTTTATGCTTTAAGATTTTTAGGAAAACTTAAATCACTATAGTTGCTCTCTTTGTTTTTTAATTTAATCTAAAATTTGTTAAGTCTTTCCCCTTGTTTTTAATTTTCTTGTTAGATCATATGTCATGGGGATAAGAGGATAAAATTCATTATCACATGGTACACATATGCACTTTTTCATTTTTGGTTAGATCATATGTCATGGGAATTAAATATTCCTTGGTACACATATGCACCCCCCCAAAAGGAGTAAGAGGATAAAATTCATTACTCCTAAGCAATTTTGTTTGAAGAGAAAAAAAGAAGAAAAAAAACATCAAAAAAGAAAAAAATTGTGCGGGGTGAGAGGATAAAATTCATCACCCCCAATCTAAGATCTCTTCAATTTTCCTTTTTCCAAACCCAAAACCCAATATAATTGCTTAGATTTAAATTAAAATTTTAAGAGAGCATAAGTAGTAGTTTAAATTTTCCTTTAAGAGTTTGTTTTAGTGAAAAAGTGTTAATAATTTTTAATCTAACTTTGTTTGCTAAATACTTAATTTTGAGTTCTAATTAATTTGTTAGAGAAAACTTTGCTAAATATTTAGCTCTTCACATTTTACTTTCATATTTTACGACTTAAAATTTTGAATCCCTAAAATTTTATTTTTAACTTTCTTTTGATTTAATAAATTTTTAGTTTGATTAAAAATTATATTAATATCTTATAAGTACTTCTAATATTTTTGCTCTGGAATAGCAAAAGCTTAAGTATGTGGGTATTTGATAAGTAATATTTACGTGTATTTTTACTATAATATTTAGTTTAATTTTTAGTTTTAATTAATCATATTTTATTTATTCTAGTTAATAAATTATATCTTTTTAATATATGTTAAATAATTTAAGTTTTATTTATTTTTGTAGGATTTATAACTATTTTTAGTATTTATTTTAGTTTAATAATTAATATAAAATTAATAATAATTTATATATTTTCATTTATAAATCTTTATTTTATATTTTAGTTTAATAATTTAATATATATTTATTTTTATAGGTTTATTGACGTGGTCGCGCTCCCAACGTTTGCAAAAGAAATATTTATCGAAGTTGGCCGAGCAATTCATGCAGTCTACATGAAACCAAGTCAAGGACTCACTGCACTCGTTCAAGCCGATCAAGCGTTCACGTCGCAACTACCCATTCAGCTCTTCTTCATGCAAGCTCATGACAAATATATTATTATGCATTTATGCTGCCATGCCATCATCGCCAACTCTCAAAATGATCGGTGCCAATCAAGTCTTCGACATTCAACTATTTTCATCATTCCCATGCACAACGCCATCGCCGTCACCTTTTCATGTCAAAGCCCTCATCTCATCATACAACCTACATCACCACCCATTTCTCTTTCTAAAAACCTCCACAGTTAAATACATGCACTTTATTATTATTATTATTATTTTTATTATTAATATAACCGTTTACTTCCCCTCTTCATTTCTCCATGAAACCGCTAGCTCCTCTTTATTCCATGAAACCACCAACTTTATATTCTTCTTCATTATCTCCTCCCTCCATTTACCTCCTCTTAAATATTTGATAAATATTTGATGTTTCAACTCCATCTTAATTTTAGTATTTATGTCCACCATTCATCTCCTCTTTATAAACTATGAAACTCCTCCATTTAATTTGGTTGTTTTTTCATATATTTCATTAATATTTAATTATTATTACCACTTTATTTGCCTCCTCTTACCCTTGGCCTTCCAACCTTTCATGTGTCTTTCATCCTTTTTTTTCCTATAAATAATGGCCAAGGGGGAATGATGAGAAGAGTCCACCATTGGGGTTGAAAATCGGGTTGAGTGGCTTATTTTCGGGATATCTTTAGAGTTAGTTTTATTTTATGCAATTTTATTTTATTTGCAATATAGTTTAGATTTTTCTTTTCATGTAATTGTACTCTTTTATTTCATAGTGATAGAATGTACTTTTCAATTATTAGTAGCTAAATTTCCATAAGTACTTGATCATGATGAAGCTTGCAATAAAATAAACTCTTCTTTTCTTTATCAAATGTCTTGTTCTTAATTTTGCTCGCTTACGATTTATCTTTGATTTATATTTCGTCGAATTCATATTTTGCGGATATGTTTTTCGATCCAAGATCCGTATCTTAAATGACCGAGAGGTTGCGGATACGAGTAGATCACTCAAAGATAAAAGGAGTTGCATGTACTCCTCGAGAGAGGACGACATAAATCCTCCAGATTGGAGTCAAATCCAATAGAGTGGTTCACCGCCTAATGCAAGCTTAGGGTTTTCGACTGGCCGAGAGGTCTTAATCGATCAACCTAAGGTTAGTCAAAAGTATGAGCTCGAGAGAGACGCTTTTGTAATGTAGGAACCTCCACGGTCGAGTGAGAAATTTAAGAGTCTTGCGTAATTTATGTTTATGAAGGGTCATTTTAATCCAATGGGATTCTAGATCAAGTGCTATCTTTTCGTTTGTTTTCTAGCTTTAGTTTTAATTTACCTTCAATTTATATTCCGATAAAATAATATCAATTTGCGTGAGTATAAGTACTCAACAAGCCCCGAGTCTAATACGATATTTCCTATACTATATTTCGATAGGTACACTTGCCTATTTGAGATTATAGTTTGGATATATTTTAAAACTATAAAATTCCTCATCATCTACATATGCAGACTCCGAGCTGTCAGAGATATCATGGGAGGAGTTTGGCAATGTATTTCTGGATCACTTCGTCTCTGCTACAGACAGAGATGCCTTGGAGGAGAGGTTTTTGAACCTCAGGCAGGGGAATAGATCGGTGATCGAGTATCAGCGAGAGTTCTCTCATTTGTCCAGGTTCGCAGGGATTCAGGATACCGATGATAGGAGGTATACCAAGAGGTTCTACCGGGGCCTCAGGGACGATTTGAGGCAGGCCTTGCTGTTCATTTCTCATGGCAGCACTAGGCAGATCATTGAGATGGCAAAAAAGCTGGAGGCTGACCAGCTGATAGTGCAAGGTAGAGGAAAGAGACCGTTTGATGGGTCCACATCAGGAGAGGGCAGCAAGGGCTCTCTAAGAGGCAGGACTATCGGATACAAGAAGGGTGGGGGACGTCATCGTCCCAACTTCAGGCAGGAGCAGGGGCCTCCTCCAGCATTAGCTCCCCCACCTCTACAGGTGTATGGTCCGAGGGGACAGGATGATCATGGCCACCGGTAGGTACTTTGTTACGGATGCTGCCAGCCGGGGCACATTAGGTCGGAGTGCCCGCATCGATTCCATCCTCGTCCTCCTCCTCCACCTCCAGTGGCCCCAGTACAGCAGGGCCGAGTCCGAGGCCAAGGACGAGGCCGAGGCCGGGGATATCACGGCAGGGGACGCAATCAGGAGCAGATATACGCATTGGACCTCACAGAGCAGAGGAACCCCGAGGAGGTTATCACAGGTACTTAAGGTTAATTATTAAGTTCCTTGAGTTTTCAATTATATAGTACCTGGAACTATAGGGTAACAATTAATTTTAACTTAAACAAACCTCAGGCATAGTTATGATCAGCGGCAAGCCCACACATACTCTCTTCGATACGGGTGCTTCGCACTCGTTCGTATCCGAGGCCTTCATAGACGGACTCGAAGGCGTGGAAAGATTTCCTGGACTAGAGATGAGGGTGCGTCTACCCAATGGGTCAGAACTACGGACCACAGCCCATTGTGATATGGAGGCCGAGATTGGCGGCAAGGCATTTGAGGCGCCGACAACTATTCTAAAGCTGCAGGACTTTGACTTGATTTTGGGCATGACATGGTTACATCGGAACCATGCTTAGATAGATTGTCCGTCAAGGAGGATCACGCTAAGGCATGGCGACTCCCATGTTATCATCGAAGGTATTCAGCCTATCTGCCACACATTTTTATCTTTTGTACAGGCTATGAAGGCCCACGAGCAGGGAGAAGAAGTTTACCTTATCTGCTTTGAGATGGTGGGGACAAAGACTTCTATTTCAGATGTTCCGGTGGTCCGAGATTTCTCCGACGTATTCCCGGAGAAATTGCCCGGGCTACCACCAGCCAGGGCCGTGGATTTCAGGATCCAGCTAGTACCGGGAGCGACGCCGGTGTCCCGGGCACCTTACAGGATGGCTCCCAGGGAGTTAGCAGAGTTCAGGACTCAACTTCAGGAGCTAGTTGAGTCGGGATTTGTGCGGCCTAGTTCATCGCCGTGGGGAGCGCCAGTTCTCTTTGTGAAGAAGAAGGACGGGTCGTTACGATTATGCATAGATTACCGGGAGCTGAACCGGTTAACGGTCTGCAATACCTACCCACTACCTCGGATAGATGAGTTATTTTATCAGCTGCAGGGAGCCTTCTGGTTCTTTAAGCTAGATTTGCGATCCGGTTACTACCAGCTCCGCATCCGGGAAGAGGACATACCGAAGACGGCATTCAGTTCACGCTATGGATTATACGAGTTCACGGTGATGCCTTTTGGGCTCACGAATGCCCCTGCCGCATTCATGAGTCTAATGAACCATGTATTCGAGCCCTTCTTAGACCGCTTCGTGATTGTATTCATCGATGACATTTTGATATATTCATGTACTCAGGAAGAGCATACAGAGCATTTGACGCTGGTCTTGCAGAGGCTGAGGGAGTCCTAGTTGTACGCAAAGTTTTCAAAGTGCCAGTTCTGGGTGCAGGAGGTGGCTTTCCTGGGACACACGATCAGTGGGGCTGGATTAGTAGTGGACCCAGCCAAGATAGAGGCAGTAAGGGATTGGCCACGACAAAAGTCAGCATCCGATATTCGCAGCTTCCTGGGTTTGGCAGGGTATTATCGGAAGTTTGTGGAGGGGTTCTCAAGGATAGCCCTCCCCCTCACGACTTTGACGAGGAAGGATACTGAGTTCACCTGGACAGAGCAGTGTGAGGCGGCATTTCAGGAGCTGAAGGACCGACTCATCTTATCCCCTATTCTTACGCTTCCATCCGGGAGTGAAGGATTTCAGATTTATACAGATGCCTCTTACCAGGGGATGGGTGCTGTCCAGATGCAGCATGGACATGTTATTGCTTATGCTTCGAGACAGTTGAAGAAGCATGAGCATAACTATACAGTACATGATTTAGAGCTCGGGGCTGTGGTATTCGCCCTAAAGATGTGGAGACATTACTTATATGGGATTCATTGTGTTATCTATTCAGATCACAAGAATCTTAAATATATCGATACGCAGAAAGACTTAAACTTACGATAGAGGAGATGGCTGGAATTCCTCTGCGATTATAATTATAAGATCCACTACCATCCGGGGAAAGCGAACACAGTAGCAGATGCTTTGAGTAGGAGGCCCGACACTTCTGGACCGGAGCCTCGATTGATGTCTATAGAGCTGCTGCGGATGATGGAAGACATGCACATTACCATGGTATCTGAGGCCGAACCAGTGGTATATCGAGAGTATTTGAGCTCAGTGATCAGTGGTGATGACATACGAGAGCGCATCCGAACACATCATAGGCGAGATACTGCATTACAGCTGATTTTTAGTGCCCTAGAAAGGGGCAAGGTTGAGGACTACACGATACAGGATGATCTTCTTCGATTCCGTGGACGCATTTACATACCAGCAGGGGGAAGTATCCGGGAGGACATACTCAGAGAGGCTCATTGCTCCAGATATTCAGTGCATCCCGGCATCACCAAGATGAGGGCAGATTTGCGGAGGTCTATGTATCGGCCTGGGATGAAGAGGGAGATCACTCATTTTGTGACATTCTGCGAGACGTGTCAGCGCGTGAAGGCGGAATGTAAGAGCCCGGGAGGTTTGCTACAGCCACTACTAGTCCCAGAGTGGAAGTTCGAGGACATTGCTATGGATTTTGTGCACGGACTACCTCGCTCCCACTCTGGGCATGATTCTATATGGGTCATAGTAGACAGACTGACCAAGGTAGTGCTCTTTATTCCAGTTTGGAAGGATGCCCCAGTTGCAGTTCTGGTGAGATTATTTGTGGAGCAGTTTGTCAGATATCATGGCATTCCCAGGACGATTGTTTCGGACCGTGATGGTCGGTTCACTTCGAGCGAGTGGAGGGTCGTACATGCTTACTTGGGCTCTCGGCTTACTTTTAGTACCGCCTTCCACCTGCAGACCAACGGACAGACCGAGCGGACCATCCGGACCATGGAGGACCTACTCAGACTATGCATATTGGATACGGGGAAGCCTTGGGAGAGGCTGCTGCCACTAATTGAGTTCTCTTACAATAACATCCACCAGACTGGCATTAGGATGGCTCCATATGAGGCACTTTATGGGAGGAAGTGCCGGACACCGCTATTATGGGTTCAGGATGTGGATACTAGGGCTCTTGGATCTGATTATATAGAGGATACTGAAGTTCAGATTCGTTTGATCAGAGATCGGCTACTAGAGGCCCAGAGTAGGGAGGCAAAGTATTATGATGCTCGGAACTGGAAGGTGGAGTTCCAGGTTGGAGACAGAGTTTTCTTGAAGATACATCTTGTAAGACCCCTTTTTTTTTCTCTTTTTAAAACTCCGGGGTCTTAGGCCCAGAACCGCCGCCTTGCGGTGACACCTTCGCACCCGGGAAGGTCGTCACTACAAGACGCCGATCCTGCCGGCCAAATCGATCGCAGCTGACACAAAAGTAGCAGTACAAGAGAAGACAAGTCCACAGCATATCACATATATATAAAAATCTCCACGAAGGGAGTGTCCACAGAATAATAAAGTTTACAGAAATAAAAGGGCTGAAGCCCGGTACATCCATATCCTCACTACAGATCCCTCATACGGAAGCAAAAGAAAACAACTACTAGAAGTCGGAACTCACGGTCCCAGCTGGCTGTACTCCTGAGCTAGACTGCCCTATCTCCAACTGCACCGGTCTCCTGGGCTGCTCCTCCATACTCGGCTCCACGATCCCCTAATATGATGTGGTTCGAAAACCATTAGTCTAAAAGACTAAGCCCTATCGTCCCCCACCCCTTCCCCCATGCTCCTAGGCACCGAGCGGGGAGGAAGAAAGGAAGGACGTGAAAGAGGAGAGAAATCAAAAACAGGTGGCAGGGGAACCTAGCTAGCAATTTTATAATCAGGTTAAAATGAGTAAAGTAAGAAAGGAATATAACCTTCACTTATGTGAATACACATAGGCCAAGGGATCTTCTACAAGGCTCCCATCGTATAAAATGTCCCATACCACTTTATACGTTGGGGTGTCGGTTATCACAAGCAGAATATAAATATTGAAATAACCTTAATTTATAAACTTGCCCACACAAGCTTATAGACCAAGGGGTCGTTTTGCAGGGCCTAATGTATAAGTGTCCCATACCACTTATACTTTAGGTGTCAGGGTTAAATGAATCGTTGATGCTATGACATGCAAGTGGGTATGATGGACATGCAAGTGCAACACACACACCCGACTCTGTGCACACAGACCTTTAGTTCCCCCTTTCGGAGCCGTTACCTCCCAGGATACCTCCGTAGTGGCAGACGGAAGCGGTGGGTTGGGCCTCGCCCACCTCAAAACCAGTAAAAGCACTACCGGTCTGACCTATCGTACGCCTCAACGCTTGGTGCACTAAGCGGACTACCGCGTACTCTTGCCGACAAGACCGCCGGACTTAAGTTTGGCGAAGTGTAAAACCACACTTGCCGAGTCATCGTATAGGCGTCGGTGCATCGACTAACCCATACCGAAGACCCACCACCTTAACTTTCTTTCCTTCCATGCACATGCAAATTTATCGTATCCGAACCGAGCTAAAGCTCCCCGGACCATCCCGTCCGTCACAAGTATCAACCGAGCCAAAGCTCGCCGGACCGAAACGTCCGTCTCTTATTCCAAACCTCATCCCTTTGAACACCGCGGGATGGCGCCCCTTTGAACACCTCGGGACGACTTAACCATTTCCAATATTGTCCAACTAGTGAGTGCGGTGTGAAAACCTATTTACTATATTACTCTTTCGATTTGTTCTTAAAGGTTTACGTTAACCCAGGACTGCCCCCGGTATTCCCTGTGAAGGGCTCTCAAGGGGCACTAGGAACTGTGTTGGGATTACGCCCAGCGTTCCCTTTCGCAAGGTACTTATTATTATTGGTTGATTTCCCTTACCCAATACCTTCTCATATTGCGATAGACTAATCCTAGGGTGGTTTAGACCTTTCACTCTCGCGGGAACGGCGATCTTTCGTCGAACTCGCGTACCTCTAACACACATCAACTCGATTCCCGCACTCCTTAGAACTTTCTCTGGTGACTCATCTACTTTCATTCCAAACCATTCAGCTCGACTAACTCTACACTAATCCAACTCTGATCCTAATACAACTTTTCCCCAAATTACTATTTGCAGACCAACCTATACTAAGTGATGTTCGTGATAGGATGTCCTTCAAATTTTCATCCGAATGACCTAGAATTATTACCGGAGTCCTATCATGACCTAAATAATTTATTTCCAGAATATTATATTTTTCTCAATTAATCTCCTATTTAAATAAATTCTTACAAATGCCAATTATTGCCAAGTTGATCATGAAGTATCTTAAATTATGATCCCACTGACCCAAGGAATTTTTCATAAGTTGTAGAATGGTAAAATAATACAGTCAGCCAAGTTTTATAATTTTCTCTTCAATTTTTCTATTTATCTCCTAAATAATTCAAAATTCACCTATTGGATATTTTTCAAAGGAGGTATAAGGAATTCATATCCAAAAATTCTAAGAAATTTCCAGAAAGCTCATAATATTAAAAGAGTGCCACAAACATAATTTCACTAATTTTCAAGTAACAATGGCTATTAACTTTTATTTCTAAATAATTTACCATAATGCCATTATGAAGATTTAAAAATTTGTGGTTCATCCAAAAATGCTGAGAAAATTAATCAAGGCTATTTATACTCAGATATGTCATCAATAATTTTTTCATAATTTTCTACTGAGTATTTGCAATAATTCTAAATTAAATGAAATAAGGGCAAAAATGTAATTACCACATTCCTCTTATCAATATTCCTCAAACAGAGACACAAAATTTTTTAGGAGTTAAACATGTCATGATATTATACTTGACAAAATTTGGGGAAATAACTAAGTGACAAACCTAATTTCAACATTTATTCTTCAAAAGTCCTATTAATTCAATAATTCCAAATAATGGGATTTTTTTTGATTCCAAAAATCTCATTATTTCAGTGAGGGGTAAAACTCATCCTAATAGGCCACTGAAATTAATTACATGAATTTAGCATGATCCAAATGGGCCTAATACTCAAAATTTCAAAATTACTATTGGCACCCCAAGCCTAAGCATGTTCCTCATTGCATGTGGGATTACCCACCATACATTGGTCCAAACTTGATGAAATTTAAAACATATATTTATAATGTCCTGGAGGATAAGCCACCAAAATTTGGGGCATTTTAGAGTTGAATTAACCCAAGAATCACCTAAACAAACCTAGGGGTAATTTGGTAATTTCACCATAATTTTAATTACAATAAATCCCAATTCTTGGGCAGGGCCTAAATATGCCCTAAACCAGTTACATACCAAAATCTCAAGTCATTTGGGCCTCTGGATGGGCTTGGGCATCCCTTTCAAATTTCTGCATTTGTGCTATTTGCAGCCCAAGACCATTTAATTTTTAGATCTTGCATGTGAGATATCTCAACATGCAGAGGGTTAAATTGTCTAATTTTTCTACCATAGGTATAATATACCCCTAAGGGCAGGCCACCAAAATTTGGGGCATTTTGGAGTTGATATGCTCCAATTATCAACAAACTTTAATTTATCATAATTTGACTAAAACTATAGCATTATATTCCCCAAAAATTTCCATTTTTGGGAGGGCCTAGATATTCCTAATTAAGCCATATGCCCAAAATTTCAGCCCATTTGGACTTAGGGTTTGGGCATGGCACCCATTTTTAGTTTCTGCCCCACTCTAGGACCAGCCCTAGGAAAATGGATCTATAGGGCAGTACACTTAACCAAAAATTATGTGTAACATATCAAATTAAAGGTGACTCCAAGACCTACAATTTTCATGTTGAGAACATTTTATGTAAAAGGATGTAAGGTGCCATAAATTTGCATGCAAAGGTCGGTTATAAAATGGCATAAATTGACACTATTCATGTAATTAATAATTCCTGGATTTAACATTTTTTGCATGGCACAGATCTTAAAGCAATCCGACGGCAGCTGTGTTTTCTTCTCCAAATGCCTGGTTCCAGCCCGAGCTTTCACGGGGCTCTTCCCGGCCGCCTCCGGCGGTGCCTCCACCGGAGATCATCAGCTCCCCTCTCACGGTGGTGGGGGCAAGCGTTTTCCGGGGGCTAGGCGCCGGAGGTGGCGGCGCCACCTCACCCGAAGCTTGCAAAACGCCATTAATGGCTGAAATGAAGAAACTCGGTTCGGGCTCATTCAAGCCCGAACCCTAACCCTAATCATTCCTAAGATCTATGCATGAAGAGAGAGGTGAGGGAGGACCTTCTCGGCGGCCTTGCGACGTGAGGAGCGGCGGGGAACCATGGCGGCGGTGGCGGCGCTTCTCCCTTGGTTTTCACGGCCAAGCTCGGTTTCTCTCCCTCTCTGCTGCTGCTCTCCTTGTTCTGAGAGTGGTGAGACTGAAATGGGAGAGGGAGAGAAACCGAGCTTGGCCGTGAAAACAAGGGAGAAGCGCCGCCACCGCCGCCATGGTTCCCCGCCGCTCCTCACGTCGCAAGGCCGCCGAGAAGGTCCTCCCTCACCTCTCTCTTCATGCATAGATCTTAGGAATGATTAGGGTAGGGTTCGGGCTTGAATGAGCCCGAACCGAGTTTCTTCATTTCAGCCATTAATGGCGTTTTGCAAGCTTCGGGTGAGGTGGCGCCGCCACCTCCGGCCGCCCTAGCCCCCGGAAAACGCTTGCCCCCACCACCGTGAGAGGGGAGCTGATGATCTCCGGTGGAGGCACCGCCGGAGGCGGCCGGGAAAAGGGCCGTGAAGCTCGGGCTGGAACCAGGCATTTGGAGAAGAAAACACAGCTGCCGTCGGATTGCTTTAAGATCTGTGCCATGCAAAAATGTTAAATCCAGGAATTATTAATTACATGAATAGTGTCAATTTATGCCATTTTATAACCGACCTTTGCATGCAAATTTATGGCACCTTACATCCTTTTTACATAAAATGTTCTCAACATGAAAATTGTAGGTCTTGGAGTCACCTTTAATTTGATATGTTACACATAATTTTTGGTTAAGTGTACTGCCCTATAGATCCATTTTCCTAGGGCTGGTCCTAGAGTGGGGCAGAAACTAAAATGGGTGCCCTGCCCAAACCCTAAGTCCAAATGGCTGAATTTTGGGCATATGGCTTAATTAGGAATATCTAGGCCCTCCCCAAAAATGGAAATTTTTGGGGAATATAATGCTATAGTTTTTAGTCAAATTATGATAAATTAAAGTTTGTTGATAATTGGAGCATATCAACTCCAAAATGCCCCAAATTTTGGTGGCCTGCCCTTAGGGGTATATTATACCTATGGTAGAAAAATTAGACAATTTAACCCTCTGCATGTTGAGATATCTCACATGCAAGATCTAAAAATTAAATGGTCTTGGGCTGCAAATAGCACAAATGCAGAAATTTGAAAGGGATGCCCAAGCCCATCCAGAGGCCCAAATGACTTGAGATTTTGGTATGTAACTGGTTTAGGGCATATTTAGGCCCTGCCCAAGAATTGGGATTTATTGTAATTAAAATTATGGTGAAATTACCAAATTACCCCTAGGTTTGTTTAGGTGATTCTTGGGTTAATTCAACTCTAAAATGCCCCAAATTTTGGTGGCTTATCCTCCAGGACATTATAAATATATGTTTTAAATTTCATCAAGTTTGGACCAATGTATGGTGGGTAATCCCACATGCAATGAGGAACATGCTTAGGCTTGGGGTGCCAATAGTAATTTTTGAAATTTTGAGTATTAGGCCCATTTGGATCATGCTAAATTCATGTAATTAATTTCAGTGGCCTATTAGGATGAGTTTTACCCCTCACTGAAATAATGAGATTTTTGGAATCAAAAAAATCCCATTATTTGGAATTATTGAATTAATAGGACTTTTGAAGAATAAATGTTGAAATTAGGTTTGTCACTTAGTTATTTCCCCCAAATTTTGTCAAGTATAATATCATGACATGTTTAACTCCTAAAAAATTTTGTGTCTCTGTTTGAGGAATATTGATAAGAGGAATGTGGTAATTACATTTTTGCCCTTATTTCATTTATTTAGAATTATTGCAAATACTCAGTAGAAAATTATGAAAAATTATTGATGACATATCTGAGTATAAATAGCCTTGATTAATTTTCTCAGCATTTTTGGATGAACCACAAATTTTTAAATCTTCATAATGGCATTATGGTAAATTATTTAGAAATAAAAGTTAATAGCCATTGTTACTTGAAAATTAGTGAAATTATGTTTGTGGCACTCTTTTAATATTATGAGCTTTCTGGAAATTTCTTAGAATTTTTGGATATGAATTCCTTATACCTCCTTTGAAAAATATCCAATAGGTGAATTTTGAATTATTTAGGAGATAAATAGAAAAATTGAAGAGAAAATTATAAAACTTGGCTGACTGTATTATTTTACCATTCTACAACTTATGAAAAATTCCTTGGGTCAGTGGGATCATAATTTAAGATACTTCATGATCAACTTGGCAATAATTGGCATTTGTAAGAATTTATTTAAATAGGAGATTAATTGAGAAAAATATAATATTCTGGAAATAAATTATTTAGGTCATGATAGGACTCCGTAATAATTCTAGGTCATTCGGATGAAAATTTGAAGGACATCCTATCACGAACATCACTTAGTATAGGTTGGTCTGCAAATAGTAATTTGGGGAAAAGTTGTATTAGGATCAGAGTTGGATTAGTGTAGAGTTAGTCGAGCTGAATGGTTTGGAATGAAAGTAGATGAGTCACCAGAGAAGTTCTAAGGAGTGCGGGAATCGAGTTGATGTGTGTTAGAGGTACGCGAGTTCGACGAAAGATCGCCGTTCCCGCGAGAGTGAAAGGTCTAAACCACCCTAGGATTAGTCTATCGCAATATGAGAAGGTATTGGGTAAGGGAAATCAACCAATAATAATAAGTACCTTGCGAAAGGGAACGCTGGGCGTAATCCCAACACAGTTCCTAGTGCCCCTTGAGAGCCCTTCACAGGGAATACCGGGGGCAGTCCTGGGTTAACGTAAACCTTTAAGAACAAATCGAAAGAGTAATATAGTAAATAGGTTTTCACACCGCACTCACTAGTTGGACAATATTGGAAATGGTTAAGTCGTCCCGAGGTGTTCAAAGGGGCGCCATCCCGCGGTGTTCAAGGGATGAGGTTTGGAATAAGAGACGGACGTTTCGGTCCGGCGAGCTTTGGCTCGGTTGATACTTGTGACGGACGGGATGGTCCGGGGAGCTTTAGCTCGGTTCGGATACGATAAATTTGCATGTGCATGGAAGGAAAGAAAGTTAAGGTGGTGGGTCTTCGGTATGGGTTAGTCGATGCACCGACGCCTATACGATGACTCGGCAAGTGTGGTTTTACACTTCGCCAAACTTAAGTCCGGCGGTCTTGTCGGCAAGAGTACGCGGTAGTCCGCTTAGTGCACCAAGCGTTGAGGCGTACGATAGGTCAGACCGGTAGTGCTTTTACTGGTTTTGAGGTGGGCGAGGCCCAACCCACCGCTTCCGTCTGCCACTACGGAGGTATCCTGGGAGGTAACGGCTCCGAAAGGGGAACTAAAGGTCTGTGTGCACAGAGTCGGGTGTGTGTGTTGCACTTGCATGTCCATCATACCCACTTGCATGTCATAGCATCAACGATTCATTTAACCCTGACACCTAAAGTATAAGTGGTATGGGACACTTATACATTAGGCCCTGCAAAACGACCCCTTGGTCTATAAGCTTGTGTGGGCAAGTTTATAAATTAAGGTTATTTCAATATTTATATTCTGCTTGTGATAACCGACACCCCAACGTATAAAGTGGTATGGGACATTTTATACGATGGGAGCCTTGTAGAAGATCCCTTGGCCTATGTGTATTCACATAAGTGAAGGTTATATTCCTTTCTTACTTTACTCATTTTAACCTGATTATAAAATTGCTAGCTAGGTTCCCCTGCCACCTGTTTTTGATTTCTCTCCTCTTTCACGTCCTTCCTTTCTTCCTCCCCGCTCGGTGCCTAGGAGCATGGGGGAAGGGGTGGGGGACGATAGGGCTTAGTCTTTTAGACTAATGGTTTTCGAACCACATCATATTAGGGGATCGTGGAGCCGAGTATGGAGGAGCAGCCCAGGAGACCGGTGCAGTTGGAGATAGGGCAGTCTAGCTCAGGAGTACAGCCAGCTGGGACCGTGAGTTCCGACTTCTAGTAGTTGTTTTCTTTTGCTTCCGTATGAGGGATCTGTAGTGAGGATATGGATGTACCGGGCTTCAGCCCTTTTATTTCTGTAAACTTTATTATTCTGTGGACACTCCCTTCGTGGAGATTTTTATATATATGTGATATGCTGTGGACTTGTCTTCTCTTGTACTGCTACTTTTGTGTCAGCTGCGATCGATTTGGCCGCAGGATCGGCGTCTTGTAGTGACGACCTTCCCGGGTGCGAAGGTGTCACCGCAAGGCGGCGGTTCTGGGCCTAAGACCCCGGAGTTTTAAAAGAGAAAAAAAAGGGGTCTTACAAGATGTATCTTCAAGAAAACTCTGTCTCCAACCTGGAACTCCACCTTCCAGTTCCGAGCATCATAATACTTTGCCTCCCTACTCTGGGCCTCTAGTAGCCGATCTCTGATCAAACGAATCTGAACTTCAGTATCCTCTATATAATCAGATCCAAGAGCCCTAGTATCCACATCCTGAACCCATAATAGCGGTGTCCGGCACTTCCTCCCATAAAGTGCCTCATATGGAGCCATCCTAATGCCAGTCTGGTGGATGTTATTGTAAGAGAACTCAATTAGTGGCAGCAGCCTCTCCCAAGGCTTCCCCGTATCAATATGCATAGTCTGAGTAGGTCCTCCATGGTCCGGATGGTCCGCTCGGTCTGTCCGTTGGTCTGCAGGTGGAAGGCGGTACTAAAGTAAGCCGAGAGCCAAGTAAGCATGTACGACCCTCCACTCGCTCGAAGTGAACCGACCATCACGGTCCGAAACAATCGTCCTGGGAATGCCATGATATCTGACAAACTGCTCCACAAATAATCTCACCAGAACTGCAACTGGGGCATCCTTCCAAACTGGAATAAAGAGCACTACCTTGGTCAGTCTGTCTACTATGACCCATATAGAATCATGCCCAGAGTGGGAGCGAGGTAGTCCGTGCACAAATCCATAGCAATGTCCTCGAACTTCCACTCTGGGACTAGTAGTGGCTGTAGCAAACCTCCCGGGCTCTTACATTCCGCCTTCACGCGCTGACACGTCTCGCAGAATGTCACAAAATGAGTGATCTCCCTCTTCATCCCAGGCCGATACATAGACCTCCGCAAATCTGCCCTCATCTTGGTGATGCCGGGATGCACTGAATATCTGGAGCAATGAGCCTCTCTGAGTATGTCCTCCCGGATACTTCCCCCTGCTGGTATGTAAATGCTCCACGGAATCGAAGAAGATCATCCTGTATCGTGTAGTCCTCAACCTTGCCCCTTTCTAGGGCACTAAAAATCAGCTGTAATGCAGTATCTCGCCTATGATGTTTCGGATGCGCTCTCGTATGTCATCACCACTGATCACTGAGCTCAAATACTCTCGATATACCACTGGTTCGGCCTCAGATACCATGGTAATGTGCATGTCTTCCATCATCCGCAGCAGCTCTATAGACATCAATCGAGGCTCCGGTCCAGAAGTGTCGGCCTCCTACTCAAAGCATCTGCTACTGTGTTCGCTTTCCCCGGATGGTAGTGGATCTTATAATTATAATCGCAGAGGAATTCCAGCCATCTCCTCTATCGTAAGTTTAAGTCTTTCTGCGTATCGATATATTTAAGATTCTTGTGATCTGAATAGATAACACAATGAATCCCATATAAGTAATGTCTCCACATCTTTAGGGCGAATACCACAGCCCCGAGCTCTAAATCATGTACTGTATAGTTATGCTCATGCTTCTTCAACTGTCTCGAAGCATAAGCAATAACATGTCCATGCTGCATCTGGACAGCACCCATCCCCTGGTAAGAGGCATCTGTATAAATCTGAAATCCTTCACTCCCGATGGAAGCGTAAGAATAGGGGATAAGATGAGTCGGTCCTTCAGCTCCTGAAATGCCGCCTCACACTGCTCTGTCCAGGTGAACTCAGTATCCTTCCTCGTCAAAGTCGTGAGGGGGAGGGCTATCCTTGAGAACCCCTCCACAAACTTCCGATAATACCCTGCCAAACCCAGGAAGCTGCGAATATCGGATGCTGACTTTTGTCGTGGCCAATCCCTTACTGCCTCTATCTTGGCTGGGTCCACTACTAATCCAGCCCCACTGATCGTGTGTCCCAGGAAAGCCACCTCCTGCACCCAGAACTGGCACTTTGAAAACTTTGCGTACAACTAGGACTCCCTCAGCCTCTGCAAGACCAGCGTCAAATGCTCTGTATGCTCTTCCTGAGTACATGAATATATCAAAATGTCATCGATGAATACAATCACGAAGCGGTCTAAGAAGGGCTCGAATACATGGTTCATTAGACTCATGAATGCGGCAGGGGCATTCGTGAGCCCAAAAGGCATCACCGTGAACTCGTATAATCCATAGCGTGAACTGAATGCCGTCTTCGGTATGTCCTCTTCCCGGATGCGGAGCTGGTAGTAACCGGATCGCAAATCTAGCTTAAAGAACCAGAAGGCTCCCTGCAGCTGATAAAATAACTCATCTATCCGAGGTAGTGGGTAGGTATTGCAGACCGTTAACCGGTTCAGCTCCCGGTAATCTATGCATAATCGTAACGACCCGTCCTTCTTCTTCACAAAGAGAACTGGCGCTCCCCACGGCGATGAACTAGGCCGCACAAATCCCGACTCACTAGCTCCTGAAGTTGAGTCCTGAACTCTGCTAACTCCCTGGGAGCCATCCTGTAAGGTGCCCGGGACACCGGCGTCGCTCCCGGTACTAGCTGGATCCTGAAATCCACGGCCCTGGCTGGTGGTAGCCCGGGCAATTTCTCCGGAATACGTCGGAGAAATCTCGGACCACCGGAACATCTGAAATAGAAGTCTTTGTCCCCACCATCTCAAAGCAGATAAGGTAAACTTCTTCTCCCTGCTCGTGGGCCTTCATAGCCTGTACAAAAGATAAAAATGTGTGGCAGATAGGCTGAATACCTTCGATGATAACATGGGAGTCGCCATGCCTTAGCGTGATCCTCCTTGACGGACAATCTATCTAAGCATGGTTCCGATGTAACCATGTCATGCCCAAAATCAGTCAAAGTCCTGCAGCTTTAGAATAGTTGTCGGCGCCTCAAATGCCTTGCCGCCAATCTCGGCCTCCATATCACAATGGGCTGTGGTCCGTAGTTTCTGACCCATTGGGTAGACGCACCCTCATCTCTAGTCCAGGAAATCTTTCCACGCCTTCGAGTCCGTCTATGAAGGCCTCGGATACGAACGAGTGCGAAGCACCCGTATCGAAGAGAGTATGTGTGGGCTTGCCGCTGATCATAACTATGCCTGAGGTTTGTTTAAGTTAAAATTAATTGTTACCCTATAGTTCCAGGTACTATATAATTGAAAACTCAAGGAACTTAATAATTAACCTTAAGTACCTGTGATAACCTCCTCGGGTTCCTCTGCTCTGTGAGGTCCAATGCGTATATCTGCTCCTGATTGCGTCCCCTGCCGTGATATCCCCGGCCTCGGCCTCGTCCTTGGCCTCGGACTCGGCCCTGCTGTACTGGGGCCACTGGAGGTGGAGGAGGAGGACGAGGATGGAATCGATGCGGGCACTCCGACCTAATGTGCCCCGGCTGGCAGCATCCGTAACAAAGTACCTACCGGTGGCCATGATCATCCTGTCCCCTCGGACCATACACCTGTAGAGGTGGGGGAGCTAATGCTGGAGGAGGCCCCTGCTCCTGCCTGAAGTTGGGACGATGACGTCCCCCACCCTTCTTGTATCCGATAGTCCTGCCTCTTAGAGAGCCCTTGCTGCCCTCTCCTGATGTGGACCCATCAAACGGTCTCTTTCCTCTACCTTGCACTATCAGCTGGTCAGCCTCCAGCTTTTTTGCCATCTCAATGATCTGCCTAGTGCTGCCATGAGAAATGAACAGCAAGGCCTGCCTCAAATCGTCCCTGAGGCCCCGGTAGAACCTCTTGGTATACCTCCTATCATCGGTATCCTGAATCCCTGCGAACCTGGACAAATGAGAGAACTCTCGCTGATACTCGATCACCGATCTATTCCCCTGCCTGAGGTTCAAAACCTCTCCTCCAAGGCATCTCTGTCTGTAGCAGAGACGAAGTGATCCAGAAATACATTGCCAACTCCTCCCATGATATCTCTGACAGCTCGGAGTCTGCATATGTAGATGATGAGGAATTTTATAGTTTTAAAATATATCCAAACTATAATCTCAAATAGGCAAGTGTACCTATCGAAATATAGTATAGGAAATATCGTATTAGACTCGGGGCTTGTTGAGTACTTATACTCACGCAAATTGATATTATTTTATCGGAATATAAATTGAAGGTAAATTAAAACTAAAGCTAGAAAACAAACGAAAAGATAGCACTTGATCTAGAATCCCATTGGATTAAAATGACCCTTCATAAACATAAATTACGCAAGACTCTTAAATTTCTCACTCGACCGTGGAGGTTCCTACATTACAAAAGCGTCTCTCTCGAGCTCATACTTTTGACTAACCTTAGGTTGATCGATTAAGACCTCTCGGCCAGTCGAAAACCCTAAGCTTGCATTAGGCGGTGAACCACTCTATTGGATTTGACTCCAATCTGGAGGATTTATGTCGTCCTCTCTCGAGGAGTACATGCAACTCCTTTTATCTTTGAGTGATCTACTCGTATCCGCAACCTCTCGGTCATTTAAGATACGGATCTTGGATCGAAAAACATATCCGCAAAATATGAATTCGACGAAATATAAATCAAAGATAAATCGTAAGCGAGCAAAATTAAGAACAAGACATTTGATAAAGAAAAGAAGAGTTTATTTTATTGCAAGCTTCATCATGATCAAGTACTTATGGAAATTTAGCTACTAATAATTGAAAAGTACATTCTATCACTATGAAATAAAAGAGTACAATTACATGAAAAGAAAAATCTAAACTATATTGCAAATAAAATAAAATTGCATAAAATAAAACTAACTCTAAAGATATCCCGAAAATAAGCCACTCAACCCGATTTTCAACCCCAATGGTGGACTCTTCTCATCATTCCCCCTTGGCCATTATTTATAGGAAAAAAAAGGATGAAAGACACATGAAAGGTTGGAAGGCCAAGGGTAAGAGGAGGCAAATAAAGTGGTAATAATAATTAAATATTAATGAAATATATGAAAAAACAACCAAATTAAATGGAGGAGTTTCATAGTTTATAAAGAGGAGATGAATGGTGGACATAAATACTAAAATTAAGATGGAGTTGAAACATCAAATATTTATCAAATATTTAAGAGGAGGTAAATGGAGGGAGGAGATAATGAAGAAGAATATAAAGTTGGTGGTTTCATGGAATAAAGAGGAGCTAGCGGTTTCATGGAGAAATGAAGAGGGGAAGTAAACGGTTATATTAATAATAAAAATAATAATAATAATAATAAAGTGCATGTATTTAACTGTGGAGGTTTTTAGAAAGAGAAATGGGTGGTGATGTAGGTTGTATGATGAGATGAGGGCTTTGACATGAAAAGGTGACGGCGATGGCGTTGTGCATGGGAATGATGAAAATAGTTGAATGTCGAAGACTTGATTGGCACCGATCATTTTGAGAGTTGGCGATGATGGCATGGCAGCATAAATGCATAATAATATATTTGTCATGAGCTTGCATGAAGAAGAGCTGAATGGGTAGTTGCGACGTGAACGCTTGATCGGCTTGAACGAGTGCAGTGAGTCCTTGACTTGGTTTCATGTAGACTGCATGAATTGCTCGGCCAACTTCGATAAATATTTCTTTTGCAAACGTTGGGAGCGCGACCACGTCAATAAACCTATAAAAATAAATATATATTAAATTATTAAACTAAAATATAAAATAAAGATTTATAAATGAAATATATAAATTATTATTAATTTTATATTAATTATTAAACTAAAATAAATACTAAAAATAGTTATAAATCCTACAAAAATAAATAAAACTTAAATTATTTAACATATATTAAAAAGATATAATTTATTAACTAGAATAAATAAAATATGATTAATTAAAACTAAAAATTAAACTAAATATTATAGTAAAAATACACGTAAATATTACTTATCAAATACCCACATACTTAAGCTTTTGCTATTCCAGAGCAAAAATATTAGAAGTACTTATAAGATATTAATATAATTTTTAATCAAACTAAAAATTTATTAAATCAAAAGAAAGTTAAAAATAAAATTTTAGGGATTCAAAATTTTAAGTCGTAAAATATGAAAGTAAAATGTGAAGAGCTAAATATTTAGCAAAGTTTTCTCTAACAAATTAATTAGAACTCAAAATTAAGTATTTAGCAAACAAAGTTAGATTAAAAATTATTAACACTTTTTCACTAAAACAAACTCTTAAAGGAAAATTTAAACTACTACTTATGCTCTCTTAAAATTTTAATTTAAATCTAAGCAATTATATTGGTTTTGGGTTTGGAAAAAGGAAAATTGAAGAGATCTTAGATTGGGGGTGATGAATTTTATCCTCTCACCCCGCACAATTTTTTTCTTTTTTGATGTTTTTTTTCTTCTTTTTTTCTCTTCAAACAAAATTGCTTAGGAGTAATGAATTTTATCCTCTTACTCCTTTTGGGGGGGTGCATATGTGTACCAAGGAATATTTAATTCCCATGACATATGATCTAACCAAAAATGAAAAAGTGCATATGTGTACCATGTGATAATGAATTTTATCCTCTTATCCCCATGACATATGATCTAACAAGAAAATTAAAAACAAGGGGAAAGACTTAACAAATTTTAGATTAAATTAAAAAACAAAGAGAGCAACTATAGTGATTTAAGTTTTCCTAAAAATCTTAAAGCATAAAGTGAATATAATTAAAATTTAAGAATTGTTAATTTAAATACCACAAAGTTGAAACTAATTACAATAAAAGAGAAAAAAGGGCTAAATAGATTTCTCCAAACAAATTTGCTTCATAAATTTATTTCTTAAAATCAAATCACCTAAAAATTAAATTTAACTAACTTTGATGAAATAAAAGATTAGAAAATCAAAAATTATAAAAATTCTTATAAATAAACTCAAAATAAATTTCTGAAAAGTCACAAAAATATTAAGTAAGGGTTTATTATATTTTTTTGGATTTTCTTTTTTTCCTATTTTTTGTATTTTTTTTATAAAATAAAAATAAAAAACAAAATTTTGTAATTTTTTAAGATTTTTATATTTTTTAAAAATTTTAAAGATTTTTTCATTTTTTTATATTTTTAGATAAAAACAATAAAGATGAATCCACCCCCATACTTAAAAATAAACATTGTCCCCAATGTTTATAAGTCAAGTAAGAGGGGAGAAATAAGAAGAAATAAAATAAAAAAAAATTAGAAGTTTTGTTTTTTAAAAATATTAAAGATAAACAAGGGGTGTCTCCCAAGAGCGCTTTTCTTTTTCCCGTCTTTAAGCTAGACGGTTCGGGTTAGGAGAAAGGAAAATAAAAATTGAAATGAACGGGTAACTCCCTTAATTCTCGCTTTGGCGAAGATGCCAAAGTCGCACGCCCGGGTACTCCTCCGCTTGCCTCTTGATTTTCCTTCTTGCAGTTGACTTGAAAATTTAGATTCAAATCACCTATGCATACCTGAGGTGATTTGAATCTTTCTAGATGAGCAGCAAATGGGTCGGGGACAACATTTGATTGCAACGGCTCATCTTCTTCCTGAAACTTGTTAGGGAAAGAATAATAAAAAAGAAGTGCGTCAGAAAAATCTTCGCAAGGAGGAGACTCTTGCGAAGTTATAAGATTAGGCTTGAGTTGTTTATTTTCTAAAATTAATTTTTTGTCCGAAAATTTATTTAAAATAAAATCATCGGAAGCATCATGTTCATAAATTTGCGCTGCTAGAAAATCATAAATTGTGCAAGGAGATTCATTAATAGGAGGAAAATGGGGAGTAGTAGGAGGAGAAACATATTCTTCATCTACTCCGTCCAGCGCATCCATACACCTAACGAGCTCTTGAAATAAAAGTTGTTGTTCTTCTTCGGTATAAACAACTACTGGGGTACATGAGAAGTCATGTTCCTCATTAGCAACAGTATCCGAAGGAGAAGAATCACTAAACGTAAGAAAATTTTCATTCAAATTTTGGGGGGAGGAATCATATTGCAAATGAGAGGATTCCCCAAAATTAAGAGAGAAAGCTTGCAGTGCGGAAGAAGAACAACAAAAATTTGGATCCAAATAATTATTCTCATAACTCGGGAAACCTTCCGGTTGATCTTGCGACCAAGAGAAGTTTTCATCCGAGTTGGAAGAATAATTATTCACATCAAAATAATTATTCGCATTATCACTTGAAAAATTATTTTCATGAAAATAGGAAAAATTAGAAAAATTATTTTCATAAAATTTGAATTATCATAAAAGTGAGAAGAATTATTATCATAATTACTATCAAAATTATTTTCATAAGAATGATTTTTATAATAATTATAATGATAACAAAACTCACTTGGATGAGAACCGTGACAATAAAAACAAACAGATTGACGCTTTTTTGCGGCTTTCAAAATATCGAATTGATTTTGAAGCTGTGCAATTTTAGCAGCCAATTGAGATAACATAGTTTTTAATAAAGGAAAATAAACACAACCCGTACCTAATAGAAAGGAATTTAAAAAAAATGAAAAAGAGAATTGGGGTTAGAGAAAGAGAGTGATAAAAGTAATACAATTTGCGCCTTCAAAATATCAACAAAATGTCCCCGGCAACGGCGCCAAAAACTTGATGAGGAATTTTATAGTTTTAAAATGTATCCAAACTATAATCTCAAATAGGCAAGTGTACCTATCGAAATATAGTATAGGAAATATCGTAATAGACTCGGGGCTTGTTGAGTACTTATACTCACGCAAATTGATATTATTTTATCGGAATATAAATTGAAGGTAAATTAAAACTAAAGCTAGAAAACAAACGAAAAGATAGCACTTGATCTTGAATCCCATTGGATTCAAATGACCCTTCATAAACATAAATTACGCAAGACTCTTAAATTTCTCACTCGACCGTGGAGGTTCCTACATTACAAAAGCGTCACTCTCGAGCTCATACTTTTGACTAACCTTAAGTTGATCGATTAAGACCTATTGGCCAGTCGAAACCCCTAAGCTTGCATTAGGCGGTGAACCACTCTATTGGATTTGACTCCAATCTGGAGGATTTATGTCGTCCTCTCTCGAGGAGTACATGCAACTCCTTTTATCTTTGAGTGATCTACTCGTATCCGCAACCTCTCCGTCATTTAAGATACGGATCTTGGATCGAAAAACATATCCGCGAAATATGAATTCGACGAAATATAAATCAAAGATAAATCGTAAGCGAGCAAAATTAAGAACAAGACATTTGATAAAGAAAAGAAGAGTTTATTTTATTCCAAGCTTTATCATGATCAAGTACTTCTGGAAATTTAGCTACTAATAATTAAAAAGTACATTCTATCACTATGAAATAAAAGAGTACAATTGCATGAAAAGAAAAATCTAAACTATATTGCAAATAAAATAAAATTGCATAAAATAAAACTAACTCTAAAGATATCCCGAAAATAAGCCACCCAACCCGATTTTCAACCCCAATGGTGGACTCTTCTCATCATTCCCCCTTGGCCATTATTTATAGGAAAAAAGAAAGGATGAAAGACACATGAAAGGTTGGAAGGCCAAGGGTAAGAGGAGGAAAATAAAGTGGTAATAATAATTAAATATTAATGAAATATATGAAAAAACAACCAAATTAAATGGGGGAGTTTCATAGTTTATAAAGAGGAGATGAATGGTGGACATAAATACTAAAATTAAGATGGAGTTGAAACATCAAATATTTATCAAATATTTAAGAGGAGGTAAATGGAGGGAGGAGATAATGAAGAAGAATATAAAGTTGGTGGTTTCATGGAATAAAGAGGAGCTAGCGGTTTCATGGAGAAATGAAGAGGGGAAGTAAACGGTTATATTAATAATAATAATAATAATAATAATAAAGTGCATGTATTTAACTGTGGAAGTTTTTAGAAAGAGAAATGGGTGGTGATGTAGGTTGTATGATGAGATGAGGGCTTTGACATGAAAAGGTGACAGCGATGGCATTGTGCATGGGAATGATGAAAATAGTTGAATGTCGAAGACTTGATTGGCACCGGTCATTTTGAGAGTTGGCGATGATGGCATGGCAGCATAAATGCATAATAATATATTTATCATGAGCTTGCATGAAGAAGAGCTGAATGGTTAGTTGCGACGTGAACGCTTGATCGGCTTGAACGAGTGCAGTGAGTCCTTGACTTGGTTTCATGTAGACTGCATGAATTGCTCGGCCAACTTCGATAAATATTTCTTTTGCAAACGTTGGGAGCGCGACCACGTCAATAAACCTACAAAAATAAATATATATTAAATTATTAAACTAAAATATAAAATAAAGATTTATAAATGAAAATATATAAATTATTATTAATTTTATATTAATTATTAAACTAAAATAAATACTAAAAATAGTTATAAATCCTACAAAAATAAATAAAACTTAAATTATTTAACATATATTAAAAAGATATAATTTATTAACTAGAATAAATAAAATATGATTAATTAAAACTAAAAATTAAACTAAATATTATAGTAAAAATACACGTAAATATTACTTATCAGTAGACTCCCGCACTGATTTCCACCATCTCTTCGCATGAGCCTCTAGTGCAGAGGTGGCTAGAGGTACTGCCTCGCCGACCGGGCAGCTGATGCCTGCTAAAATCTCGTGTATGGCCTCCAGCCATTCCTCCATCTTTACTGCATCCTATGTCCCACAGTACACTGGTGGGGACAGGCTCTTGAAAGCACTCAGCCAGTTCGACCCCGAATTTGGCTGCGGAGCCGGGACTTGTTGGGATTTGAAGGCATCCAGAATCGCCGTCAAAGTCTGCCTTATCTCCGTATGTAGGGATGGAGTGGCAGCTGGAGGGGGAGAAGTCACATTTTGCGGCGCGGCGACCTGTGGAGGTTGCATAAAGGTAAGGTTAAAACAGAACTGGTCTAACTCATTGTACTTCGTGGACCATTTTATGTGACTTTTACACATGGTTCACCACTGCTTCCGCTGCATAGTTTGTCCGCAAACTAATGCTCGGGCGGGGGTGGTCCGGTATTGTGGACTTCTTTCTCATATGATCGTTGTTCAAGTGATACCAGTTTGTAAGACCCCTTCCTCCCCCTTACCAAGGAGGGCTACCGGGTCTTATGCCCAGAACCGCCGTCTTACGGTGGAACTAACGCACGGGTTAGTCAACACCGCAACACGCTGATCCTGCCGGCTATTACGATCATATACATAGGTCAATATGAGAAAAGAAGTGTAACAATGTCACAAATCTACAAGTCCACAAGTCACAGAGTACATCATATATATATATGAAATGAATAGTACAACATAGTCCACAATGAGTACAAACAAAAGAGTAATAAGGGCTTATGCCCGGTACATCAAAATCAACTCTCTCTCTCTCTCTCTCAAATAAAAGCGGAAGCTATACTAGTACATCAGAATTCGTCCCACCTGAGGATGCACAGTAGTGGTAGTAGCCTGCTGTAGCGGTATCTGCTCCTCATGTCATGTCTCCTCGTCGTGCTGGTGCTCCATCTCCACGGGCTCCTAAAAATAGTATGGTCACCGACCATTAGTCAGAAAGACTAAGTCGCTTCCTCCGCACCTCGCCCCGCAACTCCTAGGCACCGAGCGGGAGGACGAAGCGGAGGACAACAAGGGGTAGCAAAAGTGGAAGCAGGTGACAGAAACTAACTAGTAGTTGTAATAAGTATTATTGTACTACTCTAGCAGTTCTAAATATGGTGCAAGTAAGTAAAGAATAGTACTAGTAAAGGAAGTAAATAATAGAAGGTAAGAGCATGCAAATAAAACTATTCTACCACTATACTACCATCACAAAAGTACCGTAACTTATATAAATGACTATACAAATATATAAGTTAGGATTTCTAAGAAATTTAACTTATCATATAAAAGAGCCCATACTAATTTATATGATAAGGATCTATGAAGCGTGTGACCTAATATGAATGAATGTTTTGATGCAATTTTATGCACAGGTAAGTGCAACTCACGCACAACAACTCTGTGATCATAGACCTTTAGTTCCCACTTTTTGAGAGCTAGCATCACTCTCGGGTACCACCGCTGTGGCTACGGCAGCAGCGGAGCGGGCGTCTCCGCTTCTAGGCCGGTATGCACACTACCAAGCCTTAGACCCCTCTCACACGCCTCTGTACACGTCCAAGGTGCACTCTAGAGTCTCGCGTACGTACTTTGCTGACAACCCGTCAGTCTTGTTGGGTCGGCTGTGCGTTATCGGGGGTCATCCTCCAGACTGCAGTGTAAAACAACCCACTGGCCCCTCTAACCCTCACAACCGCCTGGTGCACCGTACTGCCATCGGTGTGACGAACGGCCAGTACCGCATGCCCCACCACTATATTTATGCACATGCAAGTATTTCATTCCGAGCCTTCCGCTCGCAGGACCAAACCCGTCCTGAATCCCTCAAACCCAACCCGGGTGAGAACGCGCAATAGTGCATTTATACCAATTCCCTCAAACCCTACACGGGTGAGCATATAACATGAAACTCTCCAACCCTATACGGGTGAGAAGGTAAAACAAATTTCTTAACCTATTATACTACTCTTGTCTACGGGTTATTATACTTAGTGATTTAAGGTTAATCCCAGGACTGCCCAGGGTATACCCGGTGAAGGGCTCTCGGGGGAACTAGGAACTACGATGGGATTACGCCCAAAGTTCCATTTCGCAAGGATATTTACTTTAGTTGATGACTACCCATGTTTCACCCCAGCTCTCATTGTTGCTCTGGAACAATCCTAGTGACTTAAGATATTATCGGGAAACCGACGGTCTTCCGTCGACCTCCACTCTAATTGCTACCGAAAGACTTGCACCTTTACTCTCGTCACTAAGACAATACTACCCACCAGGGATTATTCATAATGCACTCCCTTATTCTTCTGATGATCAATCCTCTGGTAATCCCCTAAAGCATGACCTATTTATGCTATATGCAGACCATGTCCTATTATTACCTCAAAAATGGAATCTTTCAATCCTTAGGGCCTCTTGCCCCTAACTACTTATCCTAGGGTGGTATGGGCTAATGGAACTATCATATGGATTCTCATAATTTTCCTTGGTCAAATAATCCCTTAATTAAATCTTTTAATTTATTTTTAAAAATTCCAATTAATGGGATTTTTGATTCCAAAAATCCCATAATTAATCTGAGGGGTGAACTTTACCCTAATGAACCACTGGAATAAAATCCATTATTTTTGAGTGCCTCAATTAGGCTGAATGCACCATATCTAAATTATTGTTATTGGCACACCAAGGCAGTATATAAACCAACACATGCAAGTAGATTTTCCAACATGCAGTGATCCAAATGTGATGAAATTTTTATCATGCACCAATGATGTCCCCAAGGACCTACCACCAAAATATGGGGCCATGAGGAGTCATATAATGTAACACCCCCTATCCGTCGCATAGCATATAGCAGTAGGTCCGGCCGGGGCCCGACGCCATATGCCACAGACAGACCGGGTGATTACTTATGGAAACCATCCAACCAATCTTAACGTCCTACACAGAGCATTCTAGCGGAAGCAGTTTGTATAAGTTGTAAACAAGAACCCAGCATAAGAGCACGAATGTCCACTAACAAGATAATAGGAATGTTATTACAAAAATACCCAAATATTCGGCCTTAAGGCCTTACAGAATGTTTCTCTTGACTAATACATGATTTACAAACCTCGGCACGCAGGCCGGTCATACATGAGTAAAATAGAAAACATTTCCACTTGTGCCTTCGAGGGCCAGCTTCGCAAAAAGGGCTTTAGCCCGCTATTGACCGCTTGGTCCAGCTGCACCTGCAAGCAACAAACCACCGCACGGTGGCAAACAAAGCAACGGTCAGCAATGCTGACCAAATTATAACGATCCCGCCCCCAACTCGGGGCGGCGATGCTCCTTCCCTGCATTTCATTAGCACAAGCGAGTAATGCATATAACCATAGCCATTTCATCACAGATGTTGGCTCGTACGGCCACGCGTCCCGTGCACTCAGGGCACATTCTCGGTGAACCGGTCGATGTTACGTCAATTAAAGCCATTAACAATCCGGACTCACCACCGCCACTTAGACGACCATTCCTATGAGCAATTCGTCTTCATGGTATTGGTCACGTCAATTTAAGCCATTGACCACCGAAGACCCCCATTTATGCCAGCGGCGAGTCCCACGTAACCTTAGGTCACTCTAACCGGACGACATAAAGCGGGTACGGCTCCATCTAACCCGTGCTCACTTCGCAACGACAATTTAAGCCATTTGCGCGGGTCAAACTTTCACCGAGTCCCATTCTACCGCAAATCACATAACTCTGTTATGTTCAAGTTGGCTCTCAGGCCACCAAGTTGGCAAGATCTCGTATCCGCCCAGTTTTTCGGGTGTACCTTTGGGTTAGTCCCCAAGGCTCCCTGCTGCATTCTACCGCGTAGAAAACCCGAAAACAACCAATAGCACGGAGTCTTCTCCGGCCTTATGCAATGCAACATCACCGATCCAGACTCACATGTCCGGGTAGGCTTCAACCAAAATGCCTACGTCCGTTCTCGCATACGGACTCTAAACAACGGGGACTTTACATATCTACCCGAAGGAATGCCTCCAACTCTTCGCAAACTCTCGAGAGAGGGCTTCCTATGCTAAGAAAGAGAGCTATCATGCTCACAAGTGAGGATCGTTACCCTTGCGTTCCTCTTTGGCGCCATCGAAATGTAATCGGATAGAAATCACCGCACTTGCGTTGCCTCCGTGGATCCGGAGTCGGCTTGCGATTCGGAGCTCCGAAGCTCCTCCAATGGCGGATCTAGCTCCTCTTCCTCTTGCCTTAGCTCTTCTTTCTCCAAGGGTTTGGAGATATAAAAAGGTAAGAAAAATGGATTTTTCTAAGTCAACTCCCGGGTATATCCTCCCAGGAACAACCCCCAGCCATTGGATCTTCAATCAAGGAAACGAACGGCTTTGATTCGGGGCTGAAATGCCCAATCTGGGCCGAACACGGCCTGGCACACGCCCGTGTCCAGGGCCGTGTGCCGCATTCGCCGTCAAAATCGAATCTTCTGAACACGCACACGGGTATCGAACACGCCCGTGTTCGAGCTGACACGCCCGTGTTCCAGCTGACACGGCCGTGTAGTCGGCCGTGTACCCCATGATTTTTCCCCGTTTTCAACCCGAGCACTGCACGGGTTCGAGGACACGCCCGTGTCCTTGCCCGTGTCACCTTGACACGCCTGGGCCCCCAAGCCGTGTACACGGGACATTTCGTCGAGGGAAGATCGACGACTCGATGACACAGCCTTGGACACGCCCGTGTCCTAGGCCGTGTGCCTTGACTCGACGATCGTCGAGTGAATCTCGACGATTTCACCTTGACGATCGTCGACACGGGTCGACACGCCCTGCGACACGCCCGTGTCGCAGGCCGTGTGCCCATTCTCGACGAATCGTCGAGTATAACTCAACGATTTCACGGCTAAGTGTCGACACGGGTCGACACGCCCTGCGACACGCCCGTGTCGCAGGCCGTGTGCCCATTCTCGACGAATCGTCTAGAATAACTCAACGACTTCGCGGCTAAGTGTCGACACACGCTTGACACGCCCTGGGACACGCCCGTGTCCCAGGCCGTGTGCCTTCAGCCAGAAACCAAAACTGGCCCAAAACGTCCCCCTTTGCTCCTTTGAGTTTCGGGGCGTTACATATAACGCCAAATATTTCATTTATTTAGTTTTTGACATTATGACCAAAACTATAGAAACAGTTGTTTCAAAAATTCCACATTTTTGGAAGGGCTAGGTATGCCCTAATCATGCATATACCCAAAATTTGGGGCCATGGTGATTACTGGTTTGACTTGGGCATCCAAATGAATTTCTGCCCTTATCTAGGACCAGTCCTAGGATAAATGCCCTACAGGACTGTATACTACACCAAATCACACATTTAAGGTGTCAAATTAAAAGTAAGACATTCTGCTAGATTTTTCATTTAGGGTCCTATTTCTGAAAATGCCTCTAAGAGGCCTAAATATGACATGTAAAGTCACTGAAATTATATGACAGAATTACACTATTCATACATTTAATTTCAAATCATAATACATCATATGCACGAATCCTAAAGCAGGAATGGACGGGATCTGTTCATCATCCCCAACGGATCAATGACTGAGATTCGTTTTTCCTGGGCGATGTTTGCTGGCGATTTTCGGCCAGCTGAGCCACCACCACCGCCGGCGGATGTCGCCACCACCTTCGCTAAGGTGGGGGCTAGCGTTTCCCGGCGGTGGGGCCGCCGGAGTTGCTCCTCCGACGAACCCAAGCAAGAAGAAAAAGCCCGGAATTTCTCATTTTCCTCTCATGGCATCGGGCTCAATTGAGCCCGATATCTCCCTAAATGGATCTAGAATTCTAATTCAGGTAGAGGGGCGGCGAAACGGACCTGGATTGGGGCTTGGCGGCGGGTCAGGCGGCGGTTTGCCATGGTGGTGGTGTGCCGGCTAGCTCCTCCCCGATTTCTTGATTCTCCACCAAAAGCTTTGATCCAGCTATCGAATTCCACTCCTTTTCCACCTCCTGAAGCTAATGGTGAAGTCAGTTTGAGCTGAGGATGGTTGTATAGGGAGATACTATCTATGTGAGCTCGGTTTGGGCGTTGGTTGTGTCACCATGGGTGCCATGTGGCCAGCATGCCACCAAAATATCCTGGAATAATCAGGGGAGGCTGGCCAGCAGGTGTTGGGCAGAGGATTGCAGCTAAAAGGGTGGCCATGTGGCCTCCCTTCCTCTTCATCCCCATTTGTCTCTCCTCTTCTTCTTAAAATCCCATTTCTACCCCTTTGCATGCACTCTCTCTCCTAATTCAGAGGGGTAGGGCTAGTCTTGTTCCAAGGGAGGGTGGCTTGGTCTTCATTTCCCTCTTTTAGGTCAAATAGTTGACTTGTTGACTTGGAGAGTTGACTTAGTCAACATGGTGAGTGGGCTGACCCCATTTGATGGTCATGAGCTTAGTGGCACCACCCAACTTGGGTTGGTTCAAGGGGGTGGCCTACTTAGGCTAATTGGGCTTATGAGTGTGGGTTTGACCAGATTAGGCCCAAGGTTGACTTTGGTCAACTGGGGTCAAAGTGTTGACCTAATGGCATGCTGTAGGGTGCACTTAGATTGTTTTTAGGGTTAGGGCAATGTGGTGGGGTCAGTGTTGGAGTTACCATTGTGATCTGGAAGTGATCAAACATGTAATCTCACTGCCAACGCGATATGAGCCTGCAGGGTCGCACATAAGAGATGTGGAGAAGTTGGATAATTGACTGTGTTGGTAAAGGTTGCCAATCACCGACCTGAATGGGGTCATGGGCAAAGTGTTGCCTTAAAGGATCGTGGGGTTGGGCAAATGTTGCCTTGGAGGGCTGGTAAGGATTGTCGTCCGAGGGTCGATGACATTCGTCGAGAATCGTCTTCTGATTCCCGCCGATCGGCGAGAATCGTCTCTCTGATTCTCGCCGATCGACGAGAATCGTCGAGAATCAATATGTTGATTCTCGACGATCGACGACTTCGACATGTATCGTCGACCGCGGCTCGACGGTCGACGAGATTCGACGTGTATCATCTAGTGAAGCTCGACGATCGGCGAGAATCGTCGAGTATTGTACTCTGATTCTCGCCGATCCATGGTGATGCTCGCTGATCGATTCTCGCCGATTCTCGCCGACTCTCGCCGATTGATACTCGCCGATTCTGAACCTTATTCTTGGGTGGTCTGCGGATAGCGATAAGCCTAGGTTTATTTATACCTTTGGTATAAATACGACACTTAGGGTTTTATCGGGACTTAAGCTTTTGGCTGCTGTGCAAATCGAACCCGACGGAAACCGTTCCGCGATCGATCCGCCGATCCCGAATCCCGCTGCCGACGGAAGGGTTCCGCCGCCGCCGTGTTCGCTCCGTCGAGCTCCTCTTCTCCGGCGACTGTCGCTGGTGCTGCTCTTCCTGGCGCGGACCTAGCAGTCCGTGGAATAGCAAGGTGCAGTCATCGTTCTTCCCGATCTTCCGTGCGACGGAAAGCTCGGCGTTCTCCCGCTCGTGTGGATTTCTGCAGATACGTGGATATTATTCCACGTAGAACTCGCCACTAGCAAGAAGACAAAGTTTGGAGCATCTCCGTTGAGTTGTGACTCAACGCCACCGAGGTAATTTTTTTTTGCCTAGTTTTTCTAACTTCTTGATTCAACGTTCATGGCCCGATCCACATCTCTTTGGGTTTTTCTTGATGTTTTTACTTTCCACTGTATGCACAAGCGTTGTGCCATCCTCACAGAGAAACCCAACAGTCAGGGTATGGTTTGGGTCCCTATTTAGGCTAGTTTGACCTAGTTTGACTTGGTCCTATAGTGGGCCCCACATGGCTATAACCCACTACCTAGGGTCAAACCTAGCTAAAACCCCTATCACGCAACTCATGCCTAACCCAATCTAAGTGGAAGGGGCCTAGAAGTAACATGGGATGTTACACAGTAGGCCTGCGATGCCTTTTTGTCATGTATGGTGGCTTTGTCGCTAACAATTTGAATATGGTTGAATTTTTGACTTGCTGACATCAGCACCTGAAGACTTAGTCAAAATTCAAGCACCAGTAGTATAGGAGTTGAGTGAGTGAGCTTCACTCAACGCCAAAGTACTTAGACAGTTTTATTGTCTCTTGTCGTTGAGTGAGTTACCTTCACTCAATACCAAACTACTTAGAATATAAATCAGTTTCTAAGCGTTGAGTGATTCAGCTTCACTCAATGCCAACTTGCTTTCTCAGCTTTCTATTGCTTGTATTTGAGTGAGTGAGCATCTGTCAATGTCAAACACCTTAGACAAAATTTTGTCTTCACTAAGCATTGACAGCAATGAGTGAGTAATTCACACTCAACCCTTTTTGCCTTAATAATTTTTGCAGCTACTTCTGTATATATGGCGTTGAGAGCGTTGAGTGAACATGTCTCACTCAATGCTTTTTGCCTTAGCCATTTCTGCTTTTTCAACATCTTAAGTGTTGACAGCGTTGAGTAAGCATGCCTCACTCAATGTATTTTGCTTTAACAAATTCTGCGTCATGGCATTGAGAGTGTTGTGTGACCACGTCTCACTTAACGCTTTTTGCCATAGCCAGATTTTCTGTTTCAGAATTCAGTTAGAGCTTGACGAACTTAGAACATAGTTCGACGAACTTTGAGCTCAGCTCGACGAATAAGTAGAAACTCAGTTCGATGAACTCTGAGCTCAGCTCGACGAATAAGTGAAAGTTCAACTTGATGAATTCTGACTTTAGTTCGACGAACTCTAAGCTCAGCTATTCAATAATTTTGAAGCTAAGGCGTTGAGTGAGTGAGTTACACTCTACGCTTGTGGACTTAGCCATTTTTCATCTCATTTTTCTTTAGGCTTTGACAGTATTACCCTGACTCACATACTTTTGTTGTATGACGTTGAGTGAGTTGACTTCACTCAACTCCTGGGGACTTGGCCATATTCTAAGCTTGCCACTTCATGGCTTTGACTGAATATGCTTTACTCAACGCTATAAGTCATCTCGCATTGAGTGAATGATCTTCACTCAACGACTGTGGACTTAGACAGTTTTTTGTCTTTTCACCACTTAGGAAAGAACTTACCTAACTTATCCACTTAGGCTATTTGTCCCATTACTGCTTACTGGGACAATCTGCAATCATTAAACTTGGATACAAGTTAGATCACCACATGTGTATACATTATTTGTTGGTCCTTCTTCAAATCCAGGACATTGGGATCAATGGACCCAAAATGCATTCTTCTCGTAATGCTCCTGAGCTATACGAAGCTTCTCTCGAATATGTGTTATAGAAATACTCATCTCTTCCAATGTTTCAGGACCCAACAACGGTCTTTCACCAACTTCGCCCCAAAACAAGAGAGTTCCACGTGTCCCATACAAAGCTTCAAACAGGTCCATCTTCAAACTCTCTTGATAATTATTATTATAAGAAAATTTCATCAACCTCAAACGGTTGTCCCACGCCCCTACGTGGTCAAAGATGTAACATCTTATCATGTCTTCCACAATTTAATTTACTCTCTTCATCTGACCATTGGTCTATGGATGATAGGAGGTTGAATATCTGAGGTCGGTACCCAACCCTTCCTATAAACTTTTCCAAAAACGAGATGTAAACCTGGAATATAGATCTGACACAATACTAACAGGTACTCCATATAGTTTGATGAACTCATCCAAATATAACTCTACTATTTTCTTCATGAAGTAATCAATCTTAAATGGTACAAAGTGAGCACATTTCGTTAGTCTATCCACTATAACCCAAACTGAATCATGTCCTCGGGGAGATCTATGTAAACAAGTTATAAAATCCATAGATATACTCTCCTCCTTCCAACTTGGAATGTCCAATGGTGTCAACTTGCACCAGGCTTTCTATGATCATCCTTAACTCGCTTGCAGGTGAAGCATTCAGACACAAACTTGGCTATATCATTCTTCATTCCATACCACCAAACGGTCTGTTTCAAATCTCTGTACATCTTAGTAGAGTCAGGGTGGTAAGCAACACTTGAACCATGCACCTCACTGCACAACTTAGCTCGAATATCCTCAACTGCGAGGATACAATATCTACCGCGATACTTCAAGGTACCCGCATCATCGATTGAAAAGTCTGGTAATTCTCCCTTCTCGGTTCTGCTACGAAGGTGCTGCAAATCAGGATCGTCCTTTTGATGTAGCCTTTTAAGCATAATCTATGAAGGCTCTGCTACTTCCAAGCTACTTGTCGAGTTGCTAATTCCGACCAAGATACCCATCAATAGAAACTCCACTGTTGAAGTATTAGACCGGGCGGCTTAGCGGTCTGTTCCAGCGGTTTGTTGACCGAGCGGCTTAGCGGTCTGTTCCAGCTGTTTGTAGACCGGGCGGTCTGGCGGTCTCTCTCTACGGCTTGTTCTATCCTGCTGGTGTTGCCGAGCGGTTATCCCATCTGTCAAACCGCGCGGCCTGATCGGTCTCCACTATTCTAGCCGCTCAGCCTGTAAATGTTTAGTCCCACATTGTTTGTAGACTCTCTTCCTTATCTCCTCCATTCTATATAAGGGAGGCCATACCTTTGTAAATGATATCTTTTTTGGATAATAAAATTTCATTATTCAAAAGTTTATTCGCTTGTTCTCGTCTTTTCGCTTCTTGTCTCTACTTTATAACATGGTATCAGAGGACACGGTCATTTCCTCCTGATTCTGTGCGCCCTCTGTTGTTCGCGACTTCTTTTTCGGCATTCTGCGACTTGTTTCGCGGCTTGCCCTCTCTTCTATCCGCGCGGCCTGTTCCTATCCGCGCGGCTTGTCGTTTGTCCGCCGACCTGTTCGCGCGGCTTGCTCCTGCTTGGTTCTCTTCTCCTACTTCTCTTTTTCGCGGCGACCTGTTTGGTTGTCGCCGCGCCTCTTGTTCTTGCCTCTCCGACTTCCTAGTCGCTGCGTTCTGTCTCTGTCCGCGTGTGTTGTTTCTCTCCACGCGGTTTGCTGCTGTGATCTGCCTGACCGTGCGGGTTGTTCCTTTCTCCCCGCATCTTGGTCGCGGTCGCCAGCTCTTCTCGTCTTTTCTGTTCGCTCGGGCTTCTCAGTTCGTGCGACTTCTTCCCCGTCGTGCCTTTGCCTGCCTTCTTGCCGCTGCTGTGATCTGCCTGACCGTGCGGGTTGTCTCTTTCTTACCCGCATCTTGGTCGCGGTCACCTGCTCTTCTCCTCCTCTTCTGTTCGCTCGGCCTTTTCAGTCCGCGCGACTTCTTCCCCGCAGTGCCTCTTTCTAGCCGCTACTGTTCGCGCGGCTTCCTCTGTTTTTCTAACCGCCTCTGTTCGTGCGGCTTCTTCTGCTTCCGGGTTCTATGACTACCTCCGGTCTCACCACTACTCCTGCAGCTCCTTCTCCTCCTCCTCCTTCGGGTAACCTTGGCACCCTTTCCAAACTTGTGGGCTCCAACTATCCCGATTGGAGCGTTTCTTTCACCTTTCTCCTTCGTTCTCAACGCAAGCGTCATCACCTCACCGATGACCCTCCTCCTCGCACCTCTCCTGAGTTTGATGACTGGGATGCGAGTGATGCTCTTGTTCGCACCTGGCTGGCCAACAGCCTTTCTGATGAGTGCCTTCCCGTCATTCGCCATGATGAGACGGTCAAGGCAGCATGGCTTCACCTCGCTGCTCTCTATTCTAAGGGGGGCCAGACGTCCCGCATTTATACTCTCTATGCGGACCTCTTCGCCCGCCCTTCCATGTCACCGGCTGCGGCCTATCAGCAGGTTCAGGCCCTTGGTGCTGAAATCCTCCAGAATCGCCCCTTCTCCGCGGACTTGGCCGACCAGCACAAACACTTCCAGGAACTCCTGGTTGTTTGTTATCTTCTTCGCCTTCCCGACTCTTATGATATGATCCGCCAGCAGATCTTGGGTGAGGCGGAATCTCCTACTTTGGATGCCACCGCGGCTCGCATTGCCGCCGTTACTTCACTCCTCCAGCGGCCTCTGTTGGCCTCCCCCCCTTTCCAGGACTCCTCTGCTCACCAAGCTCAACGGGGGGGCCCCAGTGGCCGTGGCTCCTCTGGCGGCCGCAGTTCCTCCCGGTTTCTCTGCTCTCATTGTGGTCGTACTGGCCATACTGTTGACCGCTGCTGGCAGAAACATCCTCATCTTCGCCCTTCCGGTGATGCTCCTTCGGCCTCCGCCTCTTCTCGGCCGTCTGCCTCTGTGGCCACGACGTCAGGTAGTGCCCACGTCGTTACCCAAGGTAAATGGCTGATTGACTCCGGTGCCACCAATCATATGACGGGCAATCCCCATTGCTTCTCCCGTCTTGAGACCCATGACCGCTTACCCCCGGTTCGTGTGGCGGATGGTTCCCCGTCCCCGGTTCATGGGACGGGCATGGTTCAACTCACTCCATCGCTTTGCTTGGAGGATACCCTCTATGTCCCGAAGTTCCCGTGCAACTTGTTATCCGTTACTACTTTATGCCGGCAACTTCAGTGCTCTGTTTTATTCACTCCCACTACTTGTTCTTTTCAGGACCCGAGGACCCAGCGGACGATTGCTACTGGGACTGAGAGCGGCGGCCTCTACTTTCTCGATGATGTTTCCGCTCTTTCTGCCTACTCCTCCTCCACCGATCTCCTTCAGTGGCATCTTCGTCTTGGACATCCTCCTCCTCGGCTTATTCGTCAGCTTCTGCCCCACTTACCTCCTACCGGTTCTCCGCTCAACTGTGATGCCTGTCAGCTTGGCAAACATCATCGCTCCTCCTTCCCTCCGAAGCAAGGCCGTGGCTCCTCTCGCATTTTTGAGCTTATTCATTCTGATGTATGGGGTCCTGCTCCTACCCTTACTGTTGGTCGGGGCAGTTCCTATTTTGTTACTTTTATCGATGATTTTACTCGCTGTACCTGGGTGTATCTCTTAAAAGATCGCTCTGAACTATTTTCTGTTTGGCAATCTTTCTACTATATGATTCGGACTCAATTTGCTATTTCCATTAAAATCTTACGTTCTGATAATGCAAAGGAGTATCTAAATCATGAGTTCTCCACGTTCTTTCACGAACATGGCCTCCTTCATCAAACATCTTGTGTTTACACCTCCCAACAGAATGGGGTGGCGGAGCGTAAAAACCGTCACCTGCTTGATGTTGCGCGTACTCTCATGACGCAGATGCACGTCCCTCGCTCCTACTGGGGCTACGCTGTGCTCCTCGCTTGCTATCTCATTAATCGCCTTCCCTCCACGGTCCTCCACGGGAAGACTCCCTTCTCCCTTCTCTACCCCCACCAAGAACCTTTTCCTCTTCCTCTCCGTGTCTTTGGCTGTACGGCCTTCGTTCACGCTCCCTCCGCTACCCGCGACAAGCTTTCCCCCCGTTCCACCAAGTGTGTCTTTTTGGGGTACTCTACCACTCAAAAAGGCTATTGCTGCTTCGATCCCCTTCTCCGCAAGCAGTTTGTCTCCGCCGATGTGACCTTTTTTGAGAATGCTTCCTATTTCTCTCCTTCCTCCTCTCTTCCTTCTCTTCCTTCTGATGTCTCCGTTCCTTCCACACCTCTCGACGTTTTCCCACCTTCGTCTCCTCCTCCTCTCACTCCTTCCCAGTCCGTCTCCCCACCCACCCCTCCACCCTCCTCTCCGCTGCCGTCTCTCTCTAGTCCCGGGCCAGCCTTCTCCGCCACGGACGCTCCGGTCGCTGACGCTCCCGTCGCCGCCGCTCCCGATGATCTGGATGTTCCCATTGCCCTTCGCAAAGGGGTGCGGGCGTGTACTCAACACCCGCTCACGGCTGTTGTTTCTTATGATCAGCTTTCTCCTTCTCGCAGGTGTTTTGCCTTGGCTATCTCTGCCACTTCTACTCCCCGTACCTACCAGGAGGCTCTCGCTCTCCCTCATTGGAAGTCTGCCATGGATGAGGATATGGCTACTCTTACTGAACGGGGTACCTGGACCCTGGTTCCTCCTCCCGTGGGCACTGATGTGGTTGGCTGTCGGTGGGTCTTTGTTGTGAAGTTTCGCCCCGACGGCACTGTGGATCGCTACAAAGCCCGGCTGGTGGCAAAGGGCTTTACTCAGACTTATGGCGTTGATTACTTCGATACCTTCTCTCCAGTTGCTCGCCTCAGCACCATCCGGGTTCTCTTTTCTGTGGCTATTAACCGGGCTTGGGCTGTTTCTCAGCTGGATGTGAAGAATGCCTTTCTCTATGGCGATCTTCAGGAGGACGTCTATATGGAGCAACCTCCTGGGTATGTTGCTCAGGGGGAGACACGTGTCTGTCATTTGAAGAAGGCCATTTATGGCCTCAAGCAGAGCCCTCGGGCATGGTTCGAAAAGTTCAGTGGTATTGTGGCAACCATCGGTTTTCAAAGGAGTTCGGCCGATCACTCCTTATTCATTCGCAAAACGGCCTCGGGACTGGTGGTTTTGGCCGTATATGTGGATGATATTCTCCTTACTGGTGATGACCGAGATGGGGTGGACTTGACGAAGAAGCACCTCCGCCAGCACTTGGTCACGAAGGATATGGGCTCCCCAAAATACTTTTTGGGGATAGAGATCTCTCGGAAACCTGACTCCTTGGTCCTCTCTCAACGGAAGTATGCCCTTGATCTTCTTCGAGAAGCAGGCTTGACAGGTGCCAAACCAGCTCATCTTCCCATGGCTGTTGGAGAAGACAAGACGTGGACGGATGAATCGCCTCCTCTATCTGATGTGACACGGTACAGACGTTTGGTAGGCAAACTCATCTATCTCACGGTGACTAGACCCGACATCGCCTACGCTGTAGGAAAGGTCAGTCAGTTTATGCAAGCTCCCAGGGAGTGTCATCTTCAGTCCGCCCTGAAGATTTTAGAGTATATCAAAGCAGCACCGGGCAGAGGGTTACTCTTCCAGAAGAATGGCCATCTGAGAGTTGAGGCCTACTCAGACTCAAGTTATGCGGATGACAAAGGCGATCGTAAATCCACGTCAGGTTTCTGTACCTTTGTTGGAGGTAATCTCGTAAGTTGGAAAAGCAAGAAACAGTCGGTTGTTTCCAGATCCAGTGCCGAAGCAGAATACCGGAGTATGGCATCAACTACGTGTGAGTTAAAATGGTTGCGGGCTCTCATGCTTGACCTGGGCGAGGTATATGATTGTCCTCTCCCTATGTTCTGTGACAACAAGGCCGCTATACACATATCCAGAAATCCGGTCTTCCATGAGAGAACGAAGCATATAGAGGTTGACTGTCACTTCATTCGGGAGGAGATTTTGAAGAAACAGATTTGTACTCCTTTTGTCACCTCTGACAAGGAGTTGGCCGATATCTTCACCAAGCCGGTTTCTACTTCCTTCTTCCGCATTTGTGACAAGCTGGGCATGATTGATATCTATGCTCCAGCTTGAGGGGGAGTGTTGAAGTATTAGACCGGGCGGCTTAGCGGTCTGTTCCAGCGGTTTGTTGACCGAGCGGCTTAGCGGTCTGTTCCAGCTGTTTGTAGACCGGGCGGTCTGGCGGTCTCTCTCTACGGCTTGTTCTATCCTGCTGGTGTTGCCGAGCGGTTATCCCATCTGTCAAACCGCGCGGCCTGATCGGTCTCCACTATTCTAGCCGCTCAGCCTGTAAATGTTTAGTCCCACATTGTTTGTAGACTCTCTTCCTTATCTCCTCCATTCTATATAAGGGAGGCCATACCTTTGTAAATGATATCTTTTTTGGATAATAAAATTTCATTATTCAAAAGTTTATTCGCTTGTTCTCGTCTTTTCGCTTCTTGTCTCTACTTTATAACATCCACCAAGGATTCCATCGAAAGTCCAAAGATCTGCGCGGTCTTCCTACTCAAGGCATCAACTACCATATTAGCTTTTCCCGGATGATATTGGATCTCGATATCATAATCTGCGGCATATTATATCCATCTACATTGACATAAATTTAATTCCTGCTGAGTGAAGACGTACTTCAAACTCTTATGATCTGTGTAAATCTTGCACAACGTGCCATACAATAGGTGTCTCCATAACTTCAAGACATAAATTACTGCTGCGAATTCCAAATCATGTGTAAGGTAGTTCCTTTCATGAATCTTTAACTTCCTCGACCCATACACAATCACTTTTCCTTCTTGTATCAAAACGCATCCAAGCCCGACATGCGATGCATCCACATAAATGACATACTCTAATCCTTTGGTAGGCACAGTCAATACTGTAGCAATGCACAATATCTTTTCCAATTCCTGAAAAGCTCCCTCTCACTTATCGTTCCACATGAAGGCTTCATTCTTCTCTGTAAGCCTAGTCAGCAGTGCAGACAACGTAGAAAATCCTTCCACAAACCTTCTATAATAGCCTGCCAACCCGAGGAAGCTTCTTATCTCTTTGGGTGTGGTAGGTCTTTTTCAATCCATTACAGCAGTTATCCTTTCTGGGTCAACAGAAATTCCATACTTATTCACCACATGACCCAAAAACGAAACCTGAGGTAACCAAAACTCGCACTTACTCAACTTTGTATACAACTTATGCTCTCTAAAAGCAGATAGAACCAACCGCAAGTGTTGGTCATGCTCCACAGCACTCCGGAAATAAACCAAAACATCGTCTATAAAGATAACCACAAAACGGTCTAGAAAATCCTTGAACACTCTGTTCATCATGTCCATGAAGGTAAAGAGTGCATTTGTCAAACCAAAGGACATCACCAAGAACTCAAAATGCCCATGCCGAGAATGAAAAGCGGTTCGTGGAACAACCGACTCACGGATTCTCAACTGAAGGTAGCCCAAACGAAGGTCAATCTTCGAAAAAACTGTACTACCACGTAATTGATCAAACAAATCATCTATCCGTGACAAGGGATATATGTTCTTGATAGTTACCTTGTTCAATTCCCTATAATCGATGCACAACCTCGTAGATCCATCCTTCTTCTTCACAAACAATACGGGAGCCCAAGGTGAAAAACTTGGCCTAATAAATCTACACTACAACAACTCATCCAGCTGGGTACGCAACTCATCCAGCTCACGTGGGGACATATTGTACGGCGCCTTAGCTATAGGACGAGTACCTGACTACAAATCTATAACATACTCCACATCTCTCTCAGGCGGAAGACCAGGAAGGCTATCTGGGAAGAAAACAGGAAACTCACACACCACAGGAACATCCTCGACGCGCGACAAATTACCAATGGTTTCCAAGACAGAAACCAAACAAGCAAAACAACTGGAATTCAAAAGTTTCCAAGCACGTACAGCCGAGATAATCGGGGAATCCTGGAACGAAAAACCATAAACACTCCTGGTGTAACGTCCCGAATCGCTCTAGGCCCCTCGAGTGTGTTTTTGAGTCAGGAGGGTTGACTCGAGTCCTGGGAAGTTCATGGAATTGCACTGCACTTGTGGTGGAGTGGAGAAATCGGTGCTGGGAAGGACACGGGTAGAGACACGGGCGTGTCCCTACCTATGTGGCATTGTGTCGAGTTGAACTCGACGGGATGTGTCGAGATCTACGAGGTGTGTCGACATCATATGACACGGCTAGCGACATGGGTGTGTCCCAACCCGTGTGTGTCGAGTTACACTCGACGAAGCGTGTCGAGATCGACGAAGTGTATGACACGGGTAGAGATACGGGCGTGTCCCTACCCGTGTGTGTTGAGTTGGACTCGACGAGGCTTGTCGAGATCGACGAACTACGTGTCGAGATCGACGAACTGTATGATACGGGTAGCGACACAAGCGTGTCTTTACCCGTGTTCCGTGTGTGTCGAGTTATGTTCGTGGAGATGTATCCAGAGAAGGACACGGCCAAGGACACGGCCAGGAACACGACCGTGTCATGTGGACACGGGTCGGGACACGGGCGTGTCCTAACCCAGTGTCAAGTATTGAACCGACACGAAAAACCATCGTAACGCTTTGCTGGAGAAGGATACGGGTAAGGACACGGGCGTGTCCCTACCCATCTCACTTGTTATATATATGGAGTAGGAAAAAACCCTAGCGGTTTCACTCTTCTTCCTAGCCGTATTTTCTGAGAGAAGTCCTGTGGAGAAGGAGAACTGCAGGAGCAAGTTCTAGGGAGGGAAAATTCGCCATCGCCGTGAAGGAGAAGATGCCGCCAAGGAAAATTACGAGATCCATGGCCAGAAATGGTGGAACTGCTGGAATCTATGTGAGTTTCCTACCCCCACCCTTGGTGCTAGATCTATAGTTATTTTCCCTAGGTGAGATATCGACTCAAGAGAGTCTTGATGGAGAGGAGGAGTTTCCTAGGAAAGGCCATGCTAGGACTTGTGTCCTAGGTTTTAGATCTCTTCAACCACGCCCTTCTTCAAAGTGATGATAAGGCGTGGTTTCGTGAAGGGTGTTAAAAATAGCGAACATGCAACAACAAACGGATAGAATTTTGAATAATTGAAATTTTATTATCCAAAAAAGATATCATTTACAAAGGTATGACCTCCCTTTTATAGAATGGAGGAGATATGAGAGAGTATAAACAAACAATGTGGGACTAAACATGTACAGGGTTGAGCGGCTAGAAATAAAGGAGACCGCACAGGCCGCGCGGTTAGACAGATGGGTTAACCGCTCGGCAACTCCAGCAGGATAAGAACAAGCCGTAATGGGAGACCGATAGACCGCCCGATCTCCAAGCTCCTGAGTGAGACCGCCAGACCAAACCGCAAGGCCGCCCGGTCTAATACTTCAACACTCCCCCTCAAGCTGGAGCATAGATAGCAATCATGCCCAGCTTGTCACAAATGTGGAAGAAGGAAGTAGAGACCGGCTTTGTGAAGATATCTGCCAATTCCTTGTTAGAGGTGACAAACGGAGTACAAATCTGTTTCTTCAAAATCTCTTCCCGAATGAAGTGGCAGTCAACCTCTATATGCTTTGTTCTCTCATGGAAGACCGGATTTCTGGATATGTATATAGCGGCCTTGTTGTCACAGAACATAGGAAGAGGATAGTCATAGACCTCTCCTAGGTCAAGCATGAGAGCCCGCAACCACTTTAACTCACACGTGGTTGACGCCATACTCTGGTATTCGGCTTCTGCACTGGATCTAGAGACAACAGACTGTTTCTTGCTCTTCCAACTCACAAGATTTCCTCCAACAAAAGTACAGAAACCTGATGTGGACTTACGATCGCCTTTATCATCCGCATAGCTTGAATCTGAGTAGGCCTCAATCCTCAGATGACCATTCTTCTGAAAGATTACCCCTTTGCCTAGTGCTGCTTTGACATACTCTAAAATCCTCAAGGCAGACTGAAGATGGCACTCCCTGGGAGCTTGCATAAACTGACTGGCCTTGCTTACATCATAGGAGATGTCGGGTCTAGTCACTGTGAGATAGATGAGTTTGCCTACCAAACGTCTGTACCTTGTGACATCAGATAGAAGAGGCGATTCATCCGTCCACGTTTTGTCTTCTCCAATAGCCATGGGAAACCGAGCCGGTTTGGCACCTATCAATCCTGCTTCTTGTAGAAGATCAAGGGCATAATTCCGTTGGGAGAGAACCAACGAGTCAAGTTTCTGAGAGATTTCTATCCCCAAAAAGTATTTCAGGGAGCCCATATCCTTCGTGACCAAGTGTTGACGGAGGTGCTTCTTCGTCAAGTCCACCCCATCTTGGTCAATGCCAGTAAGAAGAATATCATCCACATATACTGTCAAAACCACCAGTCCCGAGGCCGTTTTGCGAATGAATAAGGAGTGATCGGCTGAACTCCTTATAAAGCCGATGGTAGCCACAATGCCACTGAATTTATCGAACCACACCTGAGGGCTCTACTTTAGGCCATAAATGGCCTTCTTCAAACGGTATACGCGTGTCTCCCCCTGAGCAACATACCCAGGAGGTTGCTCTATGTAGACGTCCTCCTGAAGATCGTCATAGAGAAAGGCATTCTTCACATCAAGCTGGGAAATAGCCCAATCCCGGTTAACAGCCACAGAGAGAAGAACCCGGATGGTGCTGAGGCGAGCAACCGGAGAGAAAGTGTCAAAGTAATCAACGCCGTAAGTCTGAGTGAAACCTTTGGCCACCAGCCGGGCCTTGTATCGATCCACAGTGCCGTCGGGGCGAAATTTCACAACAAAGACCCAGCGACAGCCAACCACATCAGTGCCCACGGGAGGAGGAACAAGGGTCCAGGTACCCCTTTCAGTAAGAGTAGCCATCTCGTCATCCATGGCATATTTCCAATGAGGGATAGCAAGAGCCTCCTGGTAGGTGCGGGGAGTAGAAGTAGCGGAGATAGCCAAGGCAATACACCTGCGAGAAGGAGAAAGCCGATCATAGGAAATAACTGCCGCAAGCGGGTGTTGAGTACACGCCCGCACCCCTTTGCGAAGAGCAATGGGAAGATCCAGGTCGACGGGTGCGTCAGCGACCGGAGCATCTGTGGCAGAGAAGGCTGGCCCGGGACTAGAGAGAGACAGTGCCGGAGAAGAGGGAGGAGGGGTGGGTGGGGAGACGGACAGGGAAGGAGACGGTGGAGGAGAGGATGGAAGGGGGGAGATATCGAGAGGCGTGGAGGGAACAGAGAGAGGCGGTGGAGAAGCAGAGACATCAGGATGAAGAGAGGAGATAGGAGAGAAGTAGGAAGCATTCTCGAAAAATGTCACATCCGCGGAAACAAATTGCTTGTGTATAAGGGGGTCAAAACAGCAATAGCCTTTTTGAGTGGTAGAGTACCCCAAAAAGACACACTTGGTGGAACGGGGGGAAAGCTTGTCGCGGGTAGCGGAGGGAGCGTGAACAAAAGTCGTACAGCCAAAGATACAGAGAGGGAAAGGAAAAAGTTCCTTGTGGGGGTAGAGAATGGAGAAGGGGGTCTGACCGTGGATAATCGTGGAGGGAAGACGATTGATGAGATAGCAGGCGAGGAGCACAGCGTAGCCCCAGTAGGAGCGAGGTACTTGCATCTGCGTCATGAGAGTACGAGCAACATCAAGGAGGTGACGGTTTTTACGCTCCGCCACCCCATTCTGCTGGGAGGTGTAAACACAAGTAGTTTGATGAAGAAGACCATGTTGGTGAAAGAAAGAGGAGAACTCATGATTAAGATATTCCTTAGCATTATCAGAGCATAAAACTTTAATAGAAATTTCAAACTGATTCTTAATCATAAAATAAAATGATTGCCAAACAAAAAAGAGTTCAGAGCGATCTTTTAATAGATACACCCAGGTACATCTTGAAAAATCATCTATAAAAGTGACAAAATAGGAACTACCCCGACCAACAGTGAGGGTAGGAGCAGGACCCCAGACATTAGAATGAATGAGATCAAACGGGCGAGAGGAGTCATGGCCTTGCTTTGGTGGGAAGGATGAGCGATGATGTTTGTCAAGCTGACACGCATCACAGTTGAGCGGAGGACTGGTCGGAGGTAAGTGGGGCAGAAGCTGTCGAAGAATCCGAGGAGGAGGATGTCCAAGGCGAAGATGCCATTGAAGCAGATCTGTAGAGGAGGAGTAGGCGGACAGAGCAGAAATGTCGTCGAGGAAATAGAGGCCGCCGCTCTCAGTCCCAGTAGCAATCGTCCGCTGGGTCCTCGGGTCCAGAAATGAACAAGAAGTGGGAGTGAATAAGACAGAGTACTGTAGTTGCCGTCATAAAGTGGTAACAGATAATAAAATGCACGGGAACTTCGGGACATAGAGAGTGTCCTCCAAGCGAAGCGACGGGGTGACTTGAACCATGCCCGTCCCGAGCACCGGGGACGGTGAACCATCCGCCACACGAACCGGGGGTAGGCGATCATGGGTTTCAAGGAGAGAGAAGCAATGAGGGTTGCTAGTCATATGATTTGTAGCACCCGAGTCAATCAGCCATTTACCTTGGGTAACAACGTGAGCACTACCTGAAGTCGTGGCCACAGAGGCAGACTGCCGAGAGGAGGCAGTAGTCGAGGAAGGAGCATCACCAGAAGGGCGAAGACGAGGATGTTTCTGCCAGCAGCGGTCAACAGAGTGGCTTGTACGACCACAGTAAGAGCAGAGGAACTTGGACGAACCACGCCCGTCGGAGTGGCTGCGGCCATTAGGCCCCCCCCCCCCCCCCCCCCCCCCCCCCCGCTGAGCCCAGCGAGCATAGGAGTCCTGAGAAGGGGGGAGACCAACAGTGGTTGTTGGAGCAGCGAAGTAACAGCGGCAATGCAAGCCGCAGTGGCATCCAAAGTAGGAGATTCCGCCTCACCCAAGATCTGTTGGCGGATCATATCATAGGAATCGGGAAGACGGAGAAGATAACAAATAACCAGGATTTCCTGGAAGTGTTTGTGCTGGTCAGCCAAGTACGCGGAGAAGAGACGATTCTATAGGATCTCGGCGCCAAGAGCCTGAACTTGCTGGTAAGCTGCAGCAGGAGACATGGAGGGGCGGGCAAAGAGGTCCGCATAAAGAGTATAAATGCGGGACGTCTGGCCCCCCTTGGAATAGAGAGCAGCGAGGTGAAGCCAGGCGGCCTTGACCGTCTCATCATGGCAAATGACGGGAAGGCACTCATCAGAGAGGCTGTTGGCAAGCCAAGTGCGGACAAGGGCATCACTCGCATCCCAGTCATCAAATTCTGGTGAGGTACGAGGAGGAGGGTCATCGGTGAGGTGATGATGCTTGCGCTGGGAGCGAAGAAGAAAGGTGAAAGAAACGCTCCAATCGGGATAGTTGGAGCCAATACGCTTACAAAGCGTGCCAAGGTTGCCCAAAGGAGTAGGTGGAGGAGGAGCTGCGGGAGTGGTGGAGATAACGGGGGTGGAGAGACCGAAAGTAGTCATAGGAAACCGCACGAGAAGAAGAGAAGCCGCGGGGAGAGGAAAAAGGAGAGCAACCCGCGCGAAACCGCAGCGGTTTAAAGGGAAGAAGTCGCGCGAACACTAGCGACCAGGAAGCAGACCAAGGCACAGCTGGGAAGAGGTCGCGCGTACTGAAAAGTCCGAGCGAACAGAAGAGAAGAGGAAGCAAGAAGAAGCGGCGACAATAACAAGTCGCAAGCCGGGCGAACAGATTCAGGCGGCACAGCTAGGGAAAACAGGCAGCTCGAAGGAAACAGGTCTCTACGACAACTAAACAGGTCGCGGCGATGAAAAACAGCTAGAGAAGAGAAGAAACAAGCCGTGCGTGTTGAAACCGGAATCCGGTCTCCTATGGAGTTCTACCCTTGGGTAAGGGGTGACCGCGCACCTACTACCCTCAAGCAAACGATCTAGGCACAAGACTAGGAACACAAGGGGATAGACCCAAGGTCTCAGCGTGAAGGACCCGCCGCATACCCGGAAGACTAACTAACTCTTCCCCTCCCAAGCCAAGGGCTGAGCTAAGGCACCTTCGGAGGGCTCTCTTGGCCGACCGAAACATCTGAGGAGGATCTCAAGATCCACTCCTTAACTAGAGGTGCCACCTCGGGTCTATGTAAAATGTCCCCCGCCCGCCTTACTATTGGCACAAAACCGCCAAGCAGCCCTACTCTGCGCAGCCCCAATTGAGCCGCTAATAGCGGAACTCCGCTACTCTGAAAGGATGGCAACGGGCCATTAGGTGCTTCCCGGCATCTATACCTCGGTGCCCACACGAGGGGAGCGGTTCACGAACACACTGCTCACCCAAGATAGGAGGAGTAAACTATAATCGCAGAGCATCACAGATATGAAAAAATATTACAGGAATATAAATTCCATACTCGGCACGCAGACCGGCAATATAAACAAAAAGGCCTTAGAGGGTCGGCACAAGCTTGGGCTTAAGCCCGCTACTCCCCGCCTGGTACTGCAACACCTGTACGCCAACGTCTCGTAGAGCGGCGGCCAACTAGTCATCGGTCTGCTGATATAAGTGGGCCGAACATATTGCGCACACCCCCTTTTTGGGGGCTACGGAGCGCATTCCCTGCAAGCGGCTAAATAAACAACTTCCTCGGAGTCTTCTTCGGGAACCCCAGAACATCACCAATCCGGCTCACACGTCCGAATGGGCTTCACGCAGCATCCCGAAACCCGTACTCACGCTTTCGGGTACTAATGCAACTAACTGCGGGGACGTACACGTCAACCCGTCGGGAAGCTCCCTTCCCCCCACCCGTTGGTGGAAAGGGACTTCCATGCAAATATATAAACTGAAGGCTTCACCTGCCCAAGTTGAAACATCGTTACCCTTGTCGCGTGCTTGGCGGCGGGAATGGGAGAGGAGCTCTGAGTCGATCCTACTGCATACGGCCGCGTCGGTGGTCAATCTCCACTCCAGGCCGAGCCTCGCTCCAGGCCGAGCCTCGCTCCAGGCCGAGCCTCGCTCCAGGCCGAGCCTCGCTCCAGGCCGAGCCTCGCTCTAGGCCGAGCCTCGCTCCAGGCAGAGCCTCGCTCCAGGCCGAGCTTGTTGCCGGCGGTGAAAAATTAGGGCTTAGCCCCAGGCTGAACCTCACTCCAAGCTGAGCTCTGCTCCAGGCCGAGAGAAAGGGAGGGGGGCCGGGTTGCTCCAGCCGGCCGGAGAGAGGGAGAGGGGTTGCAGCCGTGCTGCTTCAGGACGGGAGAGAGGGAGGGGGTCGGGCGGCCTGCTCCTTGCTGAGGCGGCGGCCGAAGACAAATCGGGAGGCAGGCGGCCCTCGGATTGCTGCTCCAGGCGGCCGGAGAGAGAGAGAGAAAAAAAACGCTCGGGCCGCTGCTCCAGGCCGAGGGAGTGAGAGGCGGCCGGGGTGGTGGTTGTGCTTCGCCGGCGATGGGAGAGAGCGAAGAAGGAGGCCATGCCCTAGCCCGGACGGTGGCCGGAGAGAGAGTGGGGGCGGGCGGCTCCTTGCTGTTCCAGGCCGAGGGTGAGAGAGGGATGGGGGGCGGCTACGCTGTCTTGCCGGTGACGGGAGCGGGAAATGGGGGGGGGGGGGGGCGGCGGAGGCGGCCCTGCTTGGCCGAACCCTAGCGGGGGAAAATCTCCCCCGATCTCCTCCTCTCTTTCTTTTTTTTTATTTCCCTCTCTCTCTGTTGTCCCCCTCTCCCGAGCCCCCCTTTTCCTTTAACTTATATCCAAAAAATATATAATACATATATTATATATTATATATATTATCATATAATATATAGTATATATATATATATATATATATATATTGTATATAAATTAAGAACCCATGCGCATAGAACCTTCGCACGCACGCACGCATGAGGACCCGCACGTCCTCAAACGGGGTCGCACCAACTCGTCGCCCATAACACGCCCCTAGGCTGACATTTGGGGAAGATCCCACTCGCCCGGCTACGGGGTTGTACACAATCCCCGCTCTTTTCGAGCTTGGCACAAGCTCGGAAAGAATCATCCAACCCAACGTATCCGGTGAGTGCGAGCCGACCCAAAAAAAAAGTTTGAGAGAAACTGAAATCTGCGCTTGGAGCACCGATCTCTCCACGACCTTTCTGATCTTTTGAATCGCTCGATACCCTTTGGCTCACTGCTATCGAATTGCCCTTATACCATTACTTACAACAAGTATATAATTTCTCGTGATATCGTGAAACAACAAAGCCATATCCTTTGTATCTTGTTGTACACGCGGAGCTAATCCATTCCCCCCAGGTGTGCCTACAGCCCTGCCAGCTAATGGGAGCCTGACAGCGAGTCTATCCGGGGCCGAGCATCACTCGGGGTCCTGCAAAATATCCAAACTCTCTTTCCAAACTCCAAACTCTCTCCCTTACCCCCCAGGTGTGCCTACAGCCCTGTCAGCTAGTGGGAGCCTGACAGCGAGTCTACCCGGGGCCGAGCATCACTTGAGGTCCCTTACCCCCCAGGTGTACCTACAGCCCTGCCAGCTAATGGGAGCCTGACAGCAAGATCTGCTCGGGGTCCACTACTACCACCATCGAGTGACTTCCAGCCCTGCCAGCTAGGTGAGAGCCTGACAGCGGGATCTGTTCGAGGCCCAAGGATGACACCAAGTGACTTCCAGCCCTGTCAGCTAGGTGAGAGCCTGACAGCAGGATCTGCTCGGGGTCCCAAACTACCGCCATCGAGTGACTTTCAGCCCTGCCAGCTAGGTGAGAGCCTGACAGCGGGATCTGCTCGAGGCCCAAGGATGACACCGAGTGACTTCCAGCCCTGTCAGCTAGGTGAGAGCCTGACAGCGGGATCTGCTCGGGGTCCAAAACTACCGCCATCGAGTGACTTCCAGCCCTGCCAGCTAGGTGAGAGCCTGACAGCGGGATCTGCTCGAGGCCCAAGGATGACACCGAGTGACTTCCAGCCCTTCTAGCTAGGTGAGAGCCTGACAGCGGGATCTGCTCGGGGTCCAAAACTACCGCCATCGAGTGACTTCCAGCCCTGCCAGCTAGGTGAGAGCCTGACAGCGGGATCTGCTCGAGGCCCAAGGATGACACCGAGTGAATTCCATCCCTGCCAGCCAGGTGAGAGCCTGACAGCGGGATCTGCTCGGGGTCCAAAACTACCCGACTTGACTTTGCTCGAGATGGAGACATCTTATTTACTTAAGAGGTGCTGGAGAGTTAATTGCACTGATGCTTTTACAAATGGAGGACGCATTCTTTTCATAAGAGAGACGATCTGGAAGTCGTCAAATCGGGAAGCTGGCGTCCGAGTCTGTTCCTAATAATTCCTCCAATCGGAAGAGAGATGCAATCGAGGGGACATAGGCCGACGTGCAAGGGGGGAGCTGATCTCGTCCGTCAGTGCAGAGGCTCGGTCTTACAATAGCACTTAGAGTCCCGAGGCATCGTCCCATCATCCGAACTGGGCTATTTAAAAGGAACGGGTTGGACGTTTCGTATCCTGATCTAATGACAAAGATCGCTTTCTGCCATGTCACTTGCGATTGCTTGGAGAGATTGGCCCTTTATCAAATCTGGGAGGTTAGCGTCTAGGCTCGTTCCTGATAATTCCTCTAGTCGGAGGAGAGGTGCGATCGGGAGGACATAGGCCGGCGTGCAAGGGGGGAGCTGATCTCGGCCGTCAGTGCAGAGGCTCGGTCCTACAATAGCGCTTAAAGTCCCGCGGCACCGTCCCATCGTCCGAACTAGGCTATTTAAAAGGAACGGGTTGGACGTTTAGCTTCCGGAGTCGATCGCGAGGCCAACCCTAGAAGCCCTCAGAAGCTCGAGGCGAATTGGTAATAAAGAGAAAACTTGACCGCTACCGAATTACAAGGAAGAGATAACATATTACCGCTAGGGAGGGAACACTTTTCGGTCCCCCCGGCTCATAATACCTCTCAGCTGCTCTCTTACTCGATCTTGAAGATAATAACCTCTAGGTTTCTCGTTGATGTAACAAGTGGGGATACACGGGTTTTCATAGGTAGAAGCGCTTCAAATAGGTGCAAATCCTACTCCAAATGCTATGTGATTCAAACAACAGCTATGGGAGAGGACAACTCTGAGTATGAGGACCTTACACACAAAGTGTCAACGCAAGACCGTGGTCGTCACCTGGTTCCACTTCTATAGCCATGATGTTCGCCTGAGTTCTTCTGTGCTGGTCACTCTCCACGCTCACCGCACCAAAATGTTGAAACCGGAATCCGGTCTCCTGTGGAGTTCGACCCTTGGGGAAGGGGTGACCGTGCACCTACTACCCTCAAGCAAACAATCTAGGCACAAGACTAGGAACACAAGGGGACAGACCCAAGGTCTCAGCGTGGAGGACCCACCGCATACCCGGAAGACTAACTAACTCTTCCCCTCCCAAGCCAAGGGCTGAGCTAAGGCACCTTAGGAGGGCTCTCTTGGCCGACCGGAACATCTGAGGAGGATCTCAAGATCCACTCCTTAACTAGAGGTGCCACCTCGGGTCTATGTAAAATGTCCCCCGCCCGCCTTACTATTGGCACAAAACCGCCAAGCAGCCCTACTCTACGCAGCCCTAATTGGGCCGCTAATAGCGGAACTCCGCTACTCTGAAAGGATGGCAACGGGGCATCAGGGGCTTCCCGGCATCTATACCTCGGGGCCCACACGGGGGGAGCGGTTCACGAACACACCGCTCGCCCAAGACAGGAGGAGTAAACTATAATCGCAGAGCATCACAGATATGAAAAAATATTACAGGAATATAAATTCCATACTCGACACGCAGGCCGGCAATATAAACAAAAAGGCCTTCGAGGGCCGGCACAAGCTTGGGCTTAAGCCCGCTACTCCCCGCCTGGTACTGCAACACTTGTACGCCAACGTCTCGACGAGCGGCGGCCAACTAGTCATCGGTCGGCTAATATAAGCGGGCCAAACATATTGCGCACACCCCCTTTTTGGGGGCTACGGAGCACATTCCCTGCAAGCGGCTAAATAAACAACTTCCTCGGAGTCTTCTCCGGGAACCCCAGAACATCACCAATCCGGCTCACACGTCCGGATGGGCTTCACACAGCATGCCTAAACCCGTACTCACGCTTCCGGGTACTAATGCAACTAACTGTGGGGACGTACACGTCAACCCGTCGGGAAGCTCCCTTCCCCCCACCCGTTGGTGGAGAGGGACTTCCATTCAAATATGTAAACTGAAGGCTTCACCTGCCCAAGTTGAAACATCGTTACCCTTGTCGCGTTCTTGGTGGCGGGAATGGGAGAGGAGCTCCGAGTCGATCCTACTGCATACGGCCGCGTCGGTGGTCGATCTCCTCTCCAGGCCGAGCCTCGCTCCAGGCCGAGCCTCGCTCCAGGCCGAGCCTCGCTCCAGGCCAAGCTTGTTGCCGGTGGTGAAAAATTAGGGCTTAGCCCTAGGCCGAACCCCACTCCAAGCAGAGCCCTGCTCCAGGCCGAGAGAAAGGGAGGGGGCCGGGTTGCTCCAGCCGGCCGGAGAGAGGGAGAGGGGTTGCAGCCGTGCTGCTTCAGGACGGGAGAGAGGGAGGGGGTCGGGCGGCCTGCTCCTTGCTGAGGTGGCGGCCGGAGACAAATCGGGAGGCGGGCGGCGCTCGGATTGCTGCTCCAGGCGGCCGGAGAGAGAGAGAGAGAAAATGCTCGGGCCACTGCTCCAGGCCGAGGGAGAGAGAGACGGTCGGGGTGGTGGCTGTGCTTTGCCGGCGACGGGAGAGAGCGAAGAAGGAGGCCGTGCCCCAGCCCGGATGTTGGCCGGAGAGAGAGTGGGGAGGGCGGCTCCTTGGTACTCCAGGCCGACGGTGAGAGAGGGATGGGGGGTGGATGTGCTGTCTTGCCGGCGACGGGAGCGGGAAATGGGGGGGGGGGGCGACGGCGGCCCTGCTTGGCCGAACCCTAGCGGGGGAAAATCTGCCCCGATCTCCTCCTCTCTTTCTTTTTTTTTATTTCCCTCTCTCTCTGCTGTCCCCCTCTCCCAAGCCCCCCTTTTCCTTTAACTTATATCCAAAAAATATATAATACATATATTATATATTATCATATAATATATAGTATATATATATATATATATATATATATATATATATATATATATATATTGTATATAAATTAAGAACCCATGCGCATAGAACCTTCGCACGCACGCACACACGAGGACCCGCACGTCCTCAAACGGGGTCGCACCAAATCGTCGCCCATAACACGCCCCTAGGCAGACATTTGGGGAGGATCTCACTCTCCCGGCTACGGGGTTATACAGTGCGAACAGGGCAGCGGGCAGAAGAGAAGGCAAGCCTTGAAGACAGGTCGCGTGAAGCAGAAACAAGCCGCGAGAATCAGAGAGCGCACACAATCAGGAGGAAAAGACCGTGTCCTCTGATACCATATTAAAAGTAGCGAACATGCAACAACAAATGGATAGAATTTTGAATAATTGAAATTTTATTATCAAAAAAAAATATCATTTACAAAGGTATGACCTCCCTTTTATAGAATGGAGGAGATATGAGAGAGTATAAACAAACAATGTGAGACTAAACATGTACAGGTCTGAGCGGCTAGAAATAAAGGAGACCGCACAGGACGTGCGGTTAGACAGATGGGTTAACCGCTCGGCAACTCCAGCAAGATAAAAACAAGCCGCAATGGGAGACTGATAGACCGCCCAGTCTCCAAGCTCCTGAGTGAGACCGCCAGACCAGACCGCAAGGCCGCCCGGTCTAATACTTCAACAAAGGGTATTGGCCCCTTGAGGTTGAATAAGGGAGGAGGTTTTTTGGAATGATTTGGGAAGATCGCCTTGAGGAGAAAGTTGAACCGACGTCGTTCATTCCGCCTTAAGATGCGTGCAAAATCTGTATTCTGCTCGCAGCGAACATCGTGGCTATTTTTAAGCATGCTATGGCCAGATCTGGGCTTTCGGCTAAACACGAAAGTTGAAGCCCTTGAAGATACCTTTCCAACAAATGGTTGCATGACTTCAGGCAAAGTTTGTAGCCACGGGAAAGTCTAAATGAAAATGGTGTTCAATAAATCCTGCATGCAGAAATTGTGTTCTGAACGCAGCGGACTTCAAGTCCGATTTCAAATAGGATAACTTCAAATCTGGGTTGAGGTCTGAATACGAACGTTGTGGACCACGGAAAGACCTTTCCATCGTGTGGTTACACGTCTTCACCGGATTCATGTAGCTTCAGGAATCTTCGGTCGAAACTGCTGTCCAGATTCAATTTGCACCTAAATTCTTGGCTTTTTATAAGATGGATTTGGATTCGGTGGAATTAAAGTTGCAAGTTACTTGGCTTGGATGAACTCTTATGGTTAATCTTTTATAGCATAATTTACAAGCTTATCAATCATATTTCATATAATCAAATTGTGAAGCAATCTTATTTAAATGAATTGACTTGATAGGAATTGAAAGATTGTTATTTGTGCGCATCATGTTTATAATATGTTGTTAACATGTAGAAAGTTTGATGGATCTTTATACGCGTAACATGTTTATAATATGTTGTCATTAATTGGGAGTCATATAGAAGAATAAAGTATGTCCATGAGTATGTTTGAATAATGTAGTGAGTTTAATAGTCCAATACTTAGAGCGTCATCTCCCTACGGGTAGTATTGCGAAGGGATGTAAGTGTGGTGTTGACCGTCACTCGTTTGGTTGCGTTGTGATAAGGTATGGATGGATGGTTGGGCTGTGTCCTCGTGCTTACATCCGAGGCCCCTTCCATGTTATGTTGATGTGGCATTTTCATGCGATGTGAGTCGACACGCGGTGTTGTAATCCTGGGTTAAGGATAGTGTGGCAGGTCTACGGGCTCGCCAGTCGTCACACCGACGAGAGTCGACAGTTAGACTTTGAGCGGTTGGGCTGTGTCCTCGATGTTCACGTCCCTGGGCCCCTTCCGTGCCAAGTGAACGGTTGGGCTATGTCCTCGTGCTTACTTCTGAGTCCCCTTTCGGGTCACGCAAGGCCAGTTCGGGTTGTGTTCTTGGTGCATATCTACCCAAGACCCCGCTGGGCTATAGTACGCATGGGCTCCGCTGTTGTGTTCTTAGCATTTAGGCATACGGAGGCCTAGGTGAAGTAGTGTGGATACCCGCCTAGTAGTAGAAGTGCCTGTTCTACTGTCACCGCCTGGCCACGGCGGCTGATGACTGAGAGGTTAGCTACCTGCTCGAAAAGTGGGAACTATAGTCTGTGTCGACATAGCAATTGTATGGGTGTGATCATGGGTGAGCCATTGCATAGCATACATAGCATTTCATAACATTGCACAACAAGATTCTCATCGTATAAGTTTGTATGGGCACTCTTATACGATGAGTTACTTTTAGGTAACCCGATCCTTAACTTTTAAGTTTGTATGGACATTCTTATAAGTTAAGTTACTTTCCTGATGTTACTTATACTTGTTAGTTTGTTGTAGCTCTTAAATATTTGCTAGATCATGCTATTGTTACTCTTACACTACTGCCACCTACTTATACTTCTTTACTTGCATATATATATATATATATATGTATTACCCTTATTCCTTCTCTCCGCCCTGTGTCGAGGAGTCGCCGGGGGAGCGGATGTGAAGCCACTTAGTCGTTTCGACTAACGGTTGCTACGTCTTCCTTTTAGGAGGTCACGACGCAGGTAGAGCAGCAGCGGACTACGCAGCAGGACAGCCAGGCCAGGACGACAGGGCCTGAAGTGACGGTGTCATCGATACCGTCGGTCACAAATGTGAGTGTTGAGAGATTTGATGTAGCCCGTTTGGGGCAATTTCTATAGTTGTACACTGATATGTAGAATCATGTTTTAGCTTCTCCTTTATTGATGTATTCAGACATTATTACTTAGTGTGGATTTGACTTCTCTTGCTTATTTTATTTGGTTGGGTTGGCATGTTCTATTGATATTGTTGTAGCCGGTGGAATAGGTGTCTTGTGGTACAGGTTAGCCTGTGTGCTAATGCTACCGCAAGGCGGCTGTTCCGGGCATAAGATCCCCCTTCGTGCCGTGTTTTGAGATCCGGGAGGGGGGGTCTTACAAATGGTATCAGTTTGCCATGATCCTCAACTAAGGAAGTCATTCAACAATGGTGCCACCCCCGTTTGATTAGTCAGTTTGGGGACAACCTGACTTAGCGGAAGCAGTGGTGTGCCCATATGTAATTCACGCTAACTATGTACAACTTTGACCTTAAGATTAGCCAACCTGACCATACGTTTGCGTTTATGTGTATATTCCAGCGCTCGTTGAGCAGGTGAGAGGCACTCATACGCCCTCCATACACACCCCCACTCAGTTCCATCAATCTAAGTTGGGACAGACGCTCACTGCCATCCTCGATGCTTTTAGGGCGCAACAGCCCCCGGTGCAACAACAGGACCTGAGCTCCAACTGGCTGAGCACCTTCCGGGCTCTCTCCCCTCCCGCCTACCTTGGGACGGAGTCAGCCGTACGTACAGAGGAATGGCTAGACACGGTTCAGGAGTTGTTGGCTGGTATCCATTGCCCGGCCAACATGGCAGTGACATTGGTGGTGTCCGTCTTGGACTCACATGCTAAGAGGTGGTGGAAGTCCCTCATGGGCTCTACCTTCCAAGGCCGGGTCTACACAGAGATAAGTTGGAGTGAATTCTCGGGTGTTTTCTTGGATCACTTTATCCCTACAATGGCTCGAGATGAGCTTGAGCAGAGGTTTCTTCTACTAAAGCAGGGATCAAAGTCGGTTACGGAATACCAGCGGGAATTCCAGCATCTCGCAAGGTTTGCGGATTCTTACGAGTTGGATGACAGAGGTTATGCCAAGCGCTTCTACAAAGGGCTGCGAGATCCCCTAAGGCAGTCCCTTTTGTTTATAGCCGATGGAAGCTTGGCAGAGATCATTAATATGGCAAAACGATTGGAGGCGGACCAGTTGGGATGCAGTAAGAGGCATGCGGAGGAAGTGATGGAAGCCGGCCCATGGAATAGAAGGAGGCGAGACTTCAGAGGAGGAAGAGGATATCAAAGAGGTGGAGGGTGTCTCCACCGGAACTATAGAGTGGAGCACCCGGTTCTGCAGCCGCCTGCGTTGCCTCCACCACCACAGCCTCAGCAATTTCAACAACCTGAAGGGCATCGTGGTCTGGTGTGCTTCGAATGCAACCAGTCGGGCCACATACAACGTTTCTGTCCACAGCTATTTGGGAACGTCCCTCCCGCTCTCCCTTCGGCAGCTCCTCTAGGGCGGGGTCACGTGCGTGGTCGAGGACGAGGACCGCGAGGAGGTAACCCCGGCCCTACTAGGGATCAGGTGTACGCGCTTGACATGGAGCAGGAACGGAACCCCCAAGATGTGATTGCAGGTATGATTTAATTAATTAACATATTTTCATGGTCTAACTTGAATTGTTTAAGACTTACTAGACACCTAGCAATAAATTTTGGTTGTTGGTACTTAGACACCGTGATTATTGGCGGGAAGACGGCCTATGCGCCGTTCGATACCGGTGCCTCACACTCCTTTTTGTCCGAGGATTTCATAAAAGACGTGGAGGGTGTACAGTACTTTACTGGCATAGCCCGACGTGTATGCCTTTCGGATGGCTCGGAGATGATCGCAACCACCAAGTGCGAGTTGGAGTTATTTATTGATGGGAAGGCCTTTGATACACCGGCCACGGTTCTGAGAATGCCGGAGTTTGACATCATTTTGGGCATGACATGGCTGGACTGGCACTTTGCGAGGATCGACTACGCGGAGAAGCGGATCTATTTGAGACATGGAGACTCTGACGTCATCTTCCAAGGTATTAGCTTCGCGCCTCGCATGATGTTATCTTCTGTCCAGGTTGTAAAAGCTCATATGAAGGGGGATGAGGTCTTCATGATCTGGTTCGAGTTGAAGGAAGAAGCATTGGAATTAAAGGATGTACGGGTAGTGTGGGATTTTCCCGAGGTATATCCTAAGAAGCTACCAGGATTACCTCCGCATAGAGAGGTTGACTTCCAGATTAATCTAGTACCAGGTGCCAAGCCTGTATCCAAGGCTCCGTACAGAATGGACCTGAAAGAACTCGCCGAGTTTAGAGTTCAATTGCAAGAACTGGCGGAGTCGGGGTTCGTTCGCCCCAGTTCTTCACCCTGGGGAGCCCCTGTGTTGTTCGTGAAGAAGAAGAATGGAACTCTGCGTTTGTGCATAGATTATCGGGAACTCAATCGGTTGACGGTGCGGAACACTTATCCGCTACCTCGGATCGACGAGTTGTTCGATCAACTAGTGGGAGCACATTGGTTTTCTAAACTGGATTTGCGCTCTGGATACTATCAGTTGAGGATACAAGAAGGGGACATCCAGAAAACAGCCTTCAGTTCAAGATATGGTTTTTATGAGTTCACGGTAATGCCGTTTGGGCTCACAAATGCCCCTTCGACCTTCATGAACCTGATGAACAAGGTGTTCGAACCGTATTTGGACATCTTCGTCATTGTTTTTATAGACGACATCTTGGTCTACTCAAAGACGGAGGAGGAACATGTCGAGCATCTTACATTGGTGTTGAAGAAATTGAAGGAGCACGCCTTGTACGCCAAGTTTAGCAAGTGTGAATTCTGGCTTAAGGAGGTTGCTTTCTTGGGGCAAGTGATCAGTGGGGCAGGATTAGCAGTGGATCCAGAAAAGGTGCGAGCCGTGAAGGAGTGGTCGCCCTTGAAGTCGGCGGTTGATATACGAAGCTTTCTTGGACTTGCTGGGTTCTACCGCAAGTTCGTGAAAGGATTTTCCAAGATTGCCCTTCCTCTTACCTCCTTGACAAAGAAGGGTGTGTCATTTGACTGGACACCACAATATGAAGCCGCATTCCAAGAGCTAAAGGATAGGCTTACCTCCGCCTCCATCCTTGCACTTCTGTCTGAGAAGGAAGGATTTCAGGTTTACACGGATGCGTCATATCAAGGGATGGGAGCGGTATTGATGCAGCACGGGCACGTAATCGCTTATGCTTCAAGGCAGTTAAAGAAACATGAAATCAATTACCCGGTTCATGATTTGGAGTTGGGAGCAGTGGTGTTCGCTTTGAAGGTCTGGAGGCATTATCTATATAGCGTCCACTGCGAGATCTTTTCTGATCACAAAAACTTGAAGTATGTCCACACTCAGAAGGAGATGAACCTGAGACAACGGCGGTGGTTGGAATTCCTATGCGACTATGAGTTCACCATGAACTACCACCCCGGGAAAGCAAACTCGGTAGCCGATGCATTAAGTAGAAAAGTGTCAGGCTCTAGCCCAGAGTCTCGATTGATGAGTATGGAGTTGGCTCGGATGATCGAGGAGATGGAAATTACTCTAGTATCCAAGGCTCCTTCGGTAGAGTATGCGGAGTATTTGGCCAGCATGAGCATAGTTTGTGATATCCGGGACCGGATTCGGGTGGAGCAAGGCATGGATGCGGCCTTGGCCCCGACAATCAAGGCAATTGAAGATGGAACCACTGATGAGTACACACTAAAAGACGGCCTCGTTCATTTTCGTGGCCGACTCTATATTCCCAAGGGCGGCAAAATCCGGGTGGATATCTTGAGAGAGGCACATTCCTCTCAATATTTTGTACACCCGGGTATTGCCAAGATGTACGCCAGCTTACGGAAGACCATGTGTTGGCCAGGAATGAAGAAGTATGTTCGTTACTATGTTACACATTGCGAAGCTTGTCAAAGAGTGAAGGCTGAATGCAGGAGTCCCGGTGGTTTGTTGCAGTCTTTGCCCATCCCCGAATGGAAGTTCGAGGATATTTCCATGGAATTTGTCCATGGGCTACCTCGCTCCCGCTCCGGGAATGATTCAGTGTGGGTTATTGTTGATTGACTAACAAAGGTGGCCCGGTTCATTCCAATGAAGAAGGAAGCACACGTGTATGTTTTGGTACGCCTTTTTGTGGAGCAATTCGTACGGTATTATGGCGTGCCCAAGACAATTGTTTCGGATCGGGATGGTCGGTTTACATCCAAGGAGTGGAAGGCGGTACAGGCGTATTTGGGCTCGCGCCTAACCTTTAGTACAGCATTTCACCCTCAGACGGACCGGCAGTCAGAGCGGACCATCAGAACACTGGAGGATTTATTGAGGTTATGTGTGCTGGACAGAGGAGAGCCATGGGAAAGACTCTTGCCACTAGTGGAATTCTCCTATAATAATAGCCATCAGGCGAGCATCGGCATGGCGCCCCATGAAGCCCTTTACGGAAGAAGGTGTAGGACTCCCTTGTCTTGGGTGCAGGATGAAGATCCGAAGGCATTGGGAAATGAATATATAGATGATACTGATGTAGAGGTCATATTGATACGGGATCGCATGTTGGAGGCTCAAAGTCGGCAGGCAAAGTATTATAATGAAAAGCACCGAATGGTGGAGTTTCAAGTGGGTGATAAAGTGTTCCTCAAGATTCGGCCGATGCATGGAGTGGCGCGGGTGCGTGGGGTGAAAAAGCTAAGCCCAAGGTATGTTGGGCCTTATACTATGTAAGACCCCCCTCCCCCTTACCAAGGAGGGCTACCGGATCTTATGCCCAGAACCGCCGTCTTACGGTGGCACTAACTCACGGGTTAGTCGACACCGCAACACGCCGATTCTGCCGGCTAGTACGATCATAAACCTGTAGGCCAATATGAGAAATAAGAAGTAAAACTGTATATGTAAAAATACCAGTCCACAAGCCACTATATAATCATGAAAAAGAGATGAATAGTACAACAGTCCCACAGCATAGTACAGAAGAAAGAGTAAAAAGGGCTTATGCCCAGTCCCATACATCAAATCTCTCTCTCTCTCACAAAATAGTAAATGCGGAAGCTAAACTAGAACATCAAGTCTCGTCCCACCTGAGGACGCACAGTAGTAGTGGTCCTGCTGAAGCGGTATCTGCTCCTCATGTCCTGCCTCCTCGACGTGCTGGTGCTCCATCTCCACGGGCTCCTAAAAATAGTTGGTCACCGACCATTAGTCAAAAAGACTAAGTCGTTTCCTCCGCACCTCGCCCCGCAGCTCCTAGGCACCGAGCGGGAGGACGAAGCGGAGGACAACAAGGGGTAGCAAAATGGAAGCAGGTGACAATATCTATCTAAAGTGGTACTAAGTAATGAAATTCTACACTAGCAATGCTAAGTACAGTACAAGTAGTAAGTAAGTAAGTGCGGTGCAGTAAAGGAAAGTAAAGAAACAGCAGTATGAACAAGTAAATAAGCTAAGCTACCACTAAGCTATCATCACAAACGTACCCTAACTTATATAAATGCCCATACAAATATATAAGTTAGGATTTCCAGGAAATTTAACTTATCATATAAAAGAGCCCATACTAATTTATATGATAAGGATCTATGAAGCGTATGACCTAATATGAATGAATGATATGATGCAATTTTATGCGCAGATAAGTGCAACTCACACACAACGACTCTGTGATCACAGACCTTTAGTTCCCACTTTTTGAGAGCTAGCATCACTCTCGGGTACCACCGCTGTGGCTACGGCAGCAGCGGAGCGGGCGTCTCCGCTTCTAGACCGTGTATGCACACTACCAAGCCTTAGACCCCTCTCATACGCCTCTGTACACGTCCAAGGTGTTACTCTAGAGTCTCGCGTACGTACTTTGCTGACAAACCCGTCAGTCTTGTTGGGTCGGATGTGTGTTATCGGGGATCGTCCTACAGACCGCAGTGTAAAACAACCCACTGGCCCCTCTAACTCGCCACAACCGCCTGGTGCACCGTACTGCCATCGGTGTGACGAACGACCAGTACCGCATGCCCCCCACGATATTTATGCACATGCAAGTAATTCATACCGAGCCTCCTGCTCGCAGGACCAAACCCGTCCTGATTCCTCAAACCCAAACCCGGGTGAGAACGCACATTAGTGCCTTTGTGTCAACTCCCTCAAACCCCAAACGGGTGAGCATATATCATGAATCTCTCCAGCCCCACACGGGCGAGAAGGTACAACAAGTCCTAACCTATTAAACTACTCTTGCCTACGGTTTATTATACTTAGAGATTTAAGGTTAATCCAGGACTGCCCCGGTATTCCCTGTGAAGGGCTCTCAAGGGCACTAGGAACTATGTTGGGATTACGCCCAACGTTCCCTTTCGCAAGGATATTTATTTAGGTGATGACTACCCGTGTCACCCCAGCTCTCCTTATTGTTTTAGTACAACCCTAGTGGTTTAAAGTATTACCGGAAACCGACGGTCTTCCGCCGATCCCCACTCCAGTTGCTAGTTAAGACTTGCACTTTTGATCCCTCCACTAAGGCAACTCTACCCACCAGGGTTACATGTTGAACTCTCTCTTATTTCTGCCGATAATCAGTCCCCTGGTAATTCCCTTAAGACAAGACCTATTGTGTTATATGCAGACCATGACATATGTTTACCCTAGAATGTGATCTTCCAAAACTTAAGGCATCTTGCCTCTAAATATTTATCCTAAGGTATTTGGACTAAGGGAACTACCCTAAGGATTCTCATAATTTTTCCTGCCAAATGGTCATTTAATTAATTCTCTTATTTAAATGCTCGGCCACTTTACACATGAAGTGATTTATTAAGCATCCACTGACTTAGGGAATTTTCCTGAGATGTATATGACCAAATATTGCTGCCTTCAAAATTTTCATAATTTTCCTTAAATTATTTATTGTCATTTTCTATTTATACAATCCCACATAATTCCATTTTTACACATGAAGTATAACATTTACATATTCAAAAAATTCCAGAAAATTTACAGAGCCTTTAAGACACTAAATTATGGCTATTGGAAGAGATTCATCAAAATTGAATGTAAGATGGCCTATGGGGTTCCATTTTAAGGGTATTTACCAAAATGCCATTGTACTAGTTTAACACAGGTAATGTTCCAATAAATTCTGAGAAATTCATGATAAACTAATAACCATATTTTTGACAGTAGAATAAATCCCAAATTTTTCAGAGGTATATATATATCATTTCAAGAATTATCATGATAAGGGTAAAATGGGAAATTTAGGGTATCTACTCCAAGTTCTTCAAAACAGAGAAATCATAATTTTCCTAGGTCAAGTGTGATG
>CM077162.1:120976413-121357982 GCA_039583875.1 Platanthera guangdongensis | reverse complement strand
GGCCCTGTCAATTAGGCAAGCAAACTAAAAAAGCTTTAAGTCACTTAATAAGAGTGATTTCACCTAGGATATTGTATCTGTTACACATGGATCTTTTTGGACCCATCACAGTACAAAGCCTAGGAGGGAAATCATACCCTTGGTGGTTGTAGAAGACTTCTCTAGATTCACTTGTGGTTGTTCTTTCTAAGGAAGAAGTCTGATAACTGTTAATGCTTGACAAAGTGTTCTTAAATGTATACAGATTGAGTTCACCTACTCACCCCCCCCTGATTAGAAGTGATCATTTCAGATAGAGTTTGATTCTCTTCTTATACAAGAGTTCTGTCAGAGTGAAGGGAGCAGGCATACTTTCTCAGCTCCTAGAACTCCTCAACAAAATGGGGTAGCTGAAAGGAAAAATAGAACCCTTATTGAATCTGCCACTACATTGTTGTCAGATGCTCACCTTCCTCTATCCTTTTGGCAGAGGCAGTGAACACCTCCAACTATGTGCTGAATAGAAGTTTGATACATAAACTAAAGGGAAAGACTCCCTATGAATTACTCAAAGGGAAGAAACCTAAAGTTGATTATTTTAGAGTTTTTGGTTGTATTTGCTATATACATCAATAATGACAAGAATATTTAGCAAATTTCAAGCTAAAGCTGATGAGGAGTGTTTCTGCGATACTCCATGATCAGCAAGGCTTATAGGGTCTATAATAAATCATCTCTAAAAATTGAGGAATCTGTTCATATATCATTTGATGAATCTAACATGTCTTTCAAGGAGAAGATCCCTTCTACCATAGAACCTTTGTAGGTACACTCTCTTGTTGAAGACTTGAACAAGTTACAGGTTACTCAAAGGGATGAAAGCAGTGAAGATGAAGAAAGTATTCAACATATTGAAGAACAACTTGAAGAGGCAGCAGTTGTTGTACCACAAGAGGAAATAACAACACAGGTTGGTGAACAATCAACACCCCCTGTTGATTTAGTAACATCAAGAGACCATCCAATTTCCCAAATAATTGGAGACATCTCAGCTGGTGTGCAAACCAGAAATCAGGTCAACCAAAACCTGTTGCACACCTGCTCCTTATCTCAAATTGAACCTCAGTCCATTCAAGATGCAAAGCAAGATCCACACTGGATTATTGCAATGCAAGAAGAGTTGCATCAATTTGAAAGGAACAAAGTGTGGGAACTAGTGCCAAAGCCTAAGGATCACTCCATTGTTGGAACAAAGTGGGTGTTCAGAAACAAACTGGATGATCAAGGAGTAATTGTAAGAAACAAGACAAGGCTAGTTGCTCAGGGATATTCTCAAGAAGAAGGAATAGACTACGACCAGACTTTTGCACCAGTTGCAAGATTGGAAGCCATCAGAATCTTTTTAGCTTATGCAACACATAAAGGATTCAAGGTATATCAGATGGATGTCAAAAGTGCATTCCTAAATGGAGACATCAAAGAAGAAGTATATGTCAGACAACCTCCAGGTTTTATCTCTCCAACTTATCCTGATTATGTTTTTAGATTGAACAAAACATTATATGGTCTCAAGCAAGCTCCTAGAGCATGGTATGAGACCCTAGCATGCTTTCTTTTGGAAAATGGATTTTTGAGGGGTAGAGTAGACCAAACTCTTTTCATTAGAACCCATAAGTCCCATACCCTACTAGTGCAGATTTATGTAGATGATATTATTTTTGGTTCTACTGACTCAAAATTGTGCAGAAGGTTTTCCAACCTAATGCATTCTAAATTTGAAATGTGTAGCATAGGTGAGTTATCCTTCTTCCTAGGATTGCAAGTCAAACAGCATGCTGAAGGCATCTTTATTTCTCAAACCAAGTATGCAAATGAATTGGTTAAGAAATTTGGAATGTCTGAAGCATCTTGTATGAAAACACCTATGCCTACTAATGCTGTATTGGATGCTGATGAACATGGGAAACTTGTTGATCAGACAACATATAGAGCAATGATTGGCTATTTACTGTACATTACAACTAGTAGACCAGATATAATGTTTGCTATATGTATATGTGCTAGGTTCCAAGTAAGCCCTAGAGAGTCACACCTAACACTAGTAAAGAGGATTCTCAGGTATGTTAAAAGTTGTCCAAATCTAGGTCTCTGGTATCCAAAAGATTCAGCATTTGATTTAACAGGATTTTCTGATGCTGATTATGCTAGATGCAGAATTGACAGGAAAAGCACCAGTGGAACTTGTCAGTTCCTTGGTGACAGACTTGTCTCTTGGTTTTGTAAGAAACAAACTTCTGTGTCAACCTCAACTGCTGAAGCTGAATATATGGCTGCAGGCAGTTGTTGTTCACAAATCTTGTGGATTCAAAACCAACTCCTATACTATGGCTACAACTTAGAAAAGTCTAAAATCTTTTGTGATAACACCAGTGCTATTTCTATAGCTCAAAATCCAGTCCTCCATAGTAGGACAAAACACATAGAGATTAGGCATCACTTTTTAAGGGATAATGTTGAAAAAAATAAAATTGAACTGCAATATATCCCAACTGATTTACAAAGGGGAGATATTTTCACCAAGCCTTTGGATGAAAAGAAACACACCTTCTTCCTAAATCAGTTAGGAATGTTAGATGGAGGAAGTCTTAAATAATATCCAAGGTTTTAAAAGTTTAAAAATTGACCAAGACTAGACAAACATCTTTATTTTTCTTAGTGTCTAGAGTTTTTCTGGTCTCTGAACTGCGCTCGACGATTTTCCCCAGATCGTCGAACGGAGATCGACGATTTCTGAAATCGTCGAACTAAGTTCAGCATTTCTCAGATAGTATAGACTATCTCTTCCGGTCAGCGATCGTCGAACGACGCTCGACGATTTTTGTTCTCTGAACGATCGTCGAACAGAGCTCGACGCTCTCCAATATCGTCGAACGGAGATCGACGATGTTGAAGACTCTTCAAATTCCTTTAGAAGCCTCGATCGTCGAACTGAGTTCAACGATCTTTCCATTTCTACGTCGAACCCTAATATAAAATTCATTTTTCGCCGTCGTTCTCCTTTGCGTTTTCGATTTCTCTGCAAAAACTTTCTTTCCCTCCAAACATTTCTGCACTTGGTCGTTTTGTTTGTTGAATCTTTGCAGGTAACTATGGCTGTTTCTGTTGTTCTCACCGCCATGAAATTTGATGCCGGCTTTGACATAGATATGGAATCCTTCAGCACGACAGACCAGGTTTTTCAGGACATCTTAGAGCTATTCAAAGAGTAGAAACTGGCTACAATCATGACTACAAGGATTAAGCTTGCTGCTGATGAGATTAAAGAGTGGGTCTACACTGCCCACAATCAGGATCAAAACACCATTGTTGGATCCATCTCTGGCACTCAGGTACCCTTGACCCCAGCAATTCTGATAGAGGTTTTTGAGTTAAGAACTGGTGGAGATTCTACTGATTTGTCTGGAGAAGAATATGCTGACTTGCTTGCCAGAATGGGTCATTGTGAGGCTAACCCTAGCAAGCTCTTGAAAAAGAATCTTTCTGTGGAATATAGATTCCTGGCTGATGTAGTTGGGAAAGTCCTATTGGCTAAGCACTCTACCCATGATATAATTTCCAGGTATCAGCTCTGCTTAATGGAAGCCATAGTGGACAGGAAGAACCTGAATTGGGGAGAGGTCTTCTTTGACCTCATTAAGAAGAAAATTAGTAAGAGTTTTGTAAACTTTGGAAGGATTTTAGGAATTTTTCTGCAGAATAGGTGCCATGATTTGCTTGTATCCTCTGGGATACACATAAATGCATCCAAGAGACTGTCTTGTGCCCTTTTTGGTAAATGGGACAGGCAGATCATCAAGCCTAGCAGGCCCTCTTCCAGCACTCCTTCAGGCACCAGGACTGTCAGAGTCACTTCCCCTCAGATCTCTGCCCCTGCAGCTGACCTGCCTGCTGATGCCTCTCCTCCTCCTCCAATTCCATCTCTTCCAATTCCATCTACAATTCAAACTCCATCCACCATAATCATCTCCAGCCCCTCTCCAACTTCTACACCATTTCCAATTCCAACTGTCACAGAAGACCAATTCCATCCATTATACTCCTACCCTCAAATAGACATTGCCACTTCATCACCCTCCATTCCATCCTTCAACCTCATTGATGATTCCTTCATGGATGACTCACCATCCTCTCCTCCTGAGCTACCCTCATCCTCCACCTCTTATCAAGACCTTCTGCAAGAGATCATTGATCAACCCACCTTCACACCATCTATTTCCATTCCACTGTCCTCCATCACCACCTTACCCACACCTCAACCATCTCTTCCTCCATACACTAGCTGTCCACTACCATCATCAACAGCTACACCTCCATCCTCTACCTCTGCTCCAGTCAGCACTGAGCAAGTAGATATTCCAGCCCTTACTGACAGGCTTTATGAATTGCTATCCCCTAGGCTATCTCTTCTTTTGGAGACCTCCTTGGCTCCATTAATCCAGTCAGTGGAAGCTCTTTCTGCCAGGCTCTCCTCTTTATTCCCTCAGGCAGCCCCTTCAGCAGTGTGCCTTGATCCAGCTCTGTCTGAATCTAGGCAGGGGGAGATGCCCTATGAAGTGAGCCTGCCTGCTGCTCTTGTTGTTTCAGTGAGCCTGCCTGCTATGTCTGCTGGTTCTTCTTCTTTTGTTGTTGCTGCTGCTACTGGTCTTCAAGATTCAGTTCCACCTCCTGTTGTAGTCTTTTCAATAGACCTCAGGTCTTTGCTCTCAGAATTTGATTCAATGTATTCAGTTGTCTGCCAGAGAAAGCTTATCTTCTAGAGACAGTTACTATCCAGCCCCCAGAGGATTTGTTCAAGGCCCTTGTGCCCTTCTCTTGCTGTGACCCTAGCATCATCACTTCATTTGTTAACTCAGTTTATGCTGCTGCTACTCCTACTGAAAGCAGTGTTGTTGTTTCTGATGTTGCTGCCCTTTTTGCTGACAATTTTGTTGATACTATTGCTGATACTGCTGATGAGTCAACTTCTAAGGAGATCCTTATGACAGAGGCACATGAGTTTGAGCCCTTTGTATTTTCTGATGATATTTCTGCTGTTGATATTGCTGTTTCTGTTAGTGAAACTGCAGCTGCCCCAATTGTTTTATTACTACTTCAACCTCTGCTTCTGCCTCAACTTCAACTACCACACCTTCAGTATCTGCTACTGCTACTGCTTCAACTTCTGCTACTCCAACCTCTACTGCCTCATCTGCTTCAATCCAGCTTAAGAAAGATTTGATGAAGAAGATTGATGCTCTTTATGATGATCAAAGTTCTGAAAGTGATGAGTTCAGGACAGATTCTGATGATTCTTCTGCTACCATTGTCAGGAAGAGAAAGTCAAGGAGCAAAGCCATGAAGAGAGTACCTCCAGCCAAGGTCAAGGACAACAATGACATACCATATTATATCCTTCATGATTGCCCCATAACTGAGCACTGGATGCAGTACTCAAAGAATCAACTTAAAGCAATGAAGAAGAAAAGGAAATATGAAAAAGGCTCTTCTCAATTCCAACATCCTCATCCTCCTCCACCACCTCCTCCTGATGCATGTGCAGGTGGAAGTTCAGCTGCTCAGCCCTCTGCTAGAAGCCAATCCCCCTATCAGCCACATGCCAGATGTTATCATAGGGGAAGCTAGTCCAGGGGCTCTCAATCTAGAAGAGGAGGCTATAGAGGCAATCAAAGAGAATTCCAGGTTTACTCTAAAGGATATTATAGGCAACATCCTTACTCCTGGGAAGTACAAATCTCATCTGACACCACCTCTGGTCCTTTTCCCTATAAATTAAAGGAAACAATTTCATCCAGGCCCGTTCAGGACAATCCATCTAATAGATATGAGCCACCAGTGCCATTTGAAGACCCTGAGAACAATCCAGCTGCTTGGACTGCAAGGATGAAAGAGCTTGCTGCACTAGACCAGATTAAGAACGCTAGAGAGCAAGGCAAAGACTCTTCCAACATCACTACAATGTCTGAACAGAGAAAGAAAGAGTTGGAAAGATATGGGTCAAGCAAATTCTTGAATCTAATAGATACATGGAGCTGCATCCTAAAGCTGTAGTTCCCAGGCCCAAACAGCAAACCACTTTAGGTGCAGCAGATGATATAAGATCAAAGAAGGAAGCTCTCAACCCCAACAGAGAAATCAAACTCATTAAGAGCAAGGAGAAGAAATGATTATGTAAGGTGACAATCTCTCTGATTTCTGATTATTATCTGGGATGATATATATATATCTGTGGTTCTGCAGTGTCCAGCTTTTTGTTTTTCTGTATTGTTGCTTGTATGTTGTTATTTTATTCAAACTCTGTAAATAGTAATCCTAACCCAAATTGGGGGAGATTGTTGGAACACCCTATTACTAATTTTGGTCAGGATCACTATGTCTCTAGGAAACCAGTTTTTGACCTCCTGTATAGATCTAAAGGTCAACTAGAATTGAGTCTAAGGGTTAGAAGTCTAAGTTTGGAAGCTGCCCTCAAGACCAAGACTTTTTCAGTTTGAGACTAAGTCATATCGTCAAGCTCAGCACGACGATTCGTCGAACTCCGATCGACGATCGTCTAGCTCAACTTCGACAGATCGTCGAACTCCATTCGACGATCGCTGAGCTCAACTTCCACAAATCGTCGAACTCCATTCGACGATCTGCGAGCTCAGTTCGACAATCTTTGACTCAGTATTGGATCTCTATCTCTGAGCTCAGTTCGACGATCTTTGAGCTCAGATCGACGATATTTTGTTGCTGTATAAATTTCTATCGCTGAGCTCAGTTCGACGATAGCAGAGCTCAGTTCGACGTTTTCTGATGACTTCAAGGATTTTCAAGATTCAAATTCAGATCAGTTAAGGAGTTATTCTGCAATTAATTCAGAAGATTTTTTAGCCGTTTTGATTTATTTCTGGACCAAGTTTCAAGGGATTTTCAAGGAATGTTTCTTTGGACTTTCCTACAGAAGACATTTTGCAATTAAGGATGCAATTAATGCAGGCCAACGGCTATTCTTGACAGAGGATGTTTCTTCTATTCAGTACCAGAGAATAAAAGACAAGAATTTTTGAATCTCTCCGAGACATCAACATTCCTCAGAACAAAGACAAGAAGAACAAGAAAAATATATTCTCTGTCTCAAAGAATTCTCAAGAACACACATCCAAGGAGATCAAACTTTCTGAAATCTTCTGATCTCTCTTGTCTCAAGTATTCAAGGCCAACATCTTTCAAGACTCTAGACACCTAACATTTCAGCTGTTGCTGAAATCATCTTTTGTTGGAGATCAACTTTTGAAGGCCTATCACCCTACAGCAAAGCTTCTTTTCCTGAACATCTCAAGGACTCAGGGGGAGCTTTGACACCATCAAATCCACAGAGTCTTCTCAGCTGCTTTGAGAAAGAGAAGACTTCCATCAGTCTCTCACCCCCATCTCTGTAAAGGGTTTCTCAAACTCCCTTCAAAAGTTTGAGCTTGGTTTTTGAGCACCTTGTCAAAAGCTCATTGGTGGCAAGACACCTGATCAAAAAATTTGATTTGGTTTTTGAGCACCTTATCAAAAGTTCATTGGTGCCCAGGACACCTGATCAACTCATCCTGTAGTGGATTCCTACCTAGGGTGATAGAAGAGTGGATGTACCCAAGTTTAGGGGAACCACTATAGTTCCTTGTGTAATCTGGTTTGCTTGTCTTTATTTTTGTTTCTGGCAGTGATTGTTCTGTGATTATTTTGTGATTAGTTTAGTTCTGTGATTAGATTTAATAATTGCTTTCCTGCTCACTCAGATTACAACAATTGTTGTAAAAGGTTTTCAAGCACCATATACTCTATTCACCCCCCCTCTAGAGTATATCAGATCTAGCTGCACTTTCACAATCTGGTCTTTCTGGCCACTGCCTAAGACCCTCCATCCATGCCAACGGTAAGTGCCAAGTCACTTTAGGTCTCTTTAACCGAACGACATAGATCGTGTACGGTTCCACCTGACCTATTGCTCACACCGCAATGTCAACTTAAGTCGTCTGTGCGGGTCAAGCTTCCCCGAGTCCTGTATCTCCCATATAATATTACATAACCCAGTTATGTTCCGGTTGGCTCCCAGGCCACCATGATGGCAAAACTACACGTCTGTCCAGTTTTTCGGGTGCACCATGAAGTTAATCCCCAAGGCTCCCTGTTGCAATCTACCTCGTACAAAAACCCGAAAAACAAACATTCACACGGAGTCTTCTCCGGCATTTACGCAATGCAACATCACCGATCTAGACCAACATGTCTGGATAGGCTTCACACACCAGGCCTATGTCCGTTCTCGATTACAGACTCTATACAACGGGGACTTTACATATCTACTCGAAGGAACGCCGCCAACACACCGTAAACTCGTGGGAGCGGGCTTCCTATGCAAAAGAATGAGTGCTTCACATGCTTAAGTAGAGAATCGTTACCCTAACGTTCTTTCTTGGCGCCATGGAAATGTAAGCAGATGAAAAGCACCGCACTCTGCTTGCCTCCGTAGATCCGAAGTCGCTTCACGATTTGGAGCTCCGAAGCTCCGCCGGTGACCGGATCTAGGCTTCTTCTTCCTCCTTTGCTCTCCCCTCTCTCTTGACTTAGAAAGAGAACCACTCAAGTGAAATGAGGGTTTCAAAGGCCCAATCCCGGGTATATCCTAGTAGGAACAACCCACAACCCTCGGATACTAAACTAAGGAAATGAATGTGTTGGGTACATTGGAAAATATGTACCAGATTTGAAGAAGCCTCACCTTACTCAATGATATGCATCAAGGTGTATTTGATGTTGTTTTGAGTTTATTTGTGCAGGTTAAGTAAATGCAGGAATGCAGGAAAAATTCTAAGTCCATGTGTCGACACCAGAGGAAGCTGTGTTGACACTTATGAAGGCTTGTGTCGACACTGGAGAAAAGCTGTGTCGACACTTGGAGTTATTTGTGTCGATACTTGGAAAGGCTGTGTCAACACCTGAAGAAACTGTGTCGACATAAAGAGGAAGTGTCGACACATAGAGAAGCTTAGTCGACATCAACTGTGTCGACATACAGAGGCAGTGTCGACACACAGAGAAGCTTAGTCGACATCAAGTGTGTCGACATGCAGAGGCAGTGTCGACACACAGAGAAGCTTAGTCGACATCAACTGTGTCGACATACAGAGGCAGTGTCGACACACAGAGAAGCTTAGTCGACATCAACAGTGTCGACATACAGAGGCAGTGTCGACACACAGAAAAGCTTAGTCGACATCAACTGAGTCGACACAGAGAGGCAGTGTCGACACACAGGACTTGTGTCGACACACAATAGAGTTTCAACAAAGTTAAAGAAAAGAAGTGATTGTGTCGACACACAGAATCAGTGTCGGCACATTCTATAGATGTTGTGTCGAGAAGTAGTGTCAACACAAAAGGAGCTGTGTCGACACCATCAAGGCTTGTGTCGAAACTTAGTCTACTTGTGTCGACACATGATGAAGTTCAGTCTCGACACTTTGCTGACAGAGACAGAGTTTCAAGAAGTGACTGGATGACTTGACAGCTGCCATTACCAACCAGTCTACTGCAATTGTCAGAGTTGTCAGAAGTTTGTTAGAAAACAGATCAGCCGGTTACCATGGAGAAAGTCTATATAAAGGCATTTTTCCTTGGATAGAAAGGGAGAGACAGGAAAGAATATACACATACAGTTATACAAAAACTGTAGAAGATTTTCGTCAGAAGATCTAAGAAGAATTTGGAGAGAGAGAGCTCCATCTATTGAAGTGAAGTGCAGTTGCTGAACCAGCCTGCCAAGAAGGATTCAGATTGAGATCTGAATATCAAGAAAGAAGCTGATTGAAGATCAACTTCAAAGGAGTTCAACCCTACTGAGTTCAGATTCAAGAAGCTTTGAAGAAAGCTAAGAGAGGTTGTTCTCTACCATCAGATTCTTCCAAGAACTGATTAAGAAGCCATCCATCCTTTCTCTCTCTACCAGGGTGGTGGTAAAATACATTGTTAAATCTATTTTCTGTAGGATCTTTATAAGATCTGAGTTATAAGCATGTGTTTATAAAGGCTTAGTTGTAGGAGAATATTTTCCCTGAGTGGTAGGCCTTGTCGTAGGCTGAGGTAGGGTTGTGAGCCTGAGTTGTAGGAGGTTGTTATCTCTGAGCTGTAGGCCTTGTTGAAGGCTGAGGTAGGGCAGATTGCCTGAGCTGTAGGAGTGTGGATGCACTCTGAGTTGTAGGAGCCTTATTGGGGTTCTGAGCTACTGTAAGATCTGAGGATCTGAGGTGAACAGAAGAAGTTAGGCCAAATCTAGCACACTGCTAGATATGCGAAGGGGGAAAGTGGATGTACCCAGACCTTGGGGAACCAATATAAAATCTGTGTGCAATCTGTGATTGTGTGATTCTGTGAATTTTGTGATGTGTTAGCTGTAGAATTAACTGTTTCTGATTAATTAACAGAATAGATTTGCTGCCTTAGAAGAAAAAGTAATTACACCTATTCACCCCCTCTTTAGGTGGTTAGGCACTAATTCTTTCAAGTGGTATCAGAGCCAGGTTCCTCAAAGTTAGACTTAACAGTCTGAGTGAGATCTGTAAGGCAGAATGAGATGCAGCTGTTAGCTAGAAAGGAGGAAGAGAAAATTACAAAGGGTGACTATAAAGAAAAGTCAGTGGCCTTCAAGGTAGAAGCCACAAGGAAAAATAGGAGAATGTCTCCATCTTTTCCTAAGAGAGATGCATAAATTATCTCGGAAAATTCAAATAATCCCAGTTCAGACAGCAGCAATTCAGATGAAGACTTTGCAGCATTTACAATGCAGTTTCAGAGATTCTTGAAGAAGAAACAGTGGAAATCTAAGCCTTCCACATCTCAGTCCAAGGATGATTATTATCAGAAGAGGAAATCATCCAGGAAGAACAGGAATGGGACAAAGCCTAGCAAGTCAACTACATCCAAGATTATATACTATTGCTGCAACAAAGCTGGACATGTTGTGGCTGACTTTCCAGACAAGAGAAAGGAGTCTTCTATTAGAAAGAAGTCTCAGTACAAGAGCAAGAAGGAGAAATCCTTGGTTGCTGAGAAAGAGAAAAGCTTGACAGATCAATTAACTTTAGAGTCAGAATCTGATGTTGAGGCATATATTAGACTTTTTGTAGAAGAAGAGGATGAGTTCATGCAATTACTGGACTCTATCTATGAGTAGGAAGACCATCAGTGCAAAGGACTGATGGTTGTGTCTGAAGAAGATAAGTGACAGGATCAACCTGACCCCAGTAAGGTAAAATGTGTATCTGTAGATTCTGATTACTTCACCGGGTCAGAATCAGATGCATCTTCATCAAGAGATGAAGATGGGTCTGAATCTGAAGGAGATATTCATCAGCTGATAGATGAATATGGAGATTTATTGCAGTCACTTAAGAGAAGCAAAAATCTGGCCAAGAATCAGGCTAAGGAAATTACAGCTCTTAAGTTGGCTGCATCTGATTCAGAGAAGATGCTGGATCAAAAGATGAATGAGATTGCCAAATTTAAGAACATAACTCTTATTCAAATGGGAACAATCACATTCAAGAAAGATCAGATTAAAAGTCTGGAAAACAGACTTTAGAAAGAGAAGGAGATTGTGGCTAGTTTTTCTAAGCCAAAATCTGTATTACCCTTAATTTATGAGTTTGTGTCTCAAAAGGGTAAGGCAGGATTAGGGTTTAAGAGAACTACATGGGCTACACAGTCCATTAAGAAAGGCAAAGCCCCAGCATAAAATAAAAGACCTGCTGTAAACAATACAGCTAAGATTATACCTAAAAAGAGGTATAATAAGTTTGAGTGCTGGTGCTGTGGCAAGATAGGCCACTATGTCTTAGACTGTTGGCATAATACCAGTGTCAAGGAGAGTAGCAGTCTGCCTGTTAGAAAAGCTGCAGGCAAATTTGTTAGGTTTCAGACTATCCTGAACCAAGGACCTAAAAGTTATTTGGGTTCTAAGGTTAAGTAAACTTTATTGCAGGTGAGTCCAAGTTTTCATGCCCCTATATGGTACTTGGACAGTGGATATTCCAGACATATGACTGGAACAAGGGGATTGCTGAAGGACTACTCACCTATGCTGAATGGGCCTAAAGTAATCTTTGGTGGTTCTGAAAAGGGAGTCATCAAAGGTTTTGGTAACATTTCTAATAACTCAATTACAATCACCCAAGTGGCCTATGTAAAGGGTTTGAAACACAACCTAATAAGCATTAGCCAGCTGAGTGATCTAGGTTATGACATTTCATTTGTCAAGAATGGGTATCATATCAAAAGGTCAAGTGATAAAGATGTCATATTGACTGGATATAGAAAAAGAAATGTATATTGCCTAGACTTTGTGTGTGAGAATAAAAATTCTCCAATCTGTCTTGTGGCTGATGAGAAAGACTCTCATTGTGTCAAATGGCACAAGAGGCTAGCTCATCTTAACTACAAGACCATTGGCCAACTCTTTAGCAAAGAGTTAGTGAGGAATGGTCCTCAAGTTGACTGTTATAAGGATGGAATATGTTCAGCGTGTCAAAAAGGCAAGTAACTAGATCCTCTTTCATAACCTTGAAACTAAGGATTCAGTGAGGTGCTTGTACCTCTTGCATATGGATTTATTTGGTCCCATGCTATTTCAGAGCCTAGGTAGGAAGGTCTACACTTTTGTGGTTGTAGATGACTATTCTAGATTCTCATGGGTATTTTTTCTGAGATAGAAATCTGAAACCCCAAAGGTCTTCTACAATTTTGTCAAACAAATTTAGAATGAATTAGATAGTTCGGTGGTAAAAATCAGAAGTGACCATGGAACTGAATTCCAATCTGAAAGTATGACAAGTTTGTGTGAAGAGTTTGGGATTCATCAGGAATTCTCTTCACCTAGAACACCTCAGCAAAATGGCATTGCTGAGAGAAAGAATAGGACATTGATTGAGGCTGGAAGAACACCTTTTGAGTGATACTTCTCTCCAGAATATTTCTAGGAAGAGGCAGTTAACACTACATGTCATGTGCTCAATAGGGCTTCTATCACCAAAAGCCACAAAAAGACACCCTATGAGGTTGTGAAAGGCAGAAAATCAAACTTATCCTATTTTAGGATCTTTGGTTGCAAGTGCTATGTACTTAACAATGGCAAATCTCACCTATCTAAGTTTGCTGCAAAATCCCAAGATGAGATATTTGTTGGGTACAACAACAATAGTACGGCCTATAGGGTCTACAACTTGGCTACTCAAGTTGTAGAAGAGTCAGTTCATGTCATCTTTGATGAAACTAGACTTATTAACAGTGAGTTGCCAAGTAGTTCTTGTTGTTCCACAGGTATACAGCAGAAGATGGACTAGCTTACTCTCAGATAAGTTTCAACTGCAAAGATGGATGAGGAAAATGGTAGTTGCTGTCCAGGGGGAGTACAAGATGCTCAAAATGCTGATGAATAACATGAAGTGCAGCATATTGAAGAGATTAGAGAATGTCAAACTGCTGATAGATTACCTCCAACAGTTAGACAGTTGAAGGATCATCCTGTACACCAGATCATTGGTGATCCTAGACAAGGAGTACAAACAAGGAGCAGAAACTTGAACACAGTTCTTTGCTCTAGCTTCTTATCTCAAGTGGAACCCAAGAGATTTGAAGAAGCTGTTAAGGACCCACACTAGATTGATGCCATGCAGGAAGAGTTAAATAAGTTCAGAAGGTGCAAGGTCTGGGATTTGATTCCAAAACCAAAGGGACACAATGTCATAGGGACAAAGTGGATTTATAGAAATAAGCTGGATAAGAGTGAGATCATAGTGAAGAACAAGGCAAGACTAGTTGCTAAAGGATACAGACAGGAGGAGGGCATAGAATTTGATCAGAATTTTACCCATGTGGCTAGATTGGAAGCTATCAGGCTATTCCTATCCTATGCAACATATCAAGGCTTCAAAGTGTTCCAGATGGATGTTAAGTTTGCATTCTTAAATGGAGACTTAAAAGAGGAGGTCTATGTAGATCAGCCCTCAGGTTTTGTTGATCCACTCAATCCTACTTATGTCTATAGACTTAGGAAAGCTTTGTATGGGTTAAAACAAGCTCCAAGGGGTTGGTAGGAAACCCTATCTAATTTCCTCATTGAGAATAAATTCTCAAGGGGGAAAATAGATAAGACTCTATTACTTAGGGAATCCAATGGAAAGATAATCCTAGTCCAAATATATGTTGATGACATAATATTTGGTTCTACTGAAAGTAAACTTTGTAGAAAGTTTGCAAAACTTATGCAAGAGAAATTTGAAATAAGCAGTATGGGAGAACTTAAGTTCTTCTTGGGTCTCCAAGTAAGACAGACTGAAGATGGCTTGTCCATATCCCAGTCTAAGTTCACCCTGGAGTTAATTAAGAAGTATGGTATGGAATCATCCACTACCATGAGAACTCCAATGGGGACAAGTGTGTCTCTAAGCAAAGATGATGGAGGGAAACCTGTAGATGAAACTTTGTATAGAGGGATAGTTGACTCCCTCCTATATCTGACTGCTAGTAGACCAGATATCATGTATGCTACATGTGTCTGTGCTAGGTACCAATCCTGCCCTAAAGAATCTCATCTTACTGCAGTAAAAAGGATTTTGATATATCTTAAGGGCACACCTAATCTAAGCCTTTGATATCCTAGGAATAGAGATTTTCAACTAATGGGCTATTCATATGCAGACTTTGCAGGTTGCAAAGTAGATAGGAAAAGTACTACATGCACCTGTCAATTTTTAGGAGGAAGATTGGTGTCTTGGAGCTGTAAGAAGCAGACTAGTGTGACAATATCCACAGCTGAGTCTAAGTATGTTGCTGCTGGAAGTTGCTGTGCACAACTATTGTGGATACAACATCGATTGGAAGATTATGGTATTCAGGTAAGTAGAACTCCATTATTATGTGATTCTACTAGTGCTATTTCTATTGCTCATAATCTTGTTTCTCATAGTAGAACAAAGCATATAGAAATAAGATACCATTGTCTTAAAGATCATGTAGAGAAAGAGGATATCTCTTTAGAATTTATTAGTACTGATTTACAACTAGCTGACATGTTTACTAAGCATTTAAATGAAACTAAATTCAACAATTTCAAAATTGAAATAGGTATGTTGAACATACATTAGTTACAAAATTTGGCTAAGTAAAATTGTGTCGACACAAGAAGTTGTTTGTATCGACACATAGTCGTTGGTGTCGACATTCCAGAAAAGTTGTGTCGACACATCTAGGGAATATGTGTCGACACTTCAGAGAAGTTGTGTAGACACATCCAGAAGTGGTGTCGACATATCCAGAAGTGGTGTCGACACTTAGGATCAACACAGATTTCGTCAAGCGCAAATGAATAAGTGTTGACACATATATGTAAACACTTTTGTCGAGACATTAGAAGTCTGTGTCGACACATTTTAACAATGTCGACACATTAAGAGGATTTTGACGAGCCATTTGACCTTCCTTATTTAGAAAGGTATAAATAGGTCAACAACATAGTCTGTCGACACACTCTCCATAGTTTCGAGACAAAAACCTTGTTTCGACAAATTCTCTCTTCTCAATCCAAGATTTCACTCAACCCTAATGACGCCAAAGCTAGAAGACAATGTCAATGAAGGCTATGAGCTGGTACGCAACTCCTTTGGTCATGCGAAATCGAAAATTAAAGCAGTAGTAACCCTAATTGCTGAAAATGGGTTGGAATTTTTGGTATCTGAACCAACAAAGATTTGGAAGAAAGAAATCATAGATTTCTATGGTGCAGCTACCTTAGATTCTACTGGACTTAAAATCAAATCTACAGTTCAGGGAACTAAGGTTAAACTTACTTTGAAGAGCTTAAGGAAAACTCTTCAACTCCCCAGATCACAAGAAGAAGAAGAAGTTCCCTCATCCAAGACTAGGGAAGCACTTCAATGGTGTGGACTGGATCCCACCTTGAAGATTGGATCAACAATGAATAGAAAAGGAATGAATCTACAAGGCAAATTTCTTTCAGAAGTAGTGGGAAAAGTCATTCTCTACAAGCGAGGGGGCATGATAGGATTTCTGCCTATATGTTTAGCCTGATGAGCAGGATCATCTATAGACTAAACACAGATTGGTCAGCAGTAATATTTGAAAAGATTAAGGAAAATATTAAGAAATCAAATCTGGGAAGGATTATGAGTCTCTACTTAGCTGGAATAATTCCAGAAGTAATGACACAGACTGCTAGTTCAAAGATTAACCATATGAGAAGAATGGACATAAGGATTATCTCCAGATGGGATAGGGTCCTAACTAAGGATATGCCTGATGAAGAAAGGCAAGAGATTCCTGAAAAATCTCCTGCACAAGATATTGGAGATAGTGCTCAAGTGCAGGGGGAGCCTCAACTTGAGGAAGAGCCAACCCACTTGGAAAGTGAAATAGCTACACAAACTATTCTTAAGGTAATTCAAGAGGTTAATCAATCAATTCTCATTGATAAAGATGAAACACTAACTGAATCTTTGATTGATGTTGACCAGCCAACTCAACTAAACAGTCAAGCACAAGATGTTATCATGGAGGATACATCTGCTACTGATAATGCTCTAGAAATAAGAGTATCTTCAGTCCCAACTCAACAAGAGTTTACCCTTGAAGAGTTGTTCCCTGATCTAGGGCAAACAGAATTTGAGGGAGAGAAAGAAGACTTTGAGGGGGAGCAAGTTAACATTGAGAAGGAGCAAGTAGGTACTGTGGGGGAGGAGCAAGGGACTCAGGGGGAGCAACCTAGGACTGACCAGGAATTACCTCCTAATCCTAAAAAAAGAGTTGATATTGTCAGTACCTCAGCTTCAGAAGATGAAGCAGAAATTCATGCCAAAAGGCGGAAGCTAATGGTTTTCAAAAGGAGAAGCCAAAACTATAAGAGGGCATTACAAACTGCTCCACAATCTGCCCCAGCTACTGATTATAGTTCTTTGTTGATCTCATTGCAAGTAAAGTTAGATGAACAAAGGATTGCCATGGAGAAATATATGGATGAGACCCATAAAGATCTACAATTCTCCTTGGCTCAGGATATAAAATCAATAAGATTTAAAGTGAATCAAAACAAAAAGGAAATGGCAGATTGTTTCCACAAGGGTGGCAATGCTGTTGTCTTTCTTGCCAAACACCAAGAAGGAATAAAGAATCAAGTTGATGATATTGCTGTTGAATAAGGCTATGTTCTAGAGAATCAACTAAGAATGTTTGCAGGAATTTCACTGGGAAGTGTAGACCAATGTCAGTCCAGAGTGCGTCAACAAACACAGGAACTGTGCAATGTAATCCCTCATTGCATATTCCAAGGTGTTGACTCATGTGTGGTCTCTCTATTGGGATACACTTCATATTCAAGCTATTGGACCTTGGGAAAAGGATTGGAAGTTGACTACATTAGAAGAAAGAGTTTTTCAACAACAAAAATTCTTTAAGTATTTTACTCGAGTAGATTGGTTATAATTTACTCGAGTAAAGAAACTTTGTACTCGAGTACTTAAGTGTATCTCTCGTGTAGCTAAGCCATGTACTCGAGTAGACTTAGTCATATACTCGATTAGCATGTTTATATACTCGAGTAGATCACTCATTATACCCGAGTATTAAAGGCTTCACTCGTCAAAATTATTCTAAGTCATGGACTCTAGTAAAAACACGCTTATACTCGAGTAAGTATACTCACATACTCGAGTAGATAGAAACATACTCGAGTAGTTCATTATACCTACTCGAGTAGATCGTGTTTCACTCGTGTACTTTGAAATTTTCCTAACTCCAGAATTTTTCTAAGTCTTTTACTCGATTAGAACTTTCACGTACTCGAGTAGATCACTTCCTTTCGAGTAGTTTAGATCAACTACTCGAGTAGCTGCTTGCTGTCGTCTTCAGAATTTATTCCAAGTATTCCACTCGAGTAGTCCTTCATGTACTCGAGTAGTCCTTCATGTACTCGAGTAGTCCTTCATGTACTCGAGTAGCTTATGTAATATACTCGTGTAGTCTTTCTTATACTCAAGTAGATCCTTCATGTACTCGAGTAAGTCACTATACATACTCGAGTAGTTCTATCTGCTTACTCGAGTAGTTGATTTCTATCTACTCGAGTAGCCTATCTTTATATACACGAGTATGTTCTCATTCATGTACTCGAGTAGTTATTCAACTACTCGAGTAGATCTTCTCTTACTCGTGTATATGGCTGAACTTTCCTGAAATTTTGTCTAAGTCTTTTTCTGACGGGATTTTCAAATCACGCGACATGATTGGTCCACGTGTACATCATTATGACCGATTATGACCGTTATTCTCTCCTATATAAAGTCTTATCAGAAAATGACAAACCCTAAGTATTCTCCAAGCCTTCTTGTCATTTTTATTTTGAGAAAGTTTTCAGCCGACTCCTCTGTCTGTCTTTCACGGAACGGAAGCCGCCGCCCCCACCATCTTCTCCGGCCACTGCTTCTAATTTCAAGGGACTCATTCTGAAGAAAGATACAGATCGAGATCGACATCACTGTTCATCTTCTCTCTCTGATTATGTAAAAGCAAAGAAGATACAGATCTGGGCCGAGATTCTCTTCACCGATTTCTGATAGTGCTGCAAAGTCCATAAGAAGAAGTTTTCTGGCCGTCTCATCAGATTTGATTGGATTTACTGTTTGTATAATTTTTCCAAAACTTTATTAATCTTGTAGGAGAAAGTTTCTCCGAGTGTAGGAATTTTTCACTCCGAGTGTGTAGGAAGTGTTATCTTCCGAGGTGTAGATCCCGTTGTTTGGATCGAGTTTATAGGAAATTTGTTCCGAGGGTAGGATCGGTTTTTGATCCGAGATAGTGGAGTAGCCGAGTCTAGTTAATTGCTAGATCGGTGAGGGAAAGTGGATGTACCCAAGGTCGGGGAACCACTATAAATCTTGTGTCGTCTTTGATATTGGTAGATAGTTCTGTGTTATGCTCTAATTATTTTTTATTCCGCAAAAGACGCACAACTCACCTATTCACCCCCCTCTAGGTGATTTAAGTTGACAACTGTTTTCTTTCAATTGGTATCAAAGCGAGGTTGATCGTCAAAAGGTTAACACCTTGATCAGATCCAAATCTGTTGTTTGAAAGATTCTACCATAAAATGGACAAGGGCAAAGATTTCGCCAAGCTTCCATTGTGCAACAAAAATAACTTTCCCATGTGGAAAGAAAGGATAAAATTTTTCATGGAATTTGTGGATCCAAGGATCTTCCTGATCGTTGAAGAAGGTCCTTACATTCCCATAACTGTGTCCACTATCGACCCTACCAAGAAAGTTCCCAAAAAGCTAATGGATCTCGACAAAGATGAGATTGCACTTGTCTCCCTCGACAAGAAAGCTAAGAACATTATAGCAAGTGCAGTCGATGACTCGATGCTGCAGAATTTGATTCACTGTCAATCGGCTAAGGAGATGTGGCATTCCTTAGTCACTTTGATGGAAGGAACTGAAGAAGTAAGGGATGATCAGAGATCCCTTCTCAACCAAAAATATGAAGCGTTCCGACAAGGGAACAAGGAAATAATTGCCGACACCTTTGAAAGCTTCTTCAAAATTGTGAATGGCCTAAGGGTGTACGGCCGTGTCTTCACCAATCGAGAACTGACCGACAAATTCTTGAGATCCCTAACCAAGGAATGGGATAACAAGGTATGCGCCATCAGGGAGTTCGGGAAGCTAGCTGAAACGGACCCGCAAAATCTCTTTGGAAAGCTTATGTCTTATGAACTCCAAATCAATACAAGAAAAGCTGAAGAAGAGAAAGGCAGAATTGCACTCAAGGAGAAATCTATCGCTTTGAAGGCAGACACCTCCAGAAAGACTAAGGCTGCCTCCCCCGCTCCAGCTCCAGAAGTTGATGAAGAAGAAGAAACATCAGATCCTAGCACCTCAGGCTCTGAACTATCTGAAGGAGATTTCTCCTTACTCTCAAGGCAATTCAATAAGTTTCTTAATAAAAAGAAACAATGGAAAGACAAGGATGCCTCATACAGAAGATCGCGGCGCGATGGCGATCGACAAAGAAAAGTCTCAAGCAGCCACGAAAGGTACAATACTAAACAGAACAAATACGTTTCAACTGACATCATTTGCTATTGCTGTAATAAGCCAGGTCACGTCATTGCTGACTGCCCTCATAAGAAGAAGGAGGGTGGTAGAAGAGAAGAAAAGAAATCCTCACACAACAAGAAGAGGAAAGAGAAGAGCCTCATAGCCAAAAAGAGCAAGACTCTTAGCGACTCCGACTCATCTGAGTCAAGCGAAGAAGAAGAAGCTTACTTTGGGCTAATGGCTCAAACAGATGATGAACAAGAGCCCCAGTTCACTGGAAAGGTAATCTCTCATACCCCTCTTTTAGATTCTGAAGTCTCTGAACATGATTGCGAGGGTAGCTCCTCTAACGATGAGTCAGAGTTAATGGCCCAGTACAAGGAGTTAATCATGGCTTACGACAAATGTCGTCGAGTCGTGAAGACTCAGGCTAAAGAGATCAAATCTCTAAAAGCCGAAGAGAGCATCTTGAGAGAGAAAGTCGCAAAGACTGACTCCCTCGAAGAAAACTTCAATAATGCTATTGAAGAATATAACAAGGCTCTTGAGCACCTTAACCTTAAGGAGAAGATCATCAAAGAATTGGAAGCCGAACTTGCGGCTGAAAGGAAACTTGTTGAGAGTTTCTCGAAGCCCAAAACAGTTCTTCCATTCGTTGCTGAATTCTCAGCAAAGGCCAAGGGAGCTGGACTAGGCCATGAAGAAGCTCCTAGTAAATCCTCTAGGAGAAACAAGAATCAACGAAAAAATAAGGCCGCCAAAAAGACCTCAGCCGAAGAAAAGGTGAAAGCCCCTAAAAATCAAACTACATTCAAAAAGGTCATCTTTCCATCAAATGAGTTTGATTTTGACTCATCCTACGGACACTTTGCTAGGCCTACCTATGTAGAGCCAAAGTCCCGCTATCAAGGATGGACTCGACCCCGAAAATTTGGCGAGAGTGTCTTTAAGGCACCTTATGAAGAAGTTATTCTTCAGAGCTATGGCCCTTTCAATCATGGGCACAACTTCAAGAAGGCACCAAAGACAAAGCCTGTTGTAGAGAAGCCCACAAAGGAGAAGAAGCCATGTGATTGCCGTCATCATGAGGCATCTTCCTCCAAGAATGCTGCCCCTGCTAGACCACAATTCCAAAAGGTCAAGTAGGAGATTTTGAGGTAAAGGTACAATAGATTTGACTGTTGGTGCTGTGGCAAGGTTGGTCACTTCGCCATAGATCGCTGGTTCAATTCCAGAAATGCTGTAACCCCTCATGTCAGCAATATGAGAAAGACCGCTAATAATGCTAACACTTCGTAGGGGGAGCACACTAACCCGAGACCAAGGACCCAAACGTGTTTGGGTTCCTAAGGCAAATTGATTATGATTGCAGGGATGTCAAAGGGCCAACAGAACGCCCATTAGGTACTTGGACAGCGGATGCTCTCGGCATATGACTGGGACTAGAAGCCTCATTCAGAACTTTACTCCAGTCGTGAACGGACCAAAGGTCATCTTTGGAGGTTCAAACCGTGGAATTACTAGAGGCTATGGTATGATTACTAACAGAAATGTATCCCTCTCGGATGTGGCCTATGTCGAAGGATTGGAACACAATCTCATTAGCATAAGCCAACTCTGCGATAAAGGATACATATTTGAGTTCCATGCTGATAAGTGCTTGATAAAATCCGTTGACAATATGGAAATGATTCTATCCGGCACTCGAAGCAGGAATATTTTCTGTTTAAATTTCATCTGTATAGATTCCTCTACACCAGTGTGTCTTTTAGCAAAAGATAGTGCGTCTCTTGGTGACCAATGGCACAAGAGACTAGCACATATTAATTTCAAAACCATTAATAAACTATTTTCAATGAACTTAGTACGTGATGCCCCAAATGTCAAATGCATCAAAGACAGGCCTTGTCATGCATGCGTAAAAGGCAAGCAAACAAGGGCTACATTTAAAAGCATTATGGGCAAAGACTCTAACAGATGTCTCCATCTACTGCACATGGACTTGTTTGGTCCACTGCAAGTTAGAAGTTTGAGAGGTAATGACTATACATTGGTAATTTTTGATGACTACTCGTGGTTTGCGTGGGTGTTCTTTCTGAAACACAAGTCAGATACCTTCGACATCTTTACAAATTTTGTCAGGAAAGTCCAGAATGAATACAACTGCTCCATAGTCAAAATCAGAAGTGATAACGGAACGGAGTTCAAATCTGGGGCCATGACAGAATTCTGTGAAAGCTTAGGTATCTTTCATGAGTTTTCCTCTCCTCGTACTCCACAACAGAATGGAGTGGCTGAGAGATGGAACATAACACTCATAGAGGCCTGCAGGACCATTTTGAGTGATGCTTCACTACCACAGTACTTCTGGGCTGAAGCCGTCAACAATGCATGCCACGTGCAAAATCGAGCACTCATAAACAAAGACCACAATAAGACACCTTACGAACTTCTGAAAGGCAGGAAACCAACAGTATCATACTTTAGAATCTTTGGTTGTAAATGCTTCGTACTTAACAATGGTAAGTATCATACCACCAAGTTCAGCGAAAAGAGCTTTGAAGGTATTTTTGTAGGCTATAGTAGTCATAGTAAGACATATAGGATATTTAATAGAAAAACCCTGGTGGTGGAAGAATCGATACATGTTGTATTTGATGAGACGAGCTTGCTGCAAAGCAATCCGTCTAGTGTGCTCATTGCAGACGCATGTGAAAAGCTGAAAGAAAATAGCTTGAATAATCCGTCCGAAGACAAAGGCGAGAAGTTCATTAAGATCACCACTCCAACTCCTATTGGAGAGGCTGATGATCAAAACGAAGAAGTCATCCAGGATGAAGAAATCTCTCCAGTGATTGAAGATAATCCAGATGCAAGAATTCTAGAGCTCAGACATATGAAGGATCACCCCATTGACCAGATCATAGGAGATCCCCGGGATGGTGTCAGAACCCGAAGAGGTACAACTAATGAGAATCTTCATTTGAGTTTTCTCTCCCAGGTTGAACCAAAGAAATTTGAGGAAGCAAACTCAGACGCATCATGGATAATGACAATGGAAGAAGAGCTAAATCAGTTCAAGCGCTGCAATGTGTGGATGCTTGTTCCAAGACCCAAAGGAAAGAACATCATCGAAACAAAATGGGTCTACAGAACAAGATGGACGAAGACGGAACTATCATAAAGAACAAGGCCAGACTCGTCGCTAAAGGCTATCATCAAGAAGAAGGAATCGACTTCGACCAGACATATGCTCCAGTGGCGAGGCTGGAGGCAATAAGGTTGTTCCTAGCATATGCTGCTTTCAAGGGTTTCACCGTCTATCAGATGGACGTGAAGTCAGCCTTCCTGAATGGTAACATAAATGAGGAAGTGTATGTGGAACAACCTCCAGGTTTCGTTGATCCTAACTTTCCTGATTATATCTATTTTCTGCACAAGACCCTATATGGTCTGAAACAAGCTCCTAGAGCTTGGTATGAAATGTTGTTTACCTTTCTACTTGAGAACAAGTTCACAAGGGGAAAGATAGACAAGACATTATTTCTTAGGGAAATAAAAGGCAACATTTTGCTAGTGCAAATCTATGTTGACGACATTATTTTTTGCTCTACAGATGACAACCTCTGCAAAAGTTCTCAAAACTTATGCAATAGAAGTTTGAAATGAGCAGTATGGGTGAGATGAAGTATTTCTTAGTGCTTCAGGTGAAACAATCTGAAGATGGAATTTTCATCTCACAGACCAAGTTCACCAAAGAGCTAATTAAGAAATTCGGAATGGAGAATGCAACCTCTATGAGGACTCCAATGGGCTCAACTATGTATCTGGACAAGGATGAAAAGGGAAACATTTTGATGAAACCAAGTACAGAAGCATAATTTGAGCCTTGCTCTACCTTACTGCCAGTAGGCCTGACATAATGTTTTCAACATGTGTCTGTGCTAGATTTTAGGTGAACTCTAAGGAATCTCATTACGCTGTTGCAAAGCGGATCCTGAGATACCTTAAAGGTACACCAAATCTTGGCGTATGGTACCCAAGAAGTAATGACAGCGAACAAATTGGGTTTTCAGATGCAGATTTTGCAGGTAGCAAAGACGACCAGAAAAGCACCTCAGGAACTTGCCAATTCTTTGGAAGAAGGCTAATCTCCTGGTGTAGCAAGAAGCAGAACTGTGTCGCAATCTCAACGGCCGAGTCAGAGTATATCTCTGCAGGCAGTTGTTGCGCATAGTTGCTATGGATAAAGAATCAGTTAGAGGACTACAAACTGCAGTTCAAGGATATTCCTTTGTTTTGCGACTCTTCCAGCGCAATTGCAATAGCCAACAATCCAGTCTCCCACAGCCGGACAAAGCACATCGAGCTAAGGTATCACTTCGTCCGGGAACATGTGGAGCATGGAGACATAGATCTCCAATATGTACCTACAGATAGGCAAGTTGCATATATCTTCACAAAGCCGCTGGACGAGACCAAGTTCTCGTTCTTCAAGACTAAGCTTGGGATGCCCAACAAAGAGGACTAAAGAAGGCTGGATGACTAAGAAGCAAGTAATTCCAAGGGGTTAATCAAAATCTACATTTTCTAAATTTTTTTAAGTTTGACTCGAGAAGCATAAGACATACTTGAGTATGTGAATTCACCTACTCGAGTCAATGCAGACCTACTCGAGTAACTACTGACATACTCGAGTACGTTAATTTACCTACTCAAGTACTCTTCTCTACTTACTCGGATATAAGAGTGTGCCTACTCGAGTACCTACTTACCAACTCGAGTAAGTCACTTACCTACTCGAGTAAGTCACTTACCTACTCGAGTATTTTTATCCACCTACTCGAGTACTTTCTGCAGACCGACTCGAGTAATTTCTGAAGATCTACTCGAGTAACCTCTCTCCTACTCGCGTAGTCTATATCTTTCTCGTGTAGTGTTTCCCAGTTTTTGAAATTTGTTCTATTCGCCACCCAAGGCTAAATGCCGCTTCTTCCCTCAATTTAGTTAATTTCCTTCAAATTAATTAGATGTAATTTAGGGTTCTATATATGAATTTCCGAAAACCCCAACCTACACGAAATCATTTCGCTCCCTCGAGTACCCTCTGCCACTTCGCCTACTCTGCCGTTTCGCCTACTCGCCACTGCTGCTGTTGCAGAACCGCTTCCCTCCTCACCACTTCCAGTCAACCGCAGCCATGTCCGCTTCTTCCAAGATAGGCGTCGGATCAGAACTTGTCACCGCAGGTGTTGCAGAGCTCTCAGATGACTTCCACAACCTTCTCATCCTTCTCGACACCGCCGGCCTCTCCTTCATTCTCAAGGAACCATGTCGAATTTTATTCCCAGAAGTATCCGAATTCTTTTCCAATCTAAAGGTCAGAAGGAATGAGAAAATCCTGAAATCTAAAGTGAAGGGTTTGAAACTTAAGTTCACCAAGACCTCTGGCTCTCATCTTCTCTGATTACCGCTTGTCGATGAAGAAGATCACTTAGTTGCTGAAGACTCTGACAGAACATCCCTTTTCTGTGGTTTTTCAACTGATGCTCAGTACTTCAAGAGGTCAGTCATGAATGCAGAAGGCAAATTTTTGGTTGATGTTATTGGCAAAATTTTACTGTGCAAGACACACTCCATCAGAGACATTCCATCATATTTTTTCGACATAATGCAAGCAATTGTCTGCCGCAAGAAATACTAATTTGATATGCTGATTCTGGATAAAATCAAGGATAGTTTAAAATCCCCCAACTACGCCAGAATTATCTCTCTGCTCCTCCATGAAACAAATCCTGAGGTCTTCAACTTCTCCAAAGGGACCTCTCTTCACCACATGAAGAAGGTCTCCATCTCTTCCATTTAGAGATGGGATCTCAAGATAAAGAATTCCGCCCTAGCTGCCAAGATCTCAGAAGTTCCAGAGGTTCCAGCTATAGAGGATAAGACTCCATCTCCCTCTCCTCATCATGTGGCCAGCTCCTTTGGTGCACTCAGTGAGGGGGAGCCTGCTCCTTCTATCCAAGTCATGCAGCCCTCTCCTCAACCAGCACTTTCTTCCCTCCCTCATACTCCACAAAGTCCAGCCACTCCTTCAGATCAAATACCTTAAGACTCTCTTCTGTCCACAGCTGCTGCTATAGATGCTATGATTGCAGAGCTTTCTGAAGAAGTGATGACCATTCCTCCTCTATCTCCTCCAACTCCAACCTTTTAATGTCACAAGGACTCCACTCCAGCATAGTCTCCTGCCCATTCTCCAGCCAAGACTCCAACACCATCTCCAGATCCCCCAAAAGACAAGCACGACACCATTCTTATTTCTGATGAGACCTCTCCTGAGCCACCTGAGGCCCCTCTCAGAAACCTAGATTTCTCCATTCTCCATTCTCCGTGATACAGAAGAAAGGGATGCTATAATTCATACCACCAGAGCTCTCAGTTCTATCATCATTGAAGAAATAGCTCCTTGGGTAACTCCTCCTATCCCTACTGTTGCTCCCTCTGCTGCTGCTACAGTCTCTTCCTCCTCAGATTTGCTGTAACATATTGCACTTCTTCTTCAAGAACAGAGAAATTATTTTGACACCTCCCTAAAGATAGTCACTGACAAGGTAACTGCTCTTGAGACTGAGATGAGCAGAGGCTTTGCTAAAATTCAGCATAATACTGATAACCTCAAGTATTTATTTCAAATTGGTGGCAAAGCCCTTGACCACACTATCACTAGTGTTGGAAATGTTATGGAACAAGGTGTCACCCTGACAAACAATCAGATTGAGCTAGACAAGAGAAATGAGGCTAACAAAATGAAAATCTTTGAAGAAGTTGGCATTTTCAAAGATGACACCATAGATAGACTATCTGTTGAAATCAGAAAGGGGGAGGGTTTGATAAAAGAACTCAAAGAACAGGTAGAAAAATATAATGCTTAGAAGATAGATGTATGGGAAGCTCATGTGAAGACCATTCATGATGATGTGCTAGCTCAGATACAGAGTGTTAAATTTCACACCTATGAGACTGCTGTCTGGATGCACAATCAGATTTTGCCAGACCTTGTAGTTGATCCCAACATCATTCCCCATCATCTCAACCCTCTAGCTACAGATGTCACTGTCCCAGCTGTTCCTCTGCAACCCTCTTTCTCTCCCAGGCCTGGAGACACAGTTGACCCTCCAGACTCCTATGCTCCAGAAGACCCTGCTGATATCTTCCTTCAAGCTCCTCCAGAGATCAGAACCTACAAGAAGAAAATAAAGTATGGTGAAGGCCCCTCTGCTCGCAGGACTGCTCCTTCCAAAGCCACTGAACATGCAGAAGCTTCGTCTCCAACTTCCAAGTCTCTAATTTTGGACACACTCAGACTAGTTATGGATCTTAATGAGAACAGGAGCATTCATTACAGTTCCAAGGAATGGGAGTTATATGAGAAATCAATGTTAAAAAGGAAGATCCATGACAGAGAGTTTGGGAGAAATAATCCTGCTGCTCCTCCAAGGCCTCCTAAATATTTCCCTAAGCCTTTCAGCTATCTAAGAAGACAGCAAGAAAAGATGGATAAGCAGCAAACCCAAGCCTAAACTTAAAAGATGTTGAGAGATTGAAAGGACAAGTTGTAGACTTGATGTTTTTGGAAATATACATATATACAATTCTAAATTTCTGTCTAATTATCGTTTTCGTTGTCTATTGCTCACCTGCTCATGTTTTTCTACTTAGTTTCTTTTATGTCTATAATTCACCTTAGTGTAAAGGGTTCTGACTTCAACAAATAGGGGGAGATTGTTGGGTATTACATCCACACTAACCTAGATTTGATGAAGTCACCCTGGAACTAAGATGAATTAAGTTGTATTTGATGCTTGGTTGAGTTATATGTTTGCAGGAATTTCACTGGGAAGTGTAAACCAATGTCAGTCCACGGTGGGTCAACAAACACAGGAACTGTGCAATGTAATCCCTTATTGCATATTCCAAGGTGTTGACTCATGTGTGGTCTCTCTATTGGGATACACTTCATATTCAAGCTATTGGACCTTGGGAAAAGGATTGGAAGTTGACTACATTAGAAGAAAGAGTTTTTCAACAACAAAAATTCTCTAAGTCTTTTACTCGAGTAGGTCCATAACTACTCGAGTAGAGTGGTTATAATTTACTCGAGTAAAGAAACTTTGTACTCGAGTACTTAAGTGTATCTCTCGTGTAGCTAAGCCATGTACTCGAGTAGACTTAGTCATATACTCGAGTAGCATGTTTATATACTCGAGTAGATCACTCATTATACCCGAGTATTAAAGGCTTCACTCGTCAAAATTCTTCTAAGTCATGGACTCTAGTAAAAACACGCTTATACTCGAGTAAGTATACTCACATACTCGATTAGATTGAAACATACTCGAGTAGTTCATTATACCTACTCGAGTAGATCGTGTTTCACTCGTGTACTTTGAAATTTTCCTAACTCCAGAATTTTTCTAAGTCTTTTACTCGAGTAGAACTTTCACGTACTCGAGTAGATCACTTCCTCTCGAGTAGTTTAGATCAACTACTCGAGTAGCTGCTTGCTGTCGCCTTCATAATTTATTCCAAGTATTCCACTCTAGTATTCCTTCATGTAGTCGAGTAGTCCTTCATGTACTCGAGTAGTCCTTCATGTACTCGAGTAGTCCTTCATGTACTCGAGTAGCTTATGTAATATACTCGTGCAATCTTTCTTATACTCGAGTAGATCCTTCATGTACTCGAGTAAGTCACTATACATACTCGAGTAGTTCTATCTACTTACTCGAGTAGTTGATTTCTATCTACTCGAGTAGCCTATCTTTATGTACCCGAGTATGTTCTCCTTTATGTACTCGAGTAGTTATTCAACTACTCGAGTAGATCTTCTCTTACTCGTTTATATGGCTGAACTTTCCTGAAATTTTGTCTAAGTCTTTTTCTGACGGGATTTTCAAATCACACGACATGATTGGTCCACGTGTACATCATTATGACCGATTTTGACCGTTATTCTCTCCTATATAAAGTCTTATCGGAAAATGACAAACCCTAAGTATTCTCCAAGCCTTCTTGTCATTTTTATTTTGAGAAAGTTTTCAGCTGACTCCTCTGTCTGTCTTTCACGGAACGGAAGCCGCCGCCGCCACCATCTTCTCCGACCACTGCTTCTAATTTCAGGGGACTCATTCTGAAGAAAGATACAGATCGAAATTGACATCAATGTTCATCTTCTCTCTCTGATTCTGTAAATGCAAAGAAGATCCAGATCTGGGCCGAGATTCTCTTCACCGATTTCTGATAGTGCTGCAAAGTCCATAAGAAGAAGTTTTCTGGCCGTCTCATCAGATCTGATTGGATTTACTGTTTGTATAATTTTTCCAAAACTTTATTAATCTTGTAGGAGAAAGTTTCTCCGAGTGTAGGAGTTTTTCACTCCGAGTGTGTAGGAAGTGTTATCTTCCGAGGTGTAGATACGTTGTTTGGATCGAGTTTGTAGGAACTTTGTTCCGAGGGTAGGATCGGTTTTTGATCCGAGATAGTGGAGTAGCCGAGTCTAGTTGATTGCTAGATCGGTGAGGGAAAGTGGATGTACCCAAGGTCGGGGAACCACTATAAATCTTGTGTCGTTTGTGATATTGGTAGATAGTTCTGTATTGTGCTCTAATATTTTTTATTCCGCAAAAGAAGCACAACTCACCTATTCACCCCCCTCTAGGTGATTTAGGTTGACAACCGTTTTCTTTCAATGATAATCTGATAGAATCACATAATGTGATTGTTACAGAAATGAAGAATATTGCTACTGCTCATACTGCAGCAAGGGCTACAGCCAAGGCAGATTTTGACAAGCAATTACAGGAAGGATTAGCTGCTGTCCAAACAGCTATTAAGGATTCTCAAAAGACTATTTCTGCACAGCTACTGAAGTTAAAGTCTTTTTATAAACATGGTGTAAATTTTTTTTATGAACAAATCAGATTTCAAAAAGATGACCTCAAGGATCATATTGCAAGAGAAGTCACAAAGGGGGAGAGAGTGTTAGTCAAAGATGGCTCAGATCATGCTAAATGAATATCTAATAGCATTAGAGGCACATTTGGATATCCACCCCTCTGTGATGATGACAATGTAGCTGAGTCAGGTATACATCCTGCCTATTTTGGAGGTGACCAACCTGAAGTTGCTTAAGTTATTTATCCTCTAGCAGATTTTGAAATGATTCACCAAGAAGTACAGTCAATATACAACCCACCAGAAGGTGCTCAAAATATTATTCTTGAGAAAGTAGAAATGCCAGTGCTAGAGGCAGTTTTGAACAAAGAGCAAGAAGCTCTATTATCTAATAAAAGATTCAGAGAACAAGTAGAGTTGAAGCTTGATTTTGAGCAGTGGAGTCCAACATCCAGGAACATTATACTGACTGCCTGGAAAGCTGTAAAGGACAAGACTCATGACAGGGGAAAATGGTACTCAGAGCAAGAATGGCAAAAGCATGAAGCTAGATAAGAAGCCATTGTTCAATACAGAAGAAAGGTTAAAGCTGGGAAGCTACCTCCTAATGCTCAGGAGCCTAGCAAATATTTCCCAAAGCCCTTTCATTACTTTGAAATGCAAAGAATAAGGGCTGAAGAGCAAAAGAAGAAAGATCCAAAGGGCAAGAAGCCACCTGATGATATAGATGCTCCTATACAAGCCAAGATCAAATCAGGCAAAGGCATAGTCATCAAGGAGCCTGAGCAGCATTAGGATATATTTACTAAGATTTTATAACTTTGTAATCTTTAGTATTGAAATCTATGTACACTTTTGATAATAATTGAAAGTTGAAACAAAACAATAATTAATGCTCATTCTGGTTGCATTATTATTCTGTGATGACTTGTTATGTATGTTTTGTTTAGAAGTTACTCTGTCATATAATGTTTTTGTACATCATTATATGTGTTTGTTATGAATGGTGTATATCATTGGCTAAGGGTTATGACTTCTCCAAATAGGGGGAGATTGTTGAGTACATTGGAAAATATGTACCAGATTTGAAGAAGCCTCACCTTACTCAATGATATGCATCAAGGTGTATTTGATGTGGTTTTGAGTTTATTTGTGCAGGTTAAGTAACTGCAGGAATGCAGGAAAAATTTCTAAGTCCATAAGTCGACACCAGAGGAGCTGTGTCGACACTTATGAAGGCTTGTGTCGACACTGGAGAAAAGCTGTGTCGAAACTTGGAGTAATTTGTGTCGACACTTGGAAAGGCTGTGTCAACACCTGAAGAAACTGTGTCGACATAAAGAGGCAGTGTCGACACACATAGAAGCTTAGTCTACATCAACTGTGTCGTCATACAGAGGCAGTGTCGACACACAGAAGCTTAGTCGACATCAACTGTGTCGACATACAGAGGCAATGTCGACATACAAAGAAGCTTAGTTGACATCAACTGTGTCGACATACAGAGGCAGTGTCGACACATAGAGAAGCTTAGTCGAGATCAACTGTGTCGACATACAGAGGCAGTGTCGACACATAGAAAAGCTTAGTCGACATCAAAGGAGATGTGTCGACTAACAGAATCAGTGTCGACACATTCTATAGATATTGTGTCGAGAAGTAGTGTCAGCACCAAAGGAGATGTGTCCACACCATCAAGGCTTATGTCGACACTTAGTCTACTTATGTCAACACATGATGAAGTTCAGTCTCGACACTTTGCTGACAGATACAGAGTTTCAAGAAGTGACTAGATGACTTGACAGCTGCCATTACCAACCGGTCTACTACAACTGTCAGAGCTGTCAGAAGTTTGTTAGAAACCGGATCAGCCGGTTACCATGGAGATAGTCTATATAAAGGCATTTTTCCTTGGACAGAAAGGGAGAGACAAGAAAGAATATACACATACAGTTATACAAAAACTGTAGAAGATTTTCGTCAGAAGATCTAAAAAGATTTTGGAGAGAGAGAGAGCTCCATCTATTAAAGTGAAGTGCAGTTGTTGAACCAGGTTGCCAAGAAGGATTCAGATTGAGATCTGGATATAAAGAAAGAAGCTGATTGAAGATCAACTTCAAAGGAGTTCAACCCTACTGAGTTCAGATTCAAGAAGCTTTGAAGAAAGCTAAGAGAGGTTGTTCTCTTCCATTAGATTCTTCCAAGAACTGATCAAGAAGCCATCCATCCTTTCTCTCTCTACTAGGGTGGTGGTAAAATACATTGTTAAATCTATTTTCTATAGGATCTTTATAAGATCTGAGTTGTAAGCCTGTGTTTATGGAGGCTGAGTTGTAGGAGAATATTTTCTCTGAGTGGTAGGCCTTATTGTAGGCTGAGGTAGGGTTGTGAGCCTGAGTTGTAGGAGGTTGTTATCTCTGAGCTGTAGGCCTTGTTGAAGGCTGAGGTAGGGCAGATTACCTGAGCTGTAGGAGTGTGGATGCACTCTAAGTTGTGGGAGCCTTATTGGGGTTCTGAGCTACTGTAAGATCTGAGGATCTGAGGTGAAGAGAAGAAGTTAGGCCGAATCTAGCACACTGCTAGATAGGCGAAGGAGGAAAGTGGATGTACCCGGACCTTGGGGAACCACTATAAAATCTATGTGCAATCTGTGATTGTGTGATTCTGTGAATTCTGTGCTGTGTTAGCTGTAGAATTAACTGTTTCTGATTAATTAACAGAATAGATTTGTTGCCTTAGAATAAAAAGGAATTACACCTATTCACCCCCCCTCTAGGTGGTTAGACACTAATTCTTTTCAGAATGTGTTGGGTACATTGGTTAAATGTACCTGATTTGAAGAAGCCTCACCCAACTCAATGATATACATCATAATGTATTAGATGTATGTTGAGTTTACTTGTGCAGGTTAAGTAATCACTGGACTGAAGCAAAAAGTTTCTAAGTCCATGTGTCGACACCTAGAGGGAAAGTGTCGACACTTAAGAAAGCTTGTGTCGACACCCAGACAAGCAGTGTCGACACTTGGAGTCATTGTGTCGACACTTGGGATGCAGAGTCGACACCAGACAGAAAGTGTCGACACTTGGAGCTGTGTCGACACTCAGTGAAGAAAAGTACAGACAGAAAGTGTCGACACAAGGAGCTGTGTCGACACCCAGTGAAGCTGAGTCTACACCAGATAGTGTCGACACTTGGAGCTGTGTCGACACTCAGCAAAAGATTGCAGAAACTAAGTTAAAGTGTCGACACCAAGAACAATGTGTCGACACACAACAAGAAGAGTCAGCACTTGAAGAAAGTGTCGACACGAAGAACAAAGTGTCGACACTCATCAAAAGAGTCAACATTTGAAGTAAGTGTCGACACCCAGAACAATGTGTCGACACTCAGCTAAAGACTCTACACTTAAAGTAAGTGTCGACACAAGGAGCTGTGTCGACACTTAGCAAAGAACAGAATTATCTCCAAAATATTCTAAGTACAAGTGTCGACACTAAGGTAATGTGTCGACACTCAGCTAAAGTCTCAACAGAAGAATCAAGTGTCGACACAAGGAGCTGTGTCGACACTTAGCAAGTATCAACATAGAAGACTATGTGTCGACACCAAGAAGCTATGTCGACACTTAACAAATTCAACACAAGAAGTTGTGTCGACACAAAGGTGATGTGTCGACACTTTGAAGAATTCAGCTGAAGATAGAGGATCAAGTACTTGTGTCGACACTCAATTTCAGTGTCGACACCTGAAGAAGAATCTGTGTCGAGACATACAAGGAGTTGTGTCGACACCTTGTAGACTTGTGTGGACACTTACACAGCATGTGTCGACACTTGAACTATAAGTGTCGACACTTAAAGACAGAAAGTCTCGACACTTTCAGACAGTTAGAGATTTTCAAGAAATGACTGGATGACTTGACAGCTGCCGTTCCAGCCGGTCTACAGCACCTGTCAGAGATGTCAGAAGACAGTTATGGACCGGACCAGCCGGTTACCATGAAGAAGGCCTATAAATAGGCACATACAGTTTACAGAAACTGTTGATTACATTATTGAAGAACAAGTTATTAAAGTGGTACACAAAGTATCAAATCAAGAAGATCTTGCAGTTCAAGTGCAGATCTAAGAAGTTGGAGAGAGAGGGCTCCATCCAAGAAATCAGCCGTTGGAACTAGGCTGAGAAGAAGGGTTCAGATCTATTCTGAATTCTAAGTGGCAGAGGTCAAGGATCAACTGCAGAAGGAGACAATCTTATTCAGTTCTATTTTCAAGAAGCTTTGAAGAAAGCTAAGTCAGATTGTATCCAGCCGAGTTCTTCCAAGAACTCATCAAGAAACTCTCAACTCCCCTCTCTTGTTTCAGAGTTGTTGAGTTATTATTTCTATAATCATTTTTATCTTGTAGGATCCTTTGGATCTGAGTGAATTGTAAGCCTATAATTATAAAGGCTGAGGGTAGGGCTTTTGGCCTGAGTGTAGGAGATTGTTATCTCTGAGTGTAGGCCTTGATTGGCTGAGTGTAGGCCTGAGTGGCTGAGTGTAGGTCTTTGTGGCTGAGTGTAGGCTTTGGGATAAAGCTGAGTTGTAAGGCTTTGGGCCTGAGGTGTAGGAACCAATTTGGGTTCTGAGATAGTGGAGGTGTTTGGCCGAATCTAGTACACTACTAGATAGGCGAAGGGGGAAAGTGGATGTACCCATATCTTGGGGAACCACTATAAACCACTGTGTCTGCTGTGCTGTGTTGTAATTTGCTGTGCATGCTTTGTGTTTTGCTGTGATAAAATAGTTAGTAATCTGTGATATAACTGATTGCTGCCATTAAAGCTCAAAAAGGATTAGGTCACCTATTCACCCCCCCTCTAGGTGTTTAGGTACCATATCTTTCAAGTGGTATCAAAGCGAGGTTGCTCAAAAATGACTAACAGTCTGAGGAGATCCTGTTTGGCAGATTCAGTGTAAGGCAAAATACAGATTCAAGAAATTCAAGAAAATCAAAAAACATGGGTTCCTCTGAAAATCACAAGGAATTGGGTTCCATGAAATTGCCCATATGCAGAAAGGAAATCTTTGTGATCTGGAAGGAAAGGGTAAGGCTGTTTATGGAGGCCTCAGACCCTAGAATCTACATCACAGTAAAGGAAGAGCCTTATGTGCCCATGAAGATATCTATTCTAGATGCAAATCAGAGAACTCCAAAGGATTTCTCTAAAATGACAAAGGATGAGATTGTCCTAGCCACCATGGACAAGAGGGCTCAAAATATAATAGTGAGTGCCATTGATGATGCAACTTTTCAGAATCTTATACACTGCAAGACAGCCAAAGAGATGTGGGACACTCTTATTGTGTATATGGAGGATCTGAAGAAGTTAGACAAGATAGAAAATCCTTGCTAAATCAGGAGTATGAGAGTTTTAGACAAGGAAAAGGTGATAGCATAACTGAGTGCTATAAGAAGTTCTACAGAATAGTGAATGAACTCATGTCTTATGGAAGAGAGTTCAGTAACTATGAACTAAATGACAAGTTCCTAAGGTCCCTAACCAAAGATTGGGACACCAAGATCTGTGCCATAAGAGAAATGACTAAGTTGGGGGAAATTCCTCCTCCTACACTGTTTGGCAAGTTATTGTCATATGAGATGCAGTTGACAGTGAGAAAAGAGGAGGAGAAATCAACAAGAATTGAACACAAGGAAAGAACAGTAGCCTTCAAGACAGAAGCCTCTAGGAATTGCAGGAATAAGTCATCAACTCCACCTCCAGAGGTAGCTGAATCAGAGTCAGATGAGTCAGTCAGCACCAAGTATGAAAGCAGTGAAAGTGATGAAGACTTTGCTGCCTTCACCAGACACTTTCAGAAATTCTTGAAGAAGAAACAGTGGAGGTCAAGACCTTCTACTTCAAAGGGAAAGGAAGTCTTGTATCAGGAGAAAAAGCCTTCAAAGAGAGACAGGAAGAGGACAAAGTCAAGCAATGCAACTGGTTCAAAGATAGTGTGCTATTGCTGCAATAGACAGGGCCATGTTATTGCAGATTGTCCAGAGAAGAGAAAGGAATCTGGTGACAGGAAAAAGCCTCACTTCAAAGGCAAGAAAGAGAAGTCTTTTGTTGCCAAGAAGGAGAAGACTCTATTAGATATCTCTTCTTCAGAAACTGAGTCTGAGGCTGAGGCCTACATAGGGCTGTTTGCTGAAGAAGAAGAAGAAGAAGAATTCATGCAGATCATGGAGTCTATTTATGAACAAGAAGACAGTCATTGCCAAGGGCTAATGGCTTTGACAGAGAGTGCCAAAATCCTGGAGCAGCCAGGACCCAGTAAGGTACAAGGTTCAAGTTCAAGTTCAGTTTCTTGTTCTAGTTCAAATTCAGATTCTTCTTCATCAAGTGATGAGAATGTATCTGAGTCTGAGGATGATATTCATCAGCTTATAGATGAATATAAAGTGCTGTTGCAAGCTTACAAGAAAAGCAAGTCCCTTGTCAAAAGTTAGGCAAAGGAAATTGCTGATCTTAAAGCTGCTGCAACAGATTCTGAGAAGCAATTTGATCAAAAGCTTAATGAAATAGCCAGGCTAAAACACATAACAGTGATTCAGATGGGCACTATCAGCTTTAAGAATGATCAAATCAAGAGTCTGGAGATAAATCTTCAGAAAGAGAGAGAGCTTGTTGCTAGGTTTTCTAAACCTAAGTCAGTGCTACCTTTAATTGATGAATTTGTTCATCATAAAGGCAAGGCTGGACTGGGCTTTATTTGACCTGCAAGGACTGAGCAGTCCAAGTCTAAGTCCAAGGGCAAAGCCCCAACATTCAACAAGTCTGCTGTAGACAAGACAGCCAAGACAGTACCTAAGCAAAGGTACAATAAGTTTGAATGTTGGTGTTGTGGCAAAGTTGGCCATTTTGCAGTGGACTGTTGGCACAATGCTAGTGCCAAAGTGAGTACCAAACTACCTGTTGGAAAGCCAGTGGGTTGCTTTGTCAGATTGCAGACTAACAAGTACCAAGGACCCAAGAATTCTTTTGGTTCTAAGGTTCATTAATCTGTTTTGCAGGTGAGTGCAAGTGGCCATACCCCAACATGGTACTTGGACAGTGGATGTTCCATACATATGACTGGAACAAGAGGATTACTAAAGGACTACATTCCAATAAAAGGTGGTCCAAAAGTCACCTTTGGTGGTTCTGAAAAAGGAATCATCAAAGGGTTTGGTAACATTTCTAGCAACTTAGTTACCATTACTCAAGTGGCTTATGTTAAAGGGTTGAAACACAACCTAATAAGTATAAGTCAACTAAGTGATGTAGGGTATGACATCTCATTTGTTAAAAATGGTTGTCATATCAAGAGGTCAAGTGATCAAGAGATCATTTTGACTGGTTATAGGAAGAGGAATGTCTACTGCCTAGACATTATGGTTGAGAACAATGGTTCTCCAGTTTGTCTTGTAGCTGATGAGACAGTCTCTCATTGTGTCAAATGGCACAAGAGGCTTGCCCATCTTAACTACAAGACTATTAGCAAACTCTTTAGCAAAGAGTTAGTGAGTAATGGTCCTCAAGTTAAGTGTGTTAAAGAAGGTATTTGCTCAGCTTGTCAAAAGGGCAAGCAGACTAAATCCACCTTTAGAAGCATAGAAAACAAAGATGCTGTGAGGTGTTTGTACCTCTTGCATATGGATCTCTTTGGTCCAATGCCAGTTCACAGCTTAGGTAGGAAGGTCTATACCTTTGTAGTTGTAGATGACTACTCAAGGTTTTCCTCGGTGTTCTTCTTAATACAGAAATCTGAAACTCCTAGTGTCTTCTATAGCTTTGTCAAGCAAATTCAGAATGAACTAAATAGTACAGTGGTCAAAATTAGAAGTGACCATGGTACTGAATTTCAGTCTGTTAGCATGACAAAACTATATGAAGACTTTGGGATATTTCAAGAATTCTCTTCACCTAGAACACCTCAGCAAAATGGCATTGCTGAGAGGAAGAATAGAACCTTGATAGAGGCTAGTAGGACCCTACTAAGTGATACATTACTGGCACAATATTTCTGGGATGAAGTAGTTAACACTGCATGCCATGTTATAAATAGGGCTACCATCACTAAAAGGCTTAACAAGACCCCCTATGAAGTTGTGAAAGGCAGGAAACCAAACCTATCCTATTTTAGGATCTTTGGTTGCAAATGCTTCATACTTAACAATGGGAAGTCTTACTTAACTAAGTTTGCTGCCAAGTCCCAAGAGGGAATTTTTGTTGGGTACAGCAATAATAGTAAGGCTTATAGAGTTTACAACTTGACTACACAAGTTGTAGAAGAATCTGTGCATGTAATTTTTGATGAGACTAAACTTATTAATAATGAGTTGTCTAGTAGTGTATGCAGCCCCACAGGTTTAACAAAGAAGATGGACAAGCTTACTATAGAAGAAGCACCTGCTACAAGACAACAAGTAGAAGACAGTAGCTGTTGTCCAGGGGGAGAACTACATGTGCCAATTGCTGATGAAGTACAAGGAATACAGCATGATGGAGATGCTGAAGAGGTTCAACCAGAAGTTAGGATGCCTCCAGCCAACAGGCATCTAAAAGATCATCCAGTAGAGCAGATTATTGGAGATCCAAGACAAGGAGTACAAACCAGGAGCAGATACATGAATACAACAATCTACTCTAGTTTCCTGTCTCAAGTTGAACCTAAGAAATTTGAAGAAGCAATACTGGATCCACAATGGACTGAAGCAATGCAAGAAGAGCTTAATCAGTTCAAGAGGTGCAAGGTCTGGGAATTAGTTCCTAAACCTAAAGACCACAATATAATAGGAACTAAGTGGATCTACAGGAATAAGATGGATGAACAAGGGGTCATCATTAAGAATAAGGCTAGACTGGTTGCTAAAGGATATAGGCAAGAAGAAGGTATTGACTTTGATCAAACCTTTGTTCTAGTAGCCAGACTGGAAGCCATAAGGATGTTCTTGGCCTCTGCAACCTATCAAGGATTCAAGGTTTACCAGATGGATGTCAAGTCAGCATTCCTAAATGGTAATCTTAAGGAAGAAGTCTATGTGGAACAGCCTTCAGGTTTTATTGATCCAACTCTACCTCATCATGTCTATAGACTTAGGAAAGCTTTATATGGGTTAAAGCAATCCCCTAGGGCTTGGTATGAAACCCTATCTAGTTTCCTCATTGAGAACAAGTTCTCAAGGGGGAAAATAGATAAGACTCTATTCCTTAGGGAATCTAGAGGCAAAGTCATACTAGTCCAAATATATGTAGATGACATTATATTTGGGTCTACTGAAAGCAGCCTTTGCAAAAAGTTTGCAAAACTTATGCAAGGTCAGTTTGAGATGAGTAGTATGAGAGAGCTGAAGTTTTTCTTGGGTCTCCAAGTTAAACAGACTGAGAGTGGTTTATCCATTTGTCAGTCAAAGTTCACCCTAGAACTCATAAGGAAGTATGGTATGGATTCATCCAGCACCATGAAGACTCCTATGGGGTCAAGTATGTCTCTTAGCAAGGATGATGCAGGGAAACCTGTAGATGAAACCTTGTATAGAGGGATAGTTGGCTCCCTATTATACTTGACTGCTAGTAGACCTGACATCATGTATGCTACATGTGTTTGTGCCAGGTATCAAGCCTGCCCTAAAGAGTCTCATTTGACAGCAGTCAAAAGAATATTGAGATATCTAAAGGGCACTCCCTATCTAGGCCTCTGGTACCCTAGGAATGGAGATTATGATCTAACAGGGTATTCAGATGCAGACTTTGCAGGATGCAAAGAGGATAGAAAGAGCACTACTGGAAACTGTCAATTCCTAGGTGGGAGACTAATTTCATGGAGTAGCAAAAAGCAAACCAGTGTGGCTATCTCCACTGCAGAGTCAGAGTATGTGGCTGCAGGAAGTTGCTGTGCTCAACTTCTGTGGATTCAACATCAGCTAGAGGACTATGAATTTCAGGTAAGTAGAACTCCACTTTTCTGTGATTCTACTATTGCTATTTCAATAGCTAATAACCCTGTATCTCATAGTAGAACTAAACATATTGAAATTAAATATCATTTTCTTAGGGAGCATGTAGAAAGAAAAGATATTTTACTTGAATATGTTAAAACTGATAATCAAATAGCTGATATGTTTACTAACCCCCTAGAAGAAGCTAAGTTCAATAGATTCAAAATTGAACTAGGAATGATAAACTTAGAGTAAGTTTACAGAATTAAAATTGGCTAAGTAAAAAGGTGTCGACACATAGACAAGTCTATGTCGACACAAAATAGTGGTGTCGACACTTCAGGAAAAAGGTGTCGACACATCTACGATGTTGGTGTCGACACTTCAGAATGTTAGTGTCGACACATGTCCAGTAGGTGTCGACACTTATGTTTTACTCAGAATTTTCTAAGTAAAGTCTCGACAATGTGTCGACACATAACCAAGTGTCGACACATAAAATCTGTTGACTAAACTTGTGTCGAGACATTATAAGTCAGTGTCGACACTTATTGGCAGTGTCGACACATTTTAAGTTAGCTGTCCCGGCTGTTCATCTTCAAAATTAGAAAGGTATATATAAGGTTCTGTCTTTGTTTGTCGACACGCTTTCAAAGTTTCGAGACCAAAACTACTGTGTCGACACCTCTCTCTTCTCACAAGACAAATTCTACAAACCCTAATGGCGCATAAGCTAGAGGAGAACGTTAACGAAGGATATGAGCTGGTGCGCGGCGCGTTTGAAGAAGCAGATCAAGAAATCCAGGCGGTAGTAACCCTAGTCGCCGATTCTGGATTAGAATACTTAGTTTCTGAACCTACAAAGATTTGGAAGAAAGAGGTTCTTGAATTCCTAAATGGAGATCAGATAGATGAATCTGGATACAAAATTAAATCCAGAGTTCATGGTGCAAGGGTTAAGGTATCCCCTAAAAATCTGAGGAAGGTGCTCCAGCTACCAAAAACTCAAGATGAAGAAGAAGTTACTGCATCCAAGACCAGGGAAGCTCTAACTTGGTGTGAACTGGATCCTAAAATGAAGATTGGTTCTGTCTTTAATAGGAAAGGCATGAACAGCCAAGGCAAATTCCTGTCTGAGATTGTTGGTAAGGTCTTACTCAGCAAGCCTGGAGGGCATGACAGAGTGTCTGCCTATATGTTTGGAATCATGACAAGGATAATCTTCACTCTGAAAACAGACTGGTCTATAGTGGTTTATGAGAAGATTAAGGAGAGCTTGAAGAAGCCCAATCTGGGCAGAATCATTAGTCTATACCTAGCTGGTGTGATACCAGAGGTAATGAGTACTGCTGCAGGAAGCAAGATAAATCATATGAGGAAGATGGATCTAAGGATCTTTTCAAGATGGGATAGGGTGTTGTCCAAGGAAATGCCAACCCCAGAGAAGACAGATACTGAGAAAGTCACTCCTCCCAAAAAGAAAAGGAAGACAGCTCTTGTGGAACAAGTGTCCACAAGTAGTTCTGAAAGTGAAGAACAGGTTGTTTTCACTCCTGATGACCAAGAGGAAGAGCCTGTAGTGAAAACTCCTGCTCCTCAAGAGATTGCTGAGATCCAGGGGGAGCTCCCACAAGCTAGCCCCATCCACAAGGATCAAAGCCAGGGGGAGCCTCCAGTTGTAGAAGAACCCTCTACACTGGACAGTGAGCAAGCCACAACCATCATACAAGAGGTACTCACTGACCTAAATACTTTAGAATATCTTATAGAAGATGCTGATTTATCTGATGTTCCTTAGCAAACTCAGCTGCATAGTCAAGCTCCAGATGTTGTTATAGAAGACACATCTGCTGTTCCAGTAATTCCTGATCCTGTGGTTGAAGAACCAAGAACTTCTCCAGCTTCTTCACCACCAGAATACACCATGGAGGATTTATTCCTAAATCTAGACCAACAAGATTTTGACATGGACAAGGATGCTGCTGAAAAAGATCATGCTGCTAATGAGGGGGAGCAAATGCCAGTTCTGGAAGAGCCTATAAGGCAACAACCTGAGAAGCCTCAAAGCCCTAAGGACAGGGTTGACATAGCCAGCACTTCTGCCTCTGAAGATGAGGAGAGTGCTAGGGCAAAGAAGAAGAAACTGTATGTATTCAAGAGGAGAAGCCAAAGTTATAAAAAGGCTTTACAATCAATTGCACCACAGCCTATAGTTCAGCAAGCTCCAACTGCTGATTATAGTGCTTTAATGGTTGCACTACAGATAAAGTTAGATGAGCAAAGACAGGCAATAGAAAAGTATGTAGATGAAGGGCAAAAGTCATTACAATTTGATCTGGCCCAAGATATAAAGTCTATAAGGTTTGAGATGAACCTTAACAAGAAAGAAATGGCTGAATGCTTCCACAAAGGTGGAAATGCAGTGGTGTACTTGGCAACACACCAGGAGAAGATCAAAGCCCAAGTGGGTGATATAGCATTGAAACAAGAATATGTTCTTGAAAATCAGTTAAGAATGAATGACAATTTGACTACCTCTCATAATGCTATAGTCACTGAGTTGAAGAACAAGGCTGCTGATCCTTCTACATCTTCTGCTACTATCAAAGCTGAATTTGACAAAGCCTTTCAAGAAGAAATTACTGCTGTAAAAACTGATATCCAAGCCTCCCAGAAAGCTATATCTGATCAACTTCACAAGCTCAAACCATTCTTTAAAGATGGAGTCAGATACTTGGATAGTCAAATCAGATTTCAAAAGGATGATGTCAGAGATCATATGGCTCGAGAAGTCATAAAGGGGGAGAGAGTTTTAGTCAAAGCTAGCTCTGATCATGCCAAATGGATATCTAATTCCATCAGAGCTACACTGGGCTATCCTCCACTCTGTGATGATGACAATGTTGCTGAATCTGGGATTCAAACTTCATATCTTGGAGGTGAGCAACCAGAGGTAGCTCAAGTGATCTATCCTCCACCAGATTTTGACATGGTGCAAGCTGATATTCATCAGATGTATAGCCCAACTGAAGGGCAGTCTAATGTTATTCTGGATAAAGTGGTTCAGCCTATTACTGAAGCCATGCAAGAGGCATTACAGAAGGAGGAAGAGACAAGGTTGTCTAAGAAGAGGTTTAGGGAACAAGCAGAACAAAGGACAGACTTTGAACAATGGAGCCCTACCTCTAGGAATATAATATTAACTGCCTGGAAAGCTGCCAAGGACAATACTCATGACAGGAACAAATGGTTTTCTGAAGCTGAATGGAGGAAACATGAGATCAGACAAGAAGCCATTGTTCAATACAGAAGGAAGGCAAAGATGGGAAAGCTACCTCCTACTGCAGTGGAGCCTAGCAAGTACTTTCCTAAGCCATATCACTATTTTGAGAGGCAGAAGATCAAAGCTGAAGAGCTCAAAAAGAAAGATCTAAAAGGCAAGAAGCCTGCTGATGCTGAAACTGTTGATGTCCCTGTCAAAGCTCAAGTCCAACCTGGCAAGGGAATAGTTATCAAGGAACCAGAATAGAAATAGATTAAGAATTTACTTGAAGATTATTTTGTAATCTTTCTGAATATAAAACATTTTTGTGAACTACTGAGAATGTATAAGACAAATGTTAGAACAATATATGATCAATATATTTCATGTTTGTTCTGTAAATGTGTCTATTTCTTATTTGTTCTGAAATGTTGAATTTGTATACATGTGAAATTAATACATATTTATGTTTACCCTGCTGAATATAACCTGCTTTACATCATTTTGTAATTTTTAATTATGAATGGTGTATATCATTGACTAAGGGTTATGACTTCTCCAAATAGGGGGAGATTGTTGGGTACATTGGTTAAATGTACCTGATTTGAAGAAGACTCACCCAACTCAATGATATACATCATAATGTATTTAATGTATATTGAGTTTACTTGTGCAGGTTAAGTAATCACTGGACTGAAGCAAAACATTTCTAAGTCCATGTGTCGACACCCAGAGGGAAAGTGTCGACACTTAAGAAAGCTTGTGTCGACACCCAGACAAGCAATGTCGACACTTGGAGTCATTGTGTCGACACCTGGGATGCAGAGTCGACACCAGACAGAAAGTGTCGACACTTGGAGCTGTGTCGACACTCAGTGAAGAAAAGTGCAGACAGAAAGTGTCGACACAAGGAGCTGTGTCGACACCCAGTGAAGCTGAGTCTACACCAGATAGTGTCGACACTTGGAGCTGTGTCGACACTCAGCAAAAGACTGCAGAAACTAAGTTAAAGTGTCGACACCAAGAACAATGTGTCGACACACAACAAGAAGAGTCAGCACTTGAAGAAAGTGTCGACACCAAGAACAAAGTGTCGACACTCATTAGAAGAGTCAACATTTGAAGTAAGTGTCGACACCCAGAACAATGTGTCGACACTCAGCTAAAGACTCTACACTTGAAGTAAGTGTCGACACAAGGAGCTGTGTCGACACTTAGCAAAAAACAGAATTATCTCCAAAATATTCTAAGTATAAGTGTCGACACTAAGAGAATGTGTCGACACTCAGCTGAAGTCTCAACAGAAGAATCAAGTGTCTACACAAGGAGCTGTGTCGACACTTAGCAAGTATCAACATAGAAGACTATGTGTCGACACCAAGAAGCTGTGTCGACACTTAACAGATTCAACACAAGAAGTTATGTCGACACAAAGGTGATGTGTCGACACTTAGAAGAATTCAGCTGAAGATAGAAGATCAAGTACTTGTGTCGACACTCAATTTCAGTGTCGACACCTGAAGAAGAATCTGTGTCGAGACATACAAGGAGTTGTGTCGACACCTTGTAGACTTGTGTCGACACTTACACAACATGTGTCGACACTTGAACTATAAGTGTCGACACTTAAAGACAGAAAGTCTCGACACTTTCAGATAGTTAAAGATTTTCAAGAAATGACTGGATGACTTGACAGCTGCCGTTCCAGCCAGTCTACAGCACCTGTCAGAGATGTCAGAAGACAGTTATGGACCGGACCAGCCGGTTACCATGAAGAAGGCCTATAAATAGGCACATACAGTTTACAGAAACTGTTGATTACATTGTTGAAGAACAAGTTATTAAAGTGGTACACAGAGTATCAAATCAAGAAGATCTTGCAGTTCAAGTACAGATCTAAGAAGTTGGAGAGAGAGGGCTCCATCCAAGAAATCAGCCGTTGGAACTAGGCTGAGAAGAAGGGTTCAGATCTATTCTGAATTCTAAGTGGCAGAGGTCAAGGATCAACTGCAGAAGGAGACAATCTTATTCAGTTCTATTTTCAAGAAGCTTTGAAGAAAGCTAAGTCAGATTGTATCCAGCCGAGTTCTTCCAAGAACTCATCAAGAAACTCTCAACTCCCCTCTCTTGTTTCAGAGTTGTTGAGTTATTATTTCTAAAATCATTTTTATCTTGTAGGATCCTTTGGATCTGAGTGAATTGTAAGCCTATAATTATAAAGGCTGAGGGTAGGGCCTTTGGCCTGAGTGTAGGAGATTGTTATCTCTGAGTGTAGGCCTTGATTGGCTGAGTGTAGGCCTGAGTGGCTGAGTGTAGGCTTTGGGATAAAGCTGAGTTGTAAGGCTTTGGGCCTGAGGTGTAGGAACCAATTTGGGTTCTGAGACAGTGGAGGAGTTTGGCCGAATCTAGTACACTACTAGATAGGCGAAGGGGGAAAGTGGATGTACCCATATCTTGGGGAACCACTATAAACCACTATGTCTGCTGTGCTGTGTTGTGATTTGCTGTGTATGCTTTGTGTTTTGCTGTGATAAAATAGTTAGTAATCTGTGATATAACTGATTGCTGCCATTAAAGCTCAAAAAGGATTAGGTCACCTATTCACCCCCCTCTAGGTGTTTAGGTACCATATCTTTCAGAATGGCTACGATTCGTAGCAGAAAAGTAAAACCTGGGCCGAATACGGCCTGCAACACGCCCGTGTCTAGGGTCGTGTCCCTTATTCGCCGTAAAAATCGACGCGCCTCGAAAAACACACGGGCATCCAACACGCCCGTGTTTAACCTGACACGCCCGTGTTCCAACTAACACGACCGTGTGGTTGGTCGTGTGCCCCATCGACATAGCCCGGAAAACAACCCGAGACTCCCACAGGTCTTGGAAATGCTCGTGTCCTATTTGACACGCCCGTGTCAAACCCGAACACGCCTGGGCTAAAGGTCGTGTTCACTGTCTCGACACTTTGTCGAGCGAAAATGTCGACTCCACGACATGGCCTTGGACACGCTTATGTCCTCGGCTGTGTTCCCTGTCTTGACACATCGTAGAGCGAAAATGTCGACTCCCCGGGCCGATCGTCGACACGGGCTCGACATGCCCTGGGACGCGCCCGTGTCGCAGGCTGTGTGCCCCTGCCAAATACCAGATTTGGCCCTAAACGCCTCTCGTTGCTCTTTTGAGTTTTGGGGTGTTACACCTGGGCTAACCTAAACAGTAAGAATAAAACACTTCAAGAGCAACTATTATAACTAGGCTTACATATTCAAACACCCCGGCAGTTCGGGAGGTTGATTAGGTTGTTTTGATTGCCATCCGGACGGTTCGTTTGGAAGGTAGATGCACGGACAGATAGTCCGGGGAGCAAGTGACTCGAAAGGTTTTGGATACAAAATAAGGTGGTGGGTCTTCGGTATCGGACAGTCATTCACACCGACGTCGATACGTGGACTCGGCGGTGTGGGACACTTAGCCAAAGAAAGTCTGGTGGATATGTCCAGCATTAGTGCCCGGATACTCTAGGTTGTGATCTTCTAGGGGCGTACGAGAGGGCTAGGCCTAGTAGTGTGGATACTAGCCTAGGAGTGGGGGGGGGGGGAACCAACTGTCTCTGTTTGCCACTACGGAGGTTCCTAGGAGTGAAGCTAGCTGTCCAAATAGGGGGAACTAAAGGTCTGTGCGCATAGAGTCGTGTGCGTGGGTTGCACTTGCATGAATCATGGCATAGCATATCAGTACACTCATACTTGCATACAACCGACACCCCAACGTATAAATTGGTATGGTACTTTTTATATGATGGGTGCGTTGCAGAAGACCCCTTAACTTATATGTTTGTATGGGCATTCACATAAGTTACGGTTACTTACTTCCTACCTTGTCTTTTTATATATGCTGCTTACTCTACTTGCTTACTCTACTGGCTTACTCTACTTTCTTACCTTACTGCATACTATTATAAAACTGATAGACTAGTTCCACTGTCACCTACCACTTTGTACTCTCCACCTTTGTAGCTTCCCTTTCCTCCTCCCTGCTCGGTACCTAGGAGCCATGGGGGGAGGGGTAGGGGATGATATGGCTTAGTCTTTATGACTAATGGTTTTCGGACCACAACATTATAGGGGCTCAAGAAGGGAGACAGGGAACAACAGCTCAGGGACCAGCATCAGCAGAGTATGATACGTATGTAGGTGGGCCAGTCTAGTACTAGAGGACCAGTGACCAGCTCCGTGAGTGATAGTATTTTTATAGCTTCCGCGAGAGATTGTAGTAAGGATCTGATTTACCGAGCTTAAGCCCGTTTATATTTCCGTTTTGTTACCTTGCAGTACACTCTCTTTTCTATTTATGGACTCGATGTGATTTCATTTACATTTAATACATGTGATGTGGACTTAGTTTTATCCAAAACTATATTATACTGCTCTCTCTTATTGATCGAAAAAGTCGGTAGAATCAGTGTTTTGTAGTGGCGGCCTTCCCGAGAGTCGGGGCCACCGCAAAATGGCGATTCTGGGCATAAGACCCCGGGGTTTTAAAAAGAAAAAAAAGGGTTTCTTACAAGTGGTATCAGAGTAAAACTCGATCGAAAGAGAAGTAGCCCACAAAAAAAACCTTAGGCCACCCCCGCGCGAGCTTAGTTTGCGGACAAACTAGCAGCGGAAGCAGTGGTGTGCCCATAAGGGGAATCACATATAAAGTCCACCATTTTATTAATTCCACTTGTTCATCAGCAAGCAATTGGAATTCATTTTTGTAACCTGCGGCAAACCCTGCCCCCAGCAGGGAGCACCTCAGGCTGCGAAAATCCCATCTTATAATTCTCTAGTCAATGAGTTAGACTCAACCCACTAGGAGACATGACTAACCACGATAACTTATAGTATGCCCTAGTCTGAAATAGACCTTGGGTATAAACTTGGTTAAGCTAAGGAGATACTTAAAGAGAATAAAGGAGTATAACACGAGAATGGCTACCTAAGCCATAAAGTCAAGTGGATCTATGGTCCCTATCAAGGATTACTCAAACCGATAGGACTGCTTTAAGGAGAATTGACACCAATAATCCATTAGCAGAACGGTAGAAGACATATAGTCTCAACCCTCATACCAGTAATAAGATTACCTGGAGACAACCACCATGACAAACACCGAAGGTTGGATAGGAATTCAAGTTCGGAAGAGACCCAATTGGGATTGGGAACATTTTTACCCGGATAAGGTTGTCGTAAATATGACTCAGAGGGTTTAAAGTATGAAGTATATCAACAGATTCAGGTTGGAACCCCAAGTCAAAGATTGATGCCCTAGGGATTGTGCACCCAGTTAGGATGGATATAACATGGTAATATCAAAGATACTCAGCCCAAGGTAGGTAGAGGCTTATCTTTTATTTTTTGGGGGCTTATCTTTTGTTTATTGGGTCTTGTCTTTTGTTTATTGGGCAAATTAGTTATTGACTTGGGTTTCCCTTAGACCTCATCTAGAAAACTTTGCGTCATAAATATAGTGAAATGGATGTAAACCGTATTCGGTGCTACTCGAGCATATACGTAGGGATACGAATCTGACTGTAAAGTGGAGATTTTATAGAGTCGTTGTCTACCTCACAAGCGAGAAATTTAATCATCGGAAGTTTGGTGTATCTCGGAACGTGTATATCCCTGGAGTGAAGAAAGGCGTCATGTATTTTGTGACGCACGGTGAGGTCCATCGCCCGATGAAGGTTAAGTGCAAGAACTTTTGGGGAACTATTACAGTCACTGCCCGAGTTAGAGTGGAAGTTCGAGGATATATTTAGGGATTTTCATACAATGATTCCTCATCCGCACTCCGGGCATAATTATAATTGGAACATCATTGATAGACTGAACGAGATATCTAGGGTCACCTTGACCTGAAAGAAAACTCCTGTGGGTATTTTATAAGATTTGTGAGTAGTTGTTCATTATCATGGTGTGCTCAAGATGGTCGTGTCGAATTAGGACGGATAGTGTACAAACAAGGATAGAAGATCAGTCTAGGCTTATCTGGGCTCTAGGTCGACATTCAACAAAGCTCTCCACCCTCGTACGGAGGTGCAGGATTCCACTATCATGGATCTATGATGAGGATCCAAAGGCACTCTGCTCGGAATATGTGGAGAACACAGATATCCAAGTGTCACTGTTTTGAGATTGGATGTTGGAGGCCTAGGGCAGATTGGCCAAATATTACGATACGCGACATTGCCAAGTAGAGTTTCCGGATGGAGACTATGTATTCCTGAAGATACGACAGATGCATGGGTTCTCGCGGGTTCGCGGGCGGAAGAAGCTCAGTCCGAGATATATGGGGCCCTACAGGATCCTGGAGCGGATCAGCACCTTGGCTTATAGATTGGAGCCACCATCGGAGTTAGCGGGATTGCGTGACTCTTCCACGTATCCTCACTACGAATGGCTCTACTACGCCCTGAGCACCTGATTTCCGCAGTCGACGGTCTGGTGGCCTCAGATCGATCAGTCAGCTTGAAGCCGATCAGGATCGATGACACGACAGTGCGGGTCTTGCGACATAAGAAGGTCCCGCTAGTCAAGGTTCTGTGGAGAAACCATGTGCAGGAGGAGCATACATGAGAGCCACAGGACTTGATGCAGCAAAAGTACCCAGAGCCCTTCGAGTCAGGTATACCTTAAACCTTAGGGATGTTACAAGTTTTATTTATTCTGTAGAAACCCCCGCAGGCTCAACATTAATTTCGTGGACGAAATTGTTTTTATATATATTGGGATTTGTAACATCCCCCAAACAACTAGACCCCTAGGGATTTGTTTTGTCATGACTAGGTCATGAAAAAATAACCAAAAGCTCAAAGGACCAAGTGAACAAGGCCAAGGTGAAAATCACCTTGGTCTGCCTATAGCTCAGCCTCAACATTTAAACCTAAGGTTTGACCTTAGGGCTATACCTTGATCCCAGGACCCTACCACAACACCCCAAATACCTTGGGAAGTCCATAGGTTCACTAAGGACCCACTGTGGGCAGTCAAAGTGGTTAAGTTGACCTAAGTCAACCCTAACCCTAAATGGGTCAAACTAGCCTACTTAGGGTCAATTGACCTTCCTCTAGCCAAGTGGACCCCACCCATGCCCTCCTAACCCTAACGTGAGGCCAATGGTTCACCAATGACCCATTGGGGTCAACCCAAGAGTCTAGGTTAACCAAAGTCAACTCTAGCCCTAATTTGGTCAAAGTACCCTTTCTAAGGGTAGGTGACCTACAAAGTGCCAAGACAACCCTACCCAACCCTTCCTAGACCTTAAGGGAGTCCAATGAGTCACTAAGGACCCATTATGGTCAACCTAAATGGTCATGTTGACCAAGGTCAACTCTATTCTAGTGTTAGGTCAAATTAGCCTAAATGGGCTAACCCAAACTCAACCCATTTCCCCCACTTGGGCTAACCTCATTTTTATTATTATTATGAGTTAGTGGGCTGCCAATAGGCTGGAGCAGACACCAAAAATTCGGCCTTGATGACTAGGAGAGAGAAAACTCCTTCTTCCCTTTAATGGAGGAGAGATTAAGGAGAAGGAGATGGCCATTCATGCATGGGGAGGCCAAGGGCCACCTTTGGTGGCTGGATTCAACTCCTCTGGAGGAGAGAAGAAGTTTCCAGCCATTTCCTGGCCATCCCAAGGAAAATTCACCCCCCACATCACCATAGCCGAGCCTAGCCATTCATGACCATTAATGACATTGATGTCATGACACCCCCTTCCCCATCTGATGATTTTAAAAGCTTTAGTGGGCTCCAAGGAATCGCTTCCACTCTCACCCCGACGATTTAGAGCCACTTCCATGTGTAGTTGTCGAAACTCGAGCGGCGCCACTGTGACACGCCCGTGTCATAAGCCGTGTCCCCTTAAGCGGCAGGCAACCGCCTCAGCCCAGCTAATACACGGCCGTGTGACACGCCCGTGTCATGGCCATGTCCACGGACACGCCCTCGGACACGCCAGTGTCTGGGGCCGTGTCCATCAGGCTGCATAATCTCAAAATCCCCCGAGACTCACACAGCCCTGGGACACGACCGTGTTCCAGGCCGTGTGCACCTGGACATACCGTGTCCCGCAAACACGCCCTGGCTCAAAACGTCGAGCTGAGTTCGTCGACCAATTGACACGCCCTATGACACTCCCGTGTCACAGGCCATGTCCTCACTCGACACTCGACGATCGTCGAGCAAACTTCGTTGACCTCACGTCTTGACACAACCCAGACATGACACGCCCTGGGACACGCCCGTGTCCCAGGCCGTGTCACCCATGCCTGAACCCAAATTGACCCAAATTGCTTTAGGGTGTTATAATCCTCCCCTCCTTCAAATACATTCGTTCTCAAAATTTGACGTGTCGAGTGTCGAGTGAGGACACGGCCTGTGACACGGGCGTGTCACAGGGCGTGTCAATTAGTCGACGAACTCAGCTCAACTTTTTGAGCCAGGGCGTGTTTGCGGGACACGGGTGTGTCCAGGTGCACACAGCCTGGAACACGGGCGTGTCCCATGGCCATGTGAGTCTCGGGTGATTTTGAGATTGTGCAGGCTGATGGACACGACCTCTGACACGGGCGTGTCCAAGGGCGTGTCCGTGGACACGGCCGTGACACGGGGGTGTCATACGGCCGTGTATTGGCTGGGCTGAGGCGGTTGCCTGCCGCTTAAGGGGACACGGCCTGTGACACGGGCGTGTCACAGGGCGTGTCAGGCCGTGTTCAAGCTTTTCTGGCCAAATCTGAGCCGTTTGTTTCCCTTTTCCTGGATCCAGTGGTTGGGCTCTGTCCAGGTGTTGAGAAGGCCGGAAAAAGGGGATATAACCCTTTCTTTTATTTTCTTCTTCTTCTTCATCTTATTCCAAGAGAGAGAGGAAGAAAAGCCTAAAGAAAGAGGGAAGGGAGGAGACTGTTGAAGGAGCTGTGAGTGCGGATTGAAGATCCGAGATCGGATTCGTGAAGGCAAAGCCGAGGCGGTGATTGCCATCCAGATACTTTATGGCGCTGAAGCGATCTTTAAGGGTAACAATCTCCTTCTTGGACATCAAAGTCCTTTTTGTATGCATGTTCTTGGAATCCTCCACCAAGAGGTGGATCGCGGAAGTGATTCCTTTGTTGAGTCTGCATCTAGAGCCGGAATTATGGAGTACGGCATAGGCATGCTGTGTGAAGCCCATCTGGACCGGTAGTCTGGATTGGTGATGTTCATGGGTAAACCGAAGAAGACTCTGTGGATTTGATGATGTGAAAATGGATTTCTGTTGTGATGAATGTATGGATGTGATGATGAATGTGAGGAGGCTTTGGTGAAGCTCCTGGTTATGATATGATCAATTGTGTAACGCCCCCACCTGTCACATGACATATAACGGTAGGTCCGGACGGGGCCCCACGCCATATCTCACAGACAAAGCAAAGGAATCACGTGTGGAAATCAAAATCGATGCGTATCCTTAACTCATTCCATTCTAGCGCAGCATTTTTCTTGTTAGCATGAACTCAAACCAGAATGTCCACCCATATATAAATACCACATTTATATAACAACACCAGGAATGTATACAACTCACACACCCTGGCCTTATGGCCTTACAGGTTCCTCTTTACACAACAATAATTTCGTACATCGGCACGCAGGCCGGCCACACATGAAATCCAAACACAACTCTTCGCATGACCTTCAAGGGCCAACAACAGCAAGCTAGCCATTCCACTTAGTCATTTCAATTCAAGCCGCGGCACCTGCAATGAGACATCCACCAAAAAGCGGCAAAACAAAGTAACGGTCAGCATTTGGCTGACCCATTATAACGACCCTACCCCCTACCCGGGGTAGTGGTTCCTTCCCTGTATACAGTGCTCATCAAGTATCATCAAATAGCATCAATCATCATCTATCATACTCTTTATTCCACTAGCAAACACATTCCATCACAAACACTGGAATCCACCAGACGTTCCGTGCACTCAGGGCACCTTCTTGGTGTACCGGAATCCACCAGTCGTACACCGCCGATCCGAGGTGTTAACTTGTTGGTTGACCGGACCTAGTCCAACAGTCTCGCAAGCTGGCGACATCCCGCCCAAACCACTCAGAGGTCCAACCTCACAACATCCAACAACCAGAGTAGGTCGACCCACAACATGTGGTGTAGCACGCCGGGTTTATCTAAGCTCCCCAGGCAATGTCTACCCATCGACCCCCCTCCTAATCCGATCGACCCACACTATGTGGTGCAGCAACCCGGGTTTAACTCGGCTCCCCTAGCATTGCCACCCATCGATCCCTTCCTAACTAGATCAACCCACCCTAGTGGTGTAACAGTCAGGTTTATCACGAGCTCCCCAGGCATGTTACCAATTGATCAAATCACAACCAGGAGCTTTGCCAAAGCCTCCTCACAGTCAACATCACATCCGTACATTCATCACAAGAGAAAACCATTTGCATCTCATCAAATCCACGGAGTCATCTCCGGTTTACCCATGAACATCACCAATCCAGACTACCGGTCCAGATGGGCTTCACACAGCATGCCTATGCCGTACTCCACATTTCCGGCTCTAGATGCAGACATAACAAAGGAATCTCTTCCGCAAATCCACCTCTTGGTGGAGGATTCCAAGGACATGCATAAAGGAAGGACTTCGATGTCCAAGAAGGAGATCGTTACCCTTGAAGATCGCTTCGGGGCCATGAAGTAGCCGGATGGAAATCACCGCCTCGGCTCTGCCTTCACGAATCCGCTCTCGGATCTTCGCTCCGCACTCCGCAGCTCCTACAGCAGCTGGTAGACTCCTCCCTTCTCTCTCCCTTAGGCCTTTCTTCTCTCTCTCTTGGAATGAAGATGAAGAAGAAGAAGAAGAGAAGAGGGGTTTTATCCTCTTTTTCTCGGCCTTCACCACACCTGGACAGAGCCCAGCCAATGGATCCAGGAAGAGGGAAACAAACGGCTCAGATCTGGCCAGAAAAGCTAAAACACGGCCTGACACGCCCTGTGACACGCCCGTGTCACAGGCCGTGTCCCTCTAAGCGGCAGACAACCGACTCAATCCAACCAGTACACGGCCGTGTGACACGCCCGTGTCGTGTGCCGTGTACCCGACACGCCCTCAGACACGCCCGTGTCTGAGGCCGTGTGCCTCAACGAAAATAATCCCAAACCAACCCGAGACTTCACACGGCCTGGCACACGGCTTGGCACACTCCCGTGTTCCTGGCCGTGTGCACCAGGACACACCCGTGTCCCGCAAACACGCCCTAGCTCGAACCGTCGAGTTGAGCTCGACGACCACTGACACGCCCTATGATACGCTCGTGTCACAAGCCGTGTCCTCTCGACACTCGACACTCGACGATCGTCGAGATAAATTCGTCGACATCACGGTCGATCGTCGACACGGCCCCGACACGCCCTGCGACACGCCCGTGTCGCAGGCCGTGTCTGCTGTGTCGACTCCGAATTTCGTCGACTGCCCGACTCGACACTACCCAGGCCTGACACACCCTGGGACACGCCCGTGTCCCAGGACGTGTCAGCCAAGCCTGAACCAGATTTTGCTCAAAATAATCCACTTGACTTCGGGGTGTTACAATCCTCCCCCCTTCAAATAATTTCGGCCTCGAAATTTGACTCCAATCAGCCACAACATCATCAAAGCGTACACCCCAAGCCGCCGCACAAACTAACAAACATACATTACAAACAAACATCCCTATCTTCCCCTTGTGCACATTCAACCACAGAAGACCTCAAAACAAAACAACATGATTTCGTATCGCCTTACCATCACACGTGCACCACATTTTAATCAAGATTGTCACCATCACGATTTTATTCATCATCTATCAATCTAGTTTACATACAACTATATATATAAACATCATGTACATACACCACTATGGATGATCCATCAAGTTTCGATTCAGTCAAAAATAATTCGCATCACACGTCACTTCCGCTCAGCCTCCCGATTTTGAAATTCATGATTAAGAGACAACTAAAACGCCCGAGGCTGAATTTCACCAACTGAACTTTGCGGCTCTTGTACTTCCATAGCATGAAATCGAGATTGCGTCCGGGGTGCAGATGATTCGGCCACTTCTTTTCCCTTTTCTTCATAGGACGCACCCATCTTTTTCTCACTCCCTGGAGGGGCATTCCGACAAAACCTTGCTATATGTCCTTGCTGCCCACATTTATAGCAAATATGTGTATCCACACGTCCTGACCCATAAGTCACCCCTGAAGAAACAGTCGACGGAGCTGATTCCGCCGGCCTAAATCTTTTCTTCTCTTGTCATCGAAACTCCGATTGATCCGATTGTGACATTTTAAACTCTGACTTCTCCGTTGCCCGTCTCTTATTCGCTTGTACTCGCTTCATATCCTTCTCCAAGGCACGGGCTGTATCAACCAACGCTTGGAAGCCTTGGCTCACGGAACTCGAAAGTGCCAACCTCAATTCATCCCGCAATCCTTCATAAAACCGATTTGTCTTTTGCGCTTCCTCCGCAAAGGTAGATCCCGCATATCTCCCCAATCTTGTAAACTCATGCAGGTAAGTATCAATATCTCCCTCACCCTACACCAAGCGGAGAAACTCATTTTCCATCGCAATCCTCGGCGACACTGGCACATACTTGGCTAAAAATATTTGGGAGAATTCCTCCATTGAAACCTCCATTAAACCTCGACCTGCCAAGTGATGTACTTCAATCTCATCCCACCACAATCTCGCATCGCCTTCCAACAGAAAAGTGGCCAACATCACTTTCTGTTCCTCTACCGTCCTGATTGCGGTTAGGATCCTCTTTACTCTTGCCAACCAATCTTCTGCCTGCGTTGGTGAAAGAGCTCCACCAAACGTAGGTGGATGAAAGTGCATAAAACGTGACAATGCGTTGTCACTTGCGTGCACTTCCACCACCTCAGCAGCATGCTCTTGCCTTCCACCAGGTCTTCCCTGTCCAGTTGGTTGTGCTTGTAACACTGCAAGCACTGTCTCCGCCACCACCCGTATGGCCTCTGCCGAGGGAGGCATCGGCGCTTCCACGGGTGCTGCACTCTCATCCGACCGCTGGAGCTTAGACGGCCCAGCTCCATCCCTCGCCACCTATCAATGTACAGAAGACCATTAATCCTTCAAATCATAACGGTACTGCTACATTGCCTACACACGCACGCACATCATGTGCATGACATACATTCCTAGTGGACATTCATGAGTTCATTTATGTTCTCTCCTCCCAAACCATCTAAACCTGCCTCTGATACCACTTTGTAACGCCCCCACCTGTCACATGACATATAACGGTGGGTCCGGCCGGGGCCCCACACCATATCTCACAGACAAAGCGAAGGAATCACGTGTGGAAATCAAAATCGATGCGTATCCTTAACTCATTCCATTCTAGTGCAACAATTTTCTTGTTAGCATGAACTCAAACTAGAATGTCCACCCATATATAAATACCACATTTATATAACAACACCAGGAATGTATACAACTCACACACCCTGGCCTTATGGCCTTACAGGTTCCTCTTTACACAACAACAATTTCGTACATCGGCACGCAAGCCGGCCACACATGAAATCCAAACACAACTCTTCGCATGACCTTCAAGGGCCAACAACAGCAAGCTAGCCATTCCACTTAGTCATTTCAATTCAAGCCGCGGCACCTGCAATGAGACATCCACCAAAAAGCGGCAAAACAAAGTAACGGTCAGCATTTGGCTGACCCATTATAACGACCCTACCCACTACCCGGGGTAGTGGTTCCTTCCCTGTATACAGTGCTCATCAAGTATCATCAAATAGCATCAATCATCATCTATCATACTCTTTATTCCACTAGCAAACACATTCCATCACAAACGCTGGAATCCACCAGACGTTCCGTGCACTCAGGGCACCTACTTGGTGTACCGGAATCCACCAGTCGTACACCGCCGATCCGAGGTGTTAACTTATTGGTTGACCGGACCTAGTCTACCAGTCTCGCAAGCTGGCGACATCCCGCCCAAACCACTCAGAGGTCCAACCTCACAGCATCCAACAACCAGAGTAGGTCGACCCACAACATGTGGTGTAGCACGCCGGGTTTATCTAAGCTCCCCAAGCAATGTCTACCCATCGACCCCCCTCCTAATCCGATCGACCCACACTATGTGGTGCAACAACCCGGGTTTAACTCGGCTCCCTTAGCATTGCCACCCATCGATCCCTTCCTAACTACATCAACCCACCCTAGTGGTGTAACAGTCGGGTTTATCACGAGCTCCCCAGGCATGTTACCAATTGATCAAATCACAACCAGGAGCTTTGCCAAAGCCTCCTCACAGTCAACATCACATCCATACATTCATCACAAGAGAAAACCATTTGCATCTCATCAAATCCACGGAGTCATCTCCAGTTTACCCATGAACATCACCAATCCAGACTACCGGTCCAGATGGGCTTCATACATCATGCCTATGCCGTACTCCATATTTCCGGCTCTAGATGTAGACACAACAAAGGAATCTCTTCCGCAAATCCACCTCTTGGTGGAGGATTCCAAGCACATGCATAAAGGAAGGACTTCGATGTTCAAGAAGGAGATCGTTACCCTTGAAGATCGCTTCGGGGCCATGAAGTAGCCGGATGGAAATCACCGCCTCGGCTCTGCCTTCACGAATCCGCTCTCGGATCTTCGCTCCGCACTCCGCAGCTCCTACAGCAGCTGGTAGACTCCTCCCTTCTCTCTCCCTTAGGCCTTTCTTCTCTCTCTCTCTTGGAATGAAGATGAAGAAGAAGAAGAAGAAGAGAAGAGGGGTTTTATCCTCTTTTTCTCGGCCTTCACCACACCTGGACAGAGCCCAGCCAATGGATCCAGGAAGAGGGAAACAAACGGCTCAGATCTGGCCAGAAAAGCTAAAACACGGCCTGACACGCCCTGTGACACGCCCGTGTCACAGGCCGTGTCCCTCTAAGCGGCAGACAACCGACTCAATCCAACCAGTACACGGTCGTGTGACACGCCCGTGTCGTGTGCCGTGTACCCGACACGCCCTCAGACACGCCCGTGTCTGAGGCCGTGTGCCTCAACGAAAATAATCCCAAACCAACCCGAGACTTCACACGGCCTGGCACACGGCTTGGCACACGCCCGTGTTCCTGGCCGTGTGCACCAGGACACACCCGTGTCCCGCAAACACGCCCTAGCTCGAACCGTCGAGTTGAGCTCGACGACCACTGACACGCCCTGTGACACGCCCGTGTCACAGGCCGTGTCCTCTCGACACTCGACACTCGACGATCGTCGAGATAAATTCGTCGACATCACGGTCGATCGTCGACACGGCCCCGACACGCCCTGCGACACGCCCATGTCGCAGGCCGTGTCCGCTGTGTCGACTCCGAATTTCGTCGATTGCCCTACTCGACACTACCCAGGCCTGACACGCCCTGGGACACGCCCGTGTCCCAGGCCGTGTCACCCAAGCCTGAACCCGATTTTGCTCAAAATAATCCACTTGACTTCGGGGTGTTACAAATTGGTAGCATGCCTGGGGAGCTCGAGATAAGCCCGGCCTGTTACACCACTAGGGTGGGTTGATCTAGTTAGGTAGTGATCGATTGGTGGCAATTCCTGGGGAGGCGAGTTAAACCCGGCTTGCTGCACCACATGGGTGGGTAGATCGAAATAGGAGGGGGTCGATGGGTGGTAATACCTGGGGAGCTTGGATAAACCCGGCTTGCTACACCACATGGTGTGGGTCGATCTACTCTGGTTGTTTATGGATGCTGTGAGGTTATACCTCTGAGTGGTTTGGGCGGGATGTCCCCAGCTTGCGAGACTGGTGGATTAGGTCTGGTCAACCAAGAAGTTAAAACTTCTGATCGGCGGTGTACGACTGGTGGATTCCGGTACGCCAAGAAGGTGCCCGGAGTGCACGGAGCGTCTGGTGGATTCCAGCGTTTGGGATGTGATGTGTTTGCTAGCGGGATAAAGAAAATGATATACATATGATGCTTGATGAGGCTTGATGATAGATGATGGCATTGTATATAGGGAAGGAACCACTACCCCGGGTAGGGGGTAGGGTCGTTATAATGGGTCAGCCAAATGCTGATCGTTACTTTGTTTTATGTGTTGGCTTTGGTGTAAAAATGCAGGTGGAGTGAACAAGTGGAATGGCTGTCTTGCTGCTATCGGCCATTGAAGGCCATGCGAAGAATTGTGTTTGGATTTCATTTATGGCCAGCCTGCGTGCCGATGTACGAAACTATTGATGTGTAAAAGAGGAACCTGTAAGGCCATAAGGGCAGTGTGTGTGGGTTGTATACATTCCTGGTGTTTTTATATATATAAATGTGGCATTTATGTATTGGTGGACCTTCTGGTTTAAGTTCATGCTAACGTAAAAATGCTGCGCTAGAATGAATGAGTTAAGGATACGAATAGAGTTTGATTACCACAAGTAATTCCTTCGCTTGTCTGTGATATATGGCATGGGGCCCCGACCAGACCCACCGTTATATGCCATATGACGGGTGGGGCCATTACAAAGTGGTATCAGAGCCAGGTTGAGGTTGTTTGGGAGGAGAGAACATAATTGAACTCATGAATGTCCACTAGGAATGTATGTCATGCACATGATGTGCGTGAGTATGTAGTCAATGTGCAGTACCGTTATGAGAAGTATTAATGGTGTTCTGTATATTGATACATGACGAGGAGTGGAGCTGGGCCGTCTGAGCCCCAGCGGTCTGATGAGAGTGCAGCACCCGTTGAAGCGCCTATGCCTCCCTCGGAAGAGGCCATACGGGTGGTGACAGAGACAGTGCATGCAGTATTACAGGCACAACCAACTGGACAGGCAAGGCCTGGTGCAAGGCAAGAGAATGCTGCAATGGTGGTGGAGGTGCAAGTAAGTAACGAGTCATTGACACGTTTTATGCACTTTCATCCACCTACGTTTGGTGGAGCACTTTCCACAACGCAGGCAGAAGATTGGTTGGCAAGGGTAAAAAGGATCCTAACTGCAATCAGGATGGTAGAGGAGCAGAAAGTAACGTTAGCCACTTTTCTGTTGGAAGGAGATGCGAGATTATGGTGAGATGAGATGGAAGTGCATCACTTGGCAGGTCAAGTTTTAACGGAGGTTTCAATGGATGAATTCTCCCGAAACTTTTTAGCCAAGTATGTGCCAGTGTCGCAGCGGATTGCGATGGAAAATGAGTTTTTACGTTTGGTGCTGGGTGAGCAAGATATTGATACCTACCTGCATGAGTTTACGAGATTGGGGAGATATGCGGGATCTACCTTCGCGGAGGAAGTGCGAAAGACAAATCGGTTTTATGAAGGACTGCGGGATGAATTGAGGTTAGCACTTCCGAGTTCGTTGAGCCAAGGCTTCCAAGCATTGGTCGACACAACCCGTGCATTGGAGAAGGATATGAAGCAAGTACAAGAAAATAAGAGAATGGCAGTGGAAAATCCAGAATTGAAAGTTCCACAATCGGATCAATCGGAGTTTAGAAGACGAGAGAAGAAAAGATTTAGGCCTGCGGAATCAGCTCCGTCGACTATTTCTTCGGGGGCGACTTATGGGCCAGGACGTGTTGATACACCTATATGCTATAAATGTGGGCAGCAAGGACACATAGCAAAATTCTGTTGGAATGCCCCTCCAGGGAGTGAGAAAAAGACATGTGCGTCATATGAAGAAAAGGGGAAAGCGGTGGCCAAGTCATCTGCACCCCGGACGCAACCTCGATTGCATGTTATGGACGTGCAAGTGCCTCAAAGTTCAGTTGGTGAAATTCAGCCTCGGGTGTTTAATTTGTCTCTTAATCGAGAACTACAAAATCGGGAGACTGAGCGGAGGTAAATCGTGACTTGACTCCCTTGGATGCTATGACTGAATAGTAACTTGATGGATCGTTCGTTGCTGTGTATGCAAACTATGCTTGATATATAGGTGTGATGAATGAAAGATGTTGTACATATCTTTTGTGAACTTATGACAGTGAGGAGATAGATTAATCATGATATCTTGTTCTGATATATTTTGAGCTGAGTTCCTCTTTTACCAATCAATAGTTTCGTACATCGGCACGCAGGCCGACCATACATGAAATCCAAACACAATTCTTCGCATGGCCTTCAAGGGCCGATAGCAGCAATCCAACCATTCCACTTGTTCACTCCACCTGCATTTTACCACCAAAGCCAACACAGAAAACAAAGTAACGGTCAGCATTTGGCTGACCCATTATAACAACCCTACCCCTACCTGGGGTAGTGGTTCCTTCCCTGTATACAGTGCCATCATCTATCATCAAGCCTCATCAAGCATCATATGTATATCATTTTCTTTATCCCGCTAGCAAACACATCACATCACAAATGCTGGAATCCACCAGACGCACCGTGCACTCAGGGCACCTTCTTGGCGTACCAGAATCCACCAGTCGTACACCGCCGATCAGAGGTTTTAACTTGTTGGTTGACCAGACCTAGTCCACCACTCTCGCAAGCTGGCAACATCCCGCCCAAACCACGCAGAGGTATAACCTCACAGCATCCATAAACAAGCAGAGTAGATCGACCCACAACATGTGGTGTAGCAAGCCGGGTTTATCCAAGCTCCCCAGACATTACCACCCATCGACCCCCCTCCTATTCCGATCGACCCACCCATGTCGTGTAGCAAGCCAGGTTTAACTCGGCTTCCCAGGCATTGCCACCAATCAATCCCTACCTAACTAGATCAACCCACCCTAGTGGTGTAACAGGTCAGGTTTATCTCGAGCCCCCTAGGCATGCTACCAATTGATCATATCATAACCAGAAGCTTCACCAAAGCCTCCTCACATTCATCATCACATCCATACATTCATCACAATAGAAATCCATTGCACATCATCAAATCATACCCATCATAACCAGTCCAATGGGCTTCACACAGCATGCCTATGTCGTACTCCATAATTCCGGCTCTAGATGCGATCCACCTCTTGGTGGAGGATTCCAAGAACATGCATACAGAAAGGACTTCGATGTCCAAGAATGAGATCGTTACCCTTGAAGATCTCTTCGGCGCCATAAAGTAGCCGGATGGCAACCACCGCCTCGTCTTTGCCTTCACGAATCCGATCTCGGATCTTCAATCCACACTCACAGCTCCTTCAACAGTCTCCTCCCTTCCCTCTTTCCTTAGGCCTTTCTTCCTCTCTGTCTTGTAATAAGATGAAGAAGAACAAGAAAAGAAACGAAAGGGTTATATCCCCTTTTTCCGGCCTTCTTAACACCTGGACAGAGCCCAACCATTGGATCCAAGAAAAGGGAAACAAACAGCTCAGATTTGCCCAGAAAATCTTGAATACGTCCTGACACACCCTGTGACACGCCCGTGACATGGTCCGACACTCAGGAAAAAAGTACGGGACACGCCCCAGACACGCCCGTGACATGGTCCGACACGCCCGTGTCATGGGGCGTGTACTCACACAACTACCCACCTACCCACTCGACGATCGCCGAACTCAGCTCGACGAAACAGGGGACACGCCCTGTGACACGCCCGTGTCACAGTCCATGTACCAACTCCAACACCGCTTGACAATCGTCGAGCGCCAATCGTCGAACAGAGAGAGACACACCCTGTGCCACCCCCGTGCCTGATACAACACGCCCGTTACACTATCGTGTACTCACTAAAACACCGTCCAACGATCATCGATCGCAGCTCGATGAACAGAAGGGGGACATGCCCTGTGACAAAACCCCCACCGTAGCTAAATACCCAAGCTACGAAAACAACAGTGAGGTCGAAAATAACATCCGACGATCACACACTCAGGCTAACACCTCCGGAAGCCAAAACACAAGCATTCCCTAAGAGGCCCAACCGAGTCACCAAAACAGACTCCAGGCCGCAAGCAAGGTCCTCCCCTTCCTCTCTCACTGTGGATAGATCGTAGGGATCTTTTAGAATGAAAATCGGGCTCAATTAAGCCCGATTGAAGCTCACATTTTCATGATTTTTCCGTGAAAAATGAACTCTCGGGATCGTCGGAATAGGCCTCTCCGGCAGCTGTGCCACCGCCTGGCGCTAGCCACCACCTCAACGGAGGTGGTGGCGGTGGCCGGCCAGGTAGGTGGCCGGATGGCCGGCGACATCGTGTAGAAAGTGCTCCAGGAAGGATGAATCCAGACCATTGGCACGCGGGGATGATGACGGGATGTCGTCCGTAAGTGCGCCAAGATTCGTGGTGGCCTAATATTAAACTCTAAATTATGTGTATATTAATTTCATTTTTGTCACACTTTTCGCATTTAATGTTTTTAATTATTAAAAAGACATAGAGGCTAAGCCAGAGGAAGTGCTCAACATTAAATTTGTATCCTAAAGGGTCTACTTAAGGCCAAAATTGGTTTGATCCAATTTGGGTGTCGGGTTTTACTAGAGCACTCATTTTGGTGGGGCCTATACCTAAGATAAGGAAGAGATTAAAATAGGTGCCCACAACTCATCTCTAGTCCAAATGAGTTGCAATTTGGATAGGGACTCACCCTAGACCATATCTAGGCCCTGCCCAAAGATGAGAATTTTTGGGGACACGTTTCCAATAGTTTTGGAAATTATATAATTTTACTAGGGTAATTTAACTTATGGTCCAAATAACATCCAACCTCATTCAAATTCTGGTCAGAGGAGCCTAGGGTCATTATAAAGCCCTGGTTACAGTTTCACCTCATTTGGAGTTGGTTTGAGTAGAAAACAAGCAAACCCTATCATTGCCATAATAGGGCATTTTGGTTAAATGGGCAATTTAGGTTTTGAGTGACCATCTCACCTCAACAAAGGATGAAATTGGGGCCACTGACTTGACATGACTTCTATCACCCACTCCTGGAAAATGGGGTAGATTGGAGTAAATTTGCCTTAGGACTTAAGGTCAAACCCTAAGAAAGGACTTTTATGCCTTGTGAAGGGAATGGGGTCAAATGACCCTAATTTAGCTTGAAATTTGGTAGGAAGGATTCTAGGTTACCTAAAACCCTCTGCTAAAAATATTATGGGATTTGGGAAAGGGTAGACCTCTCTAAACCCTAACCCTAGTTTACTGTACAAAACTTGTAGAGATAAAATAGGTTACTAAAACTCATTGAACAGTGATGAAACTTGGGTAGAATAGTATTAGGGTCAGTAGGAGCCTCTGCAAATTATTATAGGGTGTTTGAAACAAATTAACCTGTACTTGTAGTTATAATCCTTGTATTGCCCCTAAGGATGATTTTGATACAATCATGATTAAACTAACTTAAAATATTATGAAACTTGGACAGTGAGTATTTAAGATCATACTATAGCCTTGGTAAATTTTCTGTAATTTTTGGATAATATTTAAGCACTTCTCTATTTATTTCCATTTATTGTATTTTTATTGAATTAATTAATTAGGGGCTTAAATCTTGTTGAAGAGTTGAGAAATTTTGGATTTTATGTTCAATAGTCATATTATATTTATACTAAATTTTGTGGAGCATTTACTTATCTGGTGTTGGTACATCGTGTTCAAACTTGGGGTTTTTGGATTACCAGAATAATTAAATAAATAACCAGAAAAATTATAAAAAATATGAATTTCTGGATTTAGGCCAAACATATCATGATAGACCCCCAATAAGTATTATAGGGATACTGGATGAATATTTTGAGCACTTCTTGTTTTACATGTCATATAGCTTGGGTTGGTCTGGATTTAGTAAAACTACAGAATTTAATTTGGAATATGAATTTGGGCACATGAGTTGGGGTTAGATGTTTGCTGGTTGGATAATTAAAAATGAGTTTACTATTGGAAGATTGGATGAGTAGGGTGTTGGTTTAGCCAGTGTTAAGTGGTGCTCGGGATCGACGAAAGATCGTCTTTCCCGAGGGGAGGAAGTGTCAAATACTCTATGGTTAGATCCAATACAAAAAGTAATGGTTTGGAAAACATGATAGTAACCAATAATAATAAGTGTCGTGTGAAAGGGAGCTTTTGACATAATCCCATCGTAGTTTCTAATGCCTTCGAGAGCCCTTCATGGGGAATACCATGGGCAGACCCGGGCTAACCTAAACAGTAAGCATAAAACACTTCAAGAGCAACTAGTATAACTAGGCTTACACATTCACACACCCCGACAGCTCGGGAGGTTGATTAGGTTGATTTGATTGCCATCCGGACGGTTCGTTTGGAATGCAGATGCACGGACGGATAGTCCGGGGAGCCAGTGGCTCGAAATGTTTTGGATACAAAATAAGGTGGTGGGTCTTCGGTATCGGACGATCGTTCACACCGACGTCGATATGTTGACTCGGCGGTGTGGGACAGTTAGACAAAGAAAGTCTGGTGCATATGGCCAGCATTAGTATGCGGATACTCTAGGTTGTGATCTTCTGGGGGTATACGGGAGGGATAGGTATGGTAGTGTGGATACCCGCCTAGGAGTGGGGGCCCCGACCCACTGTCTCCGTTTGCCACTACGGAGGTTCCTGGGAGTGAAGCTAGCTGTCCAAAAAGGGGGAACTAAAGGTCTATGGGCATAAAATCTTGTGTGTGGGTTGCACTTGCATGAATCATGACATAGCATATCACTACTCTCATACTTGCATACAACCAATACCGCAACGTATAAATTGGTATGGGACTTTTTATACGATGGGAGCCTTGCAGAAGACCCCTTAACTTATAAGTTTGTATGGGCATTCATATAAGTTAAGGTTACTTACTTCCTACCTTGTCTTTTTACATATGCTGCTTACTCTACTTGCTTACTCTACTGGCTTACTCTACTTGCTTACCTTACTACATACTATATAGAACTGCTAGACAAGTTCCACCTTTCACCTGCCACTTTGTACTCTCCACCTTTGTAGCTTCCCTTTCCTCCTCCCCGCTCGGTGCCTAGGAGCCATGGGGGGAGGGGTACGGGATGATAAGTCTTCGTCTTTATGACTAATGGTTTTTGGAACACAACATTACAGGGGCACCGGATGGGAGACAGGGACCAGCAGCTCAGGGACCAGCACCAGCGGAGTACGTGCGCATGGAGGTGGGCAAGTCTAGTACTGGAGCACCAACGACCAGCTCCGTGAGTGATAGTATTTTTATAGCTTCCGCTAGAGATTGTAGTGAGGATCCGATGTACCGGGCTTAAGCCCCTTTATATTTCCGTTTTGTTACCTTACAGTACAATCTCTTTTCTATATATGGACTCGATGTGATTTCATTTACATTTAAAACTTGTGATGTGGACTTAGATTTATTTGAAACTATATTATACTGCTCTCTCTTATTGATCAAAAAAGGCCGGTAGAATCAGCGTTTTGTAGTTCCGCCTTCCCGAGAGTTGGGGCCACCGCAAAATGACGGTTCTGGGCATAAAACCCCGGGGTTTTAAAAATAAAAAAGGGGGTCTTACAGTACAAATGCATAAAAAGAAAATAAAAAATTGTTTGAGCAAAGAGTTTTCAAATTAAAGCGAGAAAAGCAAGTGCCTGAAAAATTAAAACGTTTACATTTTTACTGTTATATTTTGATAGAAATGCATAAAAAGTGGAAATAAATATTGTTTGAGCAAAAATCTTTTTAAGTAATTGCCAAAATCAAAGTAGTTAAAAAATTTAAAATAACGCATGATCCATTTTTATATTTTTGTAAAAGGGTTTAAAAAGTGTAAGAAGCAGAATATGAAAGTAAAAATCCTAAGTGAAACCAATTTTTAAAGAATATGATAACAAAAATTGCTATAATAATAGCTAGATATTTTAAGAAAAATGAAAGTAAGGTAAACCGTGTTTCATTTTAAACCATAAATTCAGCAAAAAAATGAGCTCGTACACGCACACACGCACATAAAAATGAAAACAAAAGTACATAAGATTGATGAAAAGGAGGCATTCAGAGAAATTTCAAAGCATTATAAGGATGAAAAGAAACGATTTTATTAACAAAAAAGGGTTGATTACAAATGCTTAAACAAACTTGAAAAGGAGGGGGAAGGTTCCTTACATAGCCCCAAAACTAGCTCCAAACAACAGCCCTTAACATCAAAATGGTTGAAAATTTTTGGAACCCTGAACTCATACAGTAGTTGGCCTTTTACAGGCAAAAGTTTCCAAGTACAAGCCCTCTCACACGGGCGTGTTAGGGGGCGTGTCACTACTATTCAAATGGCGGCCGGTGATTCGACTGGAGATTTGACTTTGCGGCTGAAAACGCGGCCGTCACGCCCCAGGTCACGGGCGTGACATTGGGCGTGTCAGTGAGGTTGAACTGGGCATCGTTTGCGTCGAAACGTCGTTGATGGTGGTTTATCGGGCTAGGTGGAGGAATCACGCCCGTGTGGCATCTTGACACGGGCATGTCGGGTCTGTTCGATGAACGTTGAATGTGGTTTCATCAGGCTGGAAGCATTGATCGTCGATCGGGAATGACACGGGTGTGTCGGATCATGGGACACGGGTGTGTCCCTGTCGGGTTGACGAACGTCGAGCGCAAAACATCCAGCGTGGTGACACAGGGCTCGGTCATGGGGCGTGTCCAATGACACGGGCGTATCCATCAATTTCTTTAATTTGCGGTCGATTTCACGGAATTTGAAATGTCACGCCCTGGACACGGGCATGGCCAGTAAGTACACGAGCGTGTCCTTACTATTTTGGCAGTTTTTTGGATTTTTTTCTGAAAAATAAAATAAAATAAGTTAGCAAAATATTTACAATAAAAGGAACATTTTATGAAAGAAATTTAACTAAAAACAACAAAAGAAAACGAGAACTACTTAAACAATGTACATAAAAATAAGTATGTTTACAACTTATCAAATACCCCCATACTTAAATTTTTGCTATTCCAGAGCAAAAGTTTGAGGTGAACTTATAAGGAATAAAAAAAACTCTAAGTTTAACTACCGCTTAATTAATTATAAGAGAGATCTAAATAAACATACGGGGTGTAAGAGTTAAGTCCTAAAATTATGTACATGATTTAAATAGCGCAAAAGTTTTGGCCAAAAGACTTCTTGATGTAATCAAATAGAAAACAATAATTGTAATGGTTAGATTAACGAAAATAGTTTGAAATTATATGAACTTTAGCTTATAGGAGTTTTACTGGAAATAATGTAATTTACAAATTATGCTCTCAAAAAGATTTTTGACTTAATTCTAGAATCGTGAAATTTGCTAAGGGGGTTGATGTTGGTTTATGAAGAGGATTTGGATTTTGAGGTGAGGTAATGTTTTCTTGAACATCCATTTTTTTCCTTTTGGATTATTAGGAAAATGAAATATATTTTCCTAATATCATTTTTTTTCAACTTCAGAATGGTAAAATTAACCCAATGTATATGTTGGGAGTAATGAATTTTATCCTCTTACTCCGTAACATATATCTTTTTAAATTATTGAGTGCCTATGTTTACAGAACGAAATCTTATTCTGATTGACATAGGATCTTTTAAGGATAAAAATTTTATCATGTCAAGTAAGTCATGATAAGTAAGGGGAGAAAAGTAAACAAGATTTGTAATAAAATAAAAATTTGAGAGCAAGCTTAATAAATTGTACATTCCAATTTTTCAGAAAGCTAAAAGTAAACATAATTGAATTCTATAGTCATTATTTTCTAACATAATACATGTGCTCCTATCAATGAAAAATTAGAAGAAGATCCTAAAACGAGTTCGCTATTTTTAAGAAAGCATAATGAATTCTTTAAAACTTAACCCCGGTTATTTAAATTTTTCAATCAATAATTAACAAACGAATAGCAAACAAAAAATTAATAAAATTCCCATATAAATAAACTCAAAATAAAAATTTTGGATAGTAAGAAAATTAAGAATTGTATATTTGCTTTTTTTATTTCAAAACATTTTTTTGGATTTTTATCATTTTTTATCATCATTTTGTTTGAGTTTTTAATTTAGTATCTTTTTTTGAATTTTTGTTTTGTTTTACTCAATTCTTTTTTTTTAAAATTTTTGACTTATTATCTTTTTTTGTTTTGTTTTTAAATTTGTTATGATATACATATGGAAAAAAGCGATAAGATATATATATATATATATATATATATATATATATATATATTTGAACTATTTTTTCCTTTTCTAATTTTTTGGATTTTGTTTTATTTTATTTTTGGTTTTTATAATCAAATATTTACAAAATAAGGAAAGAGAAAAGCGATAATTACAAAGAAGAGAAACAAAGGAAGAGGAAAAAGAGAGAAAAGAGAAAAAAATATTTACATAAGATATTTACAAAATAAAATAAATAAATTTTTTTGAATTTTTGTTTTATAATTTTTAGATTTTTGTGTTTTATAATTTTTTTGAATTTTTTTTGATTTTTGATTTTTATTTTTTTCTTTTGTTTTATTGTTATATATACATATTTTTTTATTTTTGATTTTTGAAATGCAGAATGTAGAAGTGCAGAAAATAAAGCACGAAAATACCCCCATACTTAAGTCCAACATTGTCCCCAATATTTTAACGTTAGTATGCGGCACAAACAAGAAAGACAATATGCACAAAGAAAATAAAGAGGGGGGGTGGGGGTGGGGTGGTAGAAGCTTCCCTGAAAGGAGGTGGCGAAGGCGTAGTTTAGGAACCCTGCATTATTAAGAAAATAACAAAGAAAAAGTAAAGAAATTGCGGAAAAGATAAACATGGGGTGCCTCCCAGGAGCGCTTTCTTTATAGTCGTGTAGCTTGATTATTTTTGCGGTTTATATATCGAGGAGGGTTATGGATTCGAAATTACCGCCCACAGGATCACCTGTATGTATAATTTTAAGTGATGACCGTTCACTTTAAACGATCCTTTATCCGGGTGGGAGACGAGTACAGTCCCATATGGCCAAACCTCTTCAACTTTGAAGGGGCCGTACCAACGTGATTTTAGTTTACCAGGAAAAAGCCTAAGTCTTGAGTTATAAAGAAGGACAAGATCGCCCAGAGAAAAAGTTTTTTGGGGCTTGATTTTTCGGTCATGATAAAACTTAGAACGCTCCTTATAAAACTTATTGCTCTCGTAAGCGTTTGCACGCCATTCATTGAGCTCGTTTAGTTGTAGTTTTCTATTTTGGGCGGCTAAGTTAGCGTCGAGATTTAAGAGTTTTAAAGCCCAAAGAGCGTGATGTTCTAATTCTACGGGGAGATGACACGCTTTGTCGTTGACTAATCGATACGGCGTACAACCAATTGCTGTTTCGTATGCGGTACGATAAGCCCACAACGCATCGTCGAGTTTGATAGACCAATCTTTCCTATTAAGTGAAACAATTTTTTCTAATATATGCTTAATCTCTCGATTCACTACCTCAACTTGGCCACTAGTTTGCGGGTGGTAGGGGTGGCAAGTTTGTGCTTGACGCCGTATTTAACTTACGTCTTAGCCATCTGGGTGTTATAGAAATGCGTTCTCCTATCAGTAACAATTGCGCGAGGTGTGCCGAAGCGGGAAATTAGTTTTTTAAGAAAAGTAACGACGACTCACACATCGTTGGTGGGGAGAGCTTGCCCTTCCGCCCACCTCGATACGTAGTTGACCGCCACTAAAATATAGTTATTTTTAAAAGACGGAGGTAGGGGGCCAACAAAATCGATGCCCCATAAATCAAAAACTTCGCATTCTAAAAACAAAGTTTGGGGCATCTCGTTGCGATGAGAGATGTTACCCGACCGCTGACAGCTATCATAGGAGCGCACAAAATTGTGAGGGTCTTTGAATACAGTGGGCCAAAAGAAGCCCGCCTCCAGCGCCTTCCGCGCGGTCCGGTTAGCTTGATAATGCTCACTAGCCGGACACTCGTGGCAGTGCCTAAGTGTTTGTGTGCACTCCATACCCGCGACGCATCTTCAGACCGCTTGTTCCGCGTAGATATGAAAAAGAAAAGGGTCCTCCCAAAAGAAATATTTCAAGTCAGAAAATAATTTCTTCTTTTGCTGGCTCGAAAAGTCTTTTGGGAGCACCCTCGCAACAAAATAGTTCACAAAATCTGTGAACTAAGGCGGGGAAGACGAACTAATATTTATGGCTAGGAGGCGTTCCTTGGGGATTGTGTCATTTATGTCAAATTCAACGAGCGCTTCCGTACCGGGATTTTCTAAGCGGGAGAGGTGATCGGCGACTAAATTTTTTGCGCCCTTCTTATCCAGGATCTCTAAATCAAATTCTTGCAGGAGGAGGATCCATCGAAGAAGGCGGGGCTTGGCGTACATTTTTGCTAACAAATATTTTAAGGCGGAGTAGTCGGTAAATACGATAACTTTAGATAGCGTTATATACGAGCGAAACTTATCAAAAGAAAAAACGACGGCTAAAAGTTCCTTTTCTGTTGTCCTGTAATTTACTTGTGCGGAAGTGAGCGTCTTGCTAGCATAATAAATAGGATGAAAATATTTGTTTATACATTGGCCAAGAACGGCTCCTACGGTAATATCACTAGCGTCGCACATAATTTCGAACTTAAGGCTCCAATCGGGCGCCACTAAAATGTGTGAATTGATAAGTTTTTGTTTTATGAAATTAAAGGCAGACTCGCATTCGCTATCAAAGAAAAAAATTTGATTTCTTTTCCAAGAGGCGAGTAAGTGGCTTTGTTATTTTTGAAAAGTCTCGAATGAAACGCCTATAAAAGCCCGCATGGACTAAGAAACTCCTAATAGATTTAATGTTGGAAGACGGGGGAAGTTTTTCGATAATTTCAACTTTGGCCTTATCGACCTCCATCCCCTTAGACGAAATCTTATGGCCGAGAACTAAACCTTCTCAAACCATAAAGTTAGATTTCTCCCAATTTAAAACAAGATGTGTATCCTCGCATCGCTGAAGGACACGATCCAAAATACTAAGACAGGATGGGAAAGAGCTTCCGAAACTAGAGAAGTTATCCATAAAGACTTCCATAATGTCTCCTACCAACTTGCCAAAGATTGCCAGCATACATCTTTGGAATGTAGCTGGCACATTGCAGAGGGCAAACGACATTCTTCGATATGCGAAGGTACCAAATGGGCAGGTAAAAGTTGTTTTTTCTTGGTCATCGGGGGAAATGGGGATTTGAAAAAACCCCGATAATCCATCAAGAAAACAAAAATACGGATGACCGGACAAACGCTGTAGAATTTGGTCTAGAAAAGGTAGTGGGAAATGATCCTTACAAGTGGCATCATTTAGTTTTCTATAATCGATGCACACCCGCCAACCTGTAACAGTACGAGTTGGGACGAGTTCATTATGCTCGTTTTCCACTACGGTAAGACCGCCCTTTTTGGGCACCACGTGAATGGACTAAGCCGCGTACTATCTAAAATAGGATAAATAATCCCCACATCTAATAATTTTATAATTTCAGCCTTAACGACGTCTTTCGTTTTTAGGTTAAGTCATCGCTGCGGCTGAATGGTTTTGCGGCAATTATCGTGAAGGAAAATCTTATGGGTGCAGAAAGAAGGGTAAATCCCTTTTAGATCTAAAATTTGCCACACAATTGCGTGGCAATGTTTAAGCAAAACTCCCAAAAAATTGAAAGTCTCTGATTCGCTCAAATGCGAAGAAATGATAACAGGGAGGGTATCATCTTTCCACAAAAAGGCGTATTTGAGTGAATCGGGTAGGGGTTTGAGTTCAAGGCAGGGCGGTTCTTCTAATGAGGTTTTAATTATAATGTAGTTCGATCTAATAGGTTCGAAAGACAAATTAGGAGGGGTATCCTCTTCGTAGTTAAAATTTTCGAGCGCAAAAAGGTCGTCGTTTAAAAAAGTAGACTCAAAAATAGGGGAAGAATAATCTCCGAGATAGGTATCTAAATTATAACAGAAGTCATTGTTCGATGACGAGTCTCCTATGGAGGGATTAATAGAGAAAGTAACTTCGTCATCTCCTACCCGGAGGAGGAGACGATCGTTACTTACATCAATTAATGCGTGTGAGGAGCGAGAAAAGGGCGACCGAGAATAATTGGTACATCGGTGTCCTCCTCGATGTCCAAGATGACGAAGTCTACCGAAAATATAAACTTATCAACTCGGACAAGTAGGTCCTCCACTATCCTGACGGGAAACTTAACCGAGCGATCCGCTAATTGGATTCGCATTTTAGCAGGGGCTGGAGTGCCAAAACCTAATTTTTGAAAGAGTGAGAACGACATCAAATTAATGCTCGCGCCTAAATCTGCAAGAGCGTATTTTACGAATATATTGCCAAAAAGGCACGGGATGGAGAACTTTCCCGGGTACTTTCGTTTAAGGGGCAATGTATTAGTAAGAGCCACTGAGTAGTCAATATTCAGGGAAATATGCGAAATATTTTCTAATTTTTGTTTATTAGAAAGAAGTTGTTTTAAATATTTCGCATATTTAGGCATATGCGAGATTGCGTCGCAAAATGGAACATTAATATGAATTTGTTTTAATAATAAAATAAATTTTTCATATTGCGCGTCCTTACGGTCACTATCGAGATTGTGTGGATATGGCATGGGCGTTTGAATAATTTTTTTCATTTAGAATTTGTAAAGGCCGCGTAATCGAAGAAGGGGGAAGAGGGGTCAGAGGTGAAATATGTACCTGCGGATCGGTCGGTTTTGGATCGATCACCTCCTTTCTGCTACTGAGGGTTATAGCGTTGATATTCTCCCACGGATTCGGCTCTGTGTTTCACAGCATTGCCCCGAGCACACGCTCAGACAACATTCGCGCTAGCTGTCCAACCTGGAGTTCTAAGTTTTTAGCGATCTGGTGATGTTCCAGATATTTGATTCGATGGAAGCTATATATTTAGAAAAATTCTCCTCCATCGGGGAGGGTTTTGGAAGAGGGGGAGGCGGAAGAAATCCGGGCGCATAAGAATTGGGCGGGCGCTGTGCATTATTCGCGTTAATCCATGAGAAGTTGGGTTGGTTCCTCCAACACGGATTATAGTTATTGCTATAAGGGTTGTTGTTGGGGTTGAAGTAAGGTCGCCCAGCATTTCCCACGTAGTCCACGAATTCATTGACTACGCCGACATTAGGGGGAATCGCCCAAGGTGGAGTGGTGGAGGCAGCAGACATCTCCGCCACCTGCTTCGTCATCCTTTCAACTTGAAGGGCTAGGTGGGCGGTGGCATCCACTTCGAAGAGGCCGGGCTCCTGCTTGAGACATCCCCGCGGGACATTCCATTGGTAGGCATTCATAGCCATCTCTTCAATAAGAGATTGGGCAGCCTCAGGGGTCTTATTATTCAAGGTACCTTCGACAGCCGCGTCAATCATTTGAAGTGTCTGATAGTTAAGCCCATTGTTTAATATTTGCACCTGCAACCATGCAGGCAGCGCGTGGTGCAGACACTTGAGGTGGAATTCTTTAAAGTGCCCCAAGTCTCAAATAGACACTTATAATTATTCTGCATGAACGAAGTAATGTCCGCCCGCAACTTTGCAGTTTTGGAGGGCGGAAAATACTTCGTCAAGAATCGTTCTGCAAGCTCGGCCCAGGTGGTGATACATCCTCATGGGAGGGAATTCAACCATGCCTTAGCTTTGGATCTTAAGGAGAATGGAAAAAGATGCAAACGAATGGCATCATCAGTGACACCATTGATCTTAAAGTTATCGCAGATTTCAAAAAAAAACTAGACAAATGAACGTTCGGGTCCTCATCTGGCAGTTCATCGAACAGCACAACATTTTGGATCATTTGGATAACGCTTGATTTGATCTCAAAATTATTATTCTCCACTGTGAGGCAAACAATACTGGACCCAGTATCGTCCAAATTTGGTCGGGCGTAATATGACAATGTACGCTCGACGGCCGCGTTTGGATTGGTGTCGGCCATAGCAACGGTAGAGGGTTCTCCGAGGGATTCTTCGGGATCCAAAGAGGGATTTTGACATTAAGATTGAATACACGCAAGCGAGCGTTTGATCTCAGGATCGAAATCCAAATATTCGGACTCCGAAGGTTGTCCACGGGTCATACACCCTAAAATATAAAATAGAAAAATTAACATTTTTGGATTTTGAAGAAAGGTTTTTAAGTTGTTTTTTTTAGTTTATAAAAATAAAGGTAAAATTAATAGACTTCGGATTCGAAATAACAAATCAAAGACTCCCCGACAATGCCGCCAAAAACTTGATGCGCCCGTAAATAGACTCTTTTTAAGTGGTTGGTTCGATGAGCCGAATGCCGCGGGCTTGCTAAAAAGCGAACTTTTAACGAAAGGAGGCAAGTGCACCTATCGCAAATAGTACTCGATATTTGGGGGAATACCGAGGTCATATTAATCTCGGGGTCGGGTTGATTATCCGTACTGCTCCAAAAGCACTATTAGTTTACCCGAAATAGTAAGTTGTTAGTTTTAACTAAAAAGGGAAGAAAATAGATTAAGATTAAAGTCGTGAAGAGATAACACTTGGTATCTAATTACGTTAGGAGTAAAATAGTTTTGAATAAAAAGAGATCTTAGGTTTCAATTTAATTAAAGCGGAAACTTGGCCGTGGAGGTTCCAATATTATTAGCTCACCTATCTCTAGGAATATCGCTCACCTGGACATTAAGGCTATTCGATCGGGCTCTCATCCGACGAAGGATTCCTCTTAATGCCCCCAGTATGCTAAGAACACCGCTACTGGGTGGGGAACCCAATCCGGTAGACTTAGCGCGCCTCGTCTCTCGAGGGTTAGTGCAGAACTCTCTTTACCCAATGGTGATCAGTCTATACGCACGGCCTCTCGGCTAGCTAGCGTATGGATAACGGAAATAGAGCCCACACATCGATATGTGGTTCTATGGTTCGTTAACCCGCGGTAAACCTTATGTTTATTAATTAAATAGAAAAATAAGACCTTTAGTTATTTAAAACATTTTATATCCCAATGCTCTTCGATACCGAGGGCTAAAAGCGATTAGCCACTCATCGGAATGGGGATGGCTTATGAGTTTGGTTTGGGGAGCGTTCTAAAGTATTCGCTGAAGGGTTACAAAGAAAATAGGAAAAAAATAAGATAAGCTAATATTAGATATAGAAAAACTACTACAAATAAAAACACACCCACTCCTCCAAACTCATAATAAAGAGAATGGAACAGAATATTTACAACTAAGTTGTAAAAATGAGAAAATGACATAATTGAAATGACAATTCCTACTCAAACGAGTAGGCGGTAAATTAAAGCTGAAAATTACAAGTCCTACTCAAACAAGTAGGACTGAAATGAAAGCGGGTTCTACTCAAACGAGTAGGAGAAAATAAATGCACACGCACGCGCTCTTCTAAAAATAAAACACACACACACATACTCGACAGAAATGAAAACGCACCCACTCTACGGAAAGTAAATACTCTCACACACAAATCCTACTCAAATGAGTCGGTGAAAAAAGATAAAGACCAGCCATTTAACTCTTAACGGGTAGGCAGAGATAAATGCAACATACGCACGCACTCTTCAGATAGTAAATACTCACACATATATATCCTACTCAAATGAGTAGGTGAAAAAAGATAAAGACCAGCCATTTATCTCTTAACGAGTAGGCTGAAATAAATTCTATTACAAGTCCTTCTCAAATATTTACGAGGAAATAAAGACACGCCATTTAACTCTTAGCGAGTAGGCGAAAATAAATGTGAGTACAAGTCTTACTCAAATGAGTAGGTGGGAAATAAAGACCTGCCATTTAACTCCTAGCGAGTAGGCGAAAAATAAAGACCTGTCATTTAACTCCTAGCGAGTAGGCGGAAATAAATGGAACATACACACACACTCTTCAGAAAGTAAATACTCACGCACTCGATATAAGGAAACACACACACTTGCATAAATGAAATACACACACACACACTTACATAATTGAAATACGGAGATGAAAATTATCTCATACACACACGCACGTAGGAGAAAAAAAATAAGAAAAACAAAGTTATTGAGAAATTAAAACAACTGCATTTCTACCGCTAAAATGCGGTAGAAATGCATAAAAAGAAAAAAATTGTTTGTGCAAAGAGTTTTCAAATTAAAGCGAGAAAAGCAAGTACCTGAAAAATTAAAACGTTTACATTTTTACGGTTAGATTTTGATTAAAATGCATAAAAAGTGGACATAAAAATTGTTTGAGCAAAAATCTTTTTAACTAATTGCCAAAATCAAAGTAGTTAAAAAACTTAAAGTAACGCACGATCCATTCTTTTATTTTTGTAAAAGGGTTTAAGAAGTGTAAGAAGCAGGAAATGAAAGTAAAAATCCTAAGTCTAACCAATTTTTAAAGAATATGATAACAAAAATGGCTATAATAACGGCTAGATATTTTAAGAAAAATGAAAGTAAGGTAAATAATGTTTCATTTTAAAGAATAAATTCAACAAATAAATGAGCTCGTACACGCACACACACACATAAAAATGAAAACAAAAGTACATTAGATTGATGAAAAGGAGGCATTCCGAGAAATTTCAAAGAATTGTAAGGATGAAAAGAAACGATTTTATTAACAAAAAAAGGGTTGATTACAAATGCTTAAACAAACTTGAAAAGGAGGGAGAAGGTTCCTTACATAGCCCCAAAACTAGCTCCAAACAGCAGACCTTAACATCAAAATGGTTCAAAATTTTTGGAACCCTGAACTCATACAGCAGCTGGCCTTTTATAGGAAAAATTTTCCAAGTACATGCCCTCTAACACGGGCGTGTCAGGGGGCGTGTCAATACTATTCAAATGGCGGCCGGTGATTTGACTGGAGATTTGACTTTGTAGATGAAAATGTGGCGGTCACGCCCCAGGTCACGGACGTGACATTGGGCATGTCAGGGAGGTTGAACTGGGCGTCGTTTGCATCGAAAAGTTATCGACATCGATTTGTCGGGCTAGGTGGAGGAGTCACGCCCGTGTGGCGTCTTGACACGGGAGTGTCGGGTAGGTTCGACGAACGTTGAACTCGGTTTCGTCGAGCGGGAAGCCTTGATCGTCGATCGGGAATGACATGGGCGTGTCAGATCATGGGACTCGGGCGTGTCCCTGTCGGGTTGACGAATGTCGAGCAAAAAAGGTCGAGCATGGTGACATTGGCTCGGTCACAGGGCGTGTCCAATGACACGGGCGTGTGTCTGGGCGTGTCCATCAATTTCTTCAATTTGCTGCCGATTTAACGGAATTTGAAAGGTCACGCCCTAGATACGGGCGTGGCCAGTAAGTACATGGGCGTGTCCTTACTGTTTTGGCGGTTGTTTTGGATTTTTTTCTGAAAAATAAAATAAAATAAGTTAGCAAAATATTTACAATAAAAGGAACATTTTATGAAAGAAATTTAACTAAAAACAACAAAAGAAAACGAGAACTACTTAAATAATGTACATAAAAAATAGTTATATTTACAACTTATCAGTTGACTTGAAGTTTGTTGTACATAATTTGTAGTAATTGCGATGAACAAATGTTTGATGTCTTTTAGTTGGTAGATCCATATGTACATGAATTATTTGAACTTGGTAAAATTATTATAACCAGTGATGTTTAAGTCATGTGATCATAGTATACATGTAATTATGATAACCAAATGGTCAGTGAATATGTGTGGAGTACCATTATGTTGATGGTGAACCCTTGGTGTGCTTGGATGCACGAAAATGTGTAAGGGTTGAAAGTGCATGTGTGTTGTCGCACTGGAATTATGTATTGGTAAGAGACTCGGTGTGGAGTTCTTGCATGCTGTTGAGCATGAAATGTGAAAAATGAAATTGGGGCTCAGTGTGGAGCCCCGTATGTGAAATGCATGTGGTGTGAGTCGACACTCGATATCGTAATCCTGGGTTAAGGATAGTGTGTCAGGTCTATGAGCTCGCCAGTCGTCACACTGACGAGAGTTGGCAGTTGGACTTGGATGGTTGGGTCTTCTTCCTCAGTGCTTACTTCCCAAGGCACCCTCCATTCTAGTGGGCGGTTAGCCTTGGTCCTTTAGTGATACGCTCCCAGAGGCACATTCCGCGCCATAAGTTAGGCCAGTTGGGTCGGGCTCTTGGTGCACATCTATTTGAGACCCCTTTTGAGTCATAGTACGCATGTGAGCTCCACTTTTGTGTTCTTAACGTTGAGGCGTACGGAAGCCTGGGCTTGGTAATGTGGATGTCTGCATAGTAGTGGAGAAGCTCGCTCTACAGTCACCGTATGGCCATGACAGTTGACGCCTGAGAGGTTAGCTACCTGCTCGAAAAGTTGTAACTACAAGTCTGTGTCGACATAGCAGATGCATGTGTGTGATCATGGATGAGTCATTGCATTACATTTATGGCATTACATTACATTGCATACCCATGATCCTCATCGTATAAGTTTGTGTGGGCACTCTTATATGATGATTTACTTTACTGGTGAGCCGATCCTCAACTTATATGTCTATATGGGCAATCATATAAGTTGGGTTACTTTTTATTTTAGCTTTACATTTTTCATATACTGCTGTAGATGATAGAACTATTAGAGTAGATTGTTTACTCATTTATTATACTACTGATATACTTGATATTGCTCACTCTATACCACTGTTTGTACTACTGTTTTATTTATATATATGGTGCCCATATTCTTTTCTCCGCCCGGTGTCGAGGAGTCGTCGGGGGAGCGGATGTGATAGTCACCTAGTCTTATGACTAATGGTTTCCATGTCTTCCTTTTTAGGAGGAAACCTCGCAGACAGAGCAGCAGCAGGTTATGCAGCAGGAGAGCCAGGCGAGGATGACAGGGCCTGAAGGGACGGTGTTGTCGCTACCGTCAGTGACTGATGTAAGTTTTGAGAGACTCATGATGTAGCCCTTTGGGCAGGTTTTACTCGTACTCTGATATTATAGAAGCATGTTGTAGCTTCTTTTTCTTGATGTACTTTTTGGACTATTTTACTTATGTGTGGATTGACTTCTGTTTTATATTCTTGGTTGGGTTGGCATTGGTTAATATTGGTTATAGCTGGCAGGATAGGCATCTCGTGGCATAGGTTAGCCTGTGTGCTAATGCTACCGCAAGGCGGTTGTTCTGGGCATAAGAATCCCCTCATGCCGTATTTTGTGTTCCAGGAGGGGGGTCTTACATCGTGTACATTGAGAGAAATACTAGAAGAAGGAATAAGAGTAAGGGCAAGGCTCCAATTCAGCCTAATATCTCTTTTGAGAAAAATCAGTTGCCCTCCAATAATTTTGAACAAGAAAGTATATATAGTCATTGGTTGAATGGAAGATCCTGTAGTGTGAATAAAAATGCTCACAGTTTTATTAGAAGGAAGGGCAGGGGCTTGAGTTCCTTTAAGGCTCCCCATGAGGAAATCCATATGGCCCATCATGGACCATTTTTGTTTGGTTCCCCAGCCCCCACACTCAACTAGAAGGCAATGACGTATTCTCAGGATCCTCCAGCAACTACTCAGACCAAAAGTCAGTCAGTAAGCCTGACTTGGCCATCTTTGAAGCCATTAACAACTTGTCTAATGCAAAGAAGACTGTTGTTAGAGGTACTCAGAGTAAGCCAAGTGCATCTACTAGCAGACTCACTTTCATTCAAATTGTTGCTGATAGAAATAAGAAAAAGATTGTTAGTCTCGCTTCTGAATAGTCAGCTATTGACATCTTGCAAGGTAAAAAGGCTGTTCAGAAGAGGAGATACAATATCCATGAACGTTGGTGCTATGGTAAAGTGAGACACCTAGCCAAAGAATGTTAGCATGACCCTAGTGTGCCAAGGGCATGTCTTCTTGTCAGAAGTGCTGCAGGTAGACAAGTTCTTTTTTAGACTAACAAGAACCAAGGACCGAAACTCTTTTCGGGTCCTAAGGTAAACTAAATTGTGGTTACAGGTTTGTACAAGTACCCATGCACCAATATGGTACTTAGATAGTGGATGTTACATGCATATGACTGGAATAAGGAGTCATCTAAAGGAATACACTCCAGTGAAGAAAGGACCTAAGGTGATCTTTGGAGGTTTAGATAGAGCAGTTACCAAGGACAATGGTATGATCACCAATGACATAGTCTCAATCACAAAAGTGGTTTATGTGGAAGGGTTGTAACACAACCTTATAAGCATAAGCCAACTATGTGATCTTGGTTATATCATTATCTTCCACAAGGATGATTGTCTGATTAAAAGGTCAAGTGACCAAGAGGTCATTTTGACAGGCACTAGGAGGGGGAATATTTACTGTTTAAACTTTTTATGTTTAAGTTCTGGCACTTCAGTTTGTCTAGTTGCTAATGAGAAAGTCTCTTACTTTGTGTTGTTGCACAAGAGGCTTGCCCACTTGAACTACAAGACCATTAGCAAGCTTTTTAGTGAAGAGCTTATCAGAAATGGACCCAATATTAAATGCACCAAGGAGGGCATTTGCTCGGCATGTCAAAAGGGCAATCATACCAAAGCATCCTTTAAAAGCATTGGGTCCAAGGATTTTGTGAGTTAATTGTACCTCCTGTATATTGACTTGTTTGGTCCTAGGCTAGTTCATAGTCTAGGTAGGAAAGTATACACACTAGTGATAGTTAGTGAATATTCCAGATATGCTTGGGTTTTGTTTCTAAAGATAAGTTTGAAACCCTATACATATTTATGACCTTTGTTAAGCATGTTCAGAATGAAAATGACAATTCTGTAGTCAAAACCAGAAGTGACCATGGTACTGAATTTCAGTCTGAAGGCATGATAAAGTTCTGTGAAAAACTTGGGATTTATCATGAGTTTTCTTCTCCAAGAACACTACAGCAAAATGAGATAGCTGAGAGGAAAAATAGGACTCTCATAGAGGCTAGTAGGACACTGCTCAGTGACACTTCTCTCCCAAAATACATATGGGATGAAGTAGTGAACACTACTTGTCATGTCTTAAATACAGCCTCTATCAACAAGTATCACCAGAAGACTCCTTATGAGATTATGAAAGCCAAAAAACCAAATATAGCCAATCTTAGGATCTTTGGTAGTAAGTGCTTTGTGCTTAATATGAGAAGTCCTACTTGACTAAGTTTACTGCAAAATCCTATGAAGGGATATTTATTTGTTAAAGTAATCGTAGCAAAGCTTATAGAGTCTATAACTTGAAAAATTATGTTGTAGAAGAGTTTGTTAATATAGTCGTTGATGAGTTATTAATGATCAATAGTGATCTGCCAAGATCCTCTAGATCTGTTGGTCTAGAGATGAAGATGGATAAACTAGCCATCAAGGACACTTCTCCAACTACCCTAGAAGAAGGTGACGATGTGTACATTCTAAAAGAACGATAAAGTACACAGGATATGGTTGGAGAACAATAGGATCTAGCCACTGAAGTTCATGATGCTGAAGTAAGAATTCCTCCTATACTCAGGCATTTAAGTTAATCCTAACTCTCCTTATTTTGTATTTAAGCTTAGAAAAGGTTTATATGTGTCAAAGCGAGCCCCTAGGGCATGGTATCAAACCATGTCAAGCTTTCTCATTGAAAATAAATTCTCAAGGAGAAAGATAGACACAACATTATTCCTAAGGGAAGTTAAGGGTAAGATCATCTGTTGGATCCCTAGTTGATTTGGGCAAGGTTCACTGACTTAGGATGTGACCCATCATGTATAGTGTGGGTCAATTTTTTGTCTTAGAGTCTAGGACATTCCTCTTTCTCAACTTCAGATGGACCAGCCCTCTTCAAGACCATCAGGAACTCCAGATCTATCAGTTTTTCAGACCAAGTAAAATGAGTTCGACGTTCGTCGAACTCAGCTCGACGAAGGGAGTTCTGCGCTCGACGATCGTGAGACAATTCGCAGTGCTGAGATCGACGAACTATGTTCTTTACTCGATGAACACCGGATTCTACTTCAAGCATTCTCAGGACTACTTCAGAATTTCTCTAAGTCCATCTTCATGCTTCGGTCGACGAATTATATTCTAAGCTCGACGAACTTGGACCTCAAGTTCACAGCTTCTCAGGTCGACGAATGCTAATCTCTACTCGACGATCTTTGTACTCAGAGAATCTGTGTCGACACTTAGGGTTTGTGTGGACACCAGACGGTTTGTGTCGACACCAGACGATTTGTGTCGACACCAGACCATTTGTGTCGACACCAGGATTTCAGTCGACACCAGCTTATGTCGACACCAGAGGATTTATGTCGACACCAAGATCAATCTGTCGACACCATTTTGTGTCGACACAGTATTTCAGCAAATGCAGAGTATTTCGTCCAAGTCCAGAACTTTTCTCAGTTCAACGAATTTTATTCTCAGCTCGACGAATTTGGTTCTCTGCTCAACGAATAATGTCTGTCTGATATTGAAGATTATTTGTTCAACGAATGAAGACTGTCAGCTCGACGAACTCAGCTCAGCTCGACGAACTCAGCTCAGCTCGATGAACTCAGCTTAGCTCTACGAACTCAGGCTCAGCTCAACGAACTCAGGCTCAGCTCGACTAATTCAAAACTCAATTTGACGAATTCTGTTCTTCGGTCGACGATTCTAGAGTAGGTCTTCTTCCGTTCCCGTCTAATTCCATGGCGCTGATTCCTGGACATTTAATGGAAGTTCTTCACAGTATACTACCGTTAGGATGCGCAGTTAATCCTGGATTATTACATGCCATTTTCCCATGGAAACAGTTGGGGAAATAATTAATTGCTGCTTCCTTTCCAGGTCGTCTGCCATTACTGCTCGATATTCAAAATTCGAATGTTTCTTATGAGATAGAGATATATACAGAAATAGTCAGTAATACAGAAACACAACAACATACATCATACAACATACAACAAAAACAAAAAGACAGACAGTACAAGAAAAAGGATTTCATTCTTGGCCTAGAGAAAAACTGATCAAGAAGATGAAGAACATTATATCAATATCAAGAGTCTTCTTCATCTACATTTTACTCAGGACAACTTCAAAGACAATACATTCATTTCAGTCACAAGAAGTTCCTGGAGACTTTCTCTGGACCTGGAATTCTAGGTCTTTGAAGACCTATCACCCTGAAGCAGTGCTCCAGCATTCTTCCTGATTCATTCTACATCTCAGGGGGAGCAAAGCTGCAAAACAACAATCCATAAGTCTTCTCATTGACTTGAGAAAGAGAAGACCTCATCACCCTTTCATTCCACCTCTGTACATGGTTTTAATTCCCTTCAAAATTATTCTGGTTGCAAGTCTCCCACCAAAAGACTTGAGGGTTTGGTTTTTGGGAACCTGATCAAAACCCCATTGGTGCAAGGACACCTGATCAACCCCTTCCTGCAGTGGATTCCTACCAGGGTGGTAGAAGAGTGGACTACCCAGATTTGGGGAACCACTATAAAATTCTTGTGTCGTCTGGTTGCTTTCTTTTCCTTTTTGTTTTCTGGCCTTGCTCTGTGAATGTGCTGTGATTAGATAATTGCTACATCTTGGTTATTGTATTTGCTTCGCTGCACACACACACCTAAAATACAACAGCAGTTGTAAAAGTTTTAAAATCACCATATACTCTATTCACACCCCCCTCTAGAGTATATCAGATCTAGCTGCACTTTCATCATCCTAGTCCAAATTTATGTAGATGACATAATTTTTGGTTCTACTGATGACAACCTCTACACAAAGTTTGCCAAACCTATGCAAGAAAAATTTGAGATGAGCAGTATGGGTATACTTAAGTACTTCTTGGGCCTCCAAGTAAGACAGTCTGAGAATGGATTATACCTCTCACAGTCTAAGTTCACCAAGGAGTTAATTAAAAAGTTTAGAATGGAGAGTGCATCCACAATGAAAACTCCTATGGGGTCAAATGTGTCTTTAGACAAGGATGAGACTGAGAAACCAATTGATGAAACCTTGTAAAGAGGCATAATTGGCTCCCTCCTCTACCATACTGCTAGTAGGCCAGACATCATGTATGCTACATGTGTGTGTGCTAGATACCAGGCCTGCCCTAAAGAGTCTCATCATTCTGTAGATAAAAGAATTTTGAGATTTCTCAAGGGAACACTTGATCTTAGCCTATGGCACCCTAGGAATAGTGATTTTGAACTAACTGGGTATTTAGATGCAGACTTTGCAGGTTATAGGGAAGACAGGAAAGAACCTCTAGCTCATGTCAACTTCTAGGAAGAATACTTATATCTTGGAGCAGCAAGAAGAAAACAAGCACTACAACATTTTTGGTCTTTAACAACATTTGCAAACTGTTGCCTAAAACTGCAAAGCGTTGCCAAAACATTGAAAATTGTTGCCATAGGGTTGTATGCATATGCATGTATTACAAAAGACCTAAGGCAACAATTTTCACATGTTTAGGCAACATTACTTGAAACTGTTGCCTATATCCCTAGTAAAGGCAACAGTTTTTACATGGACCTATTGCAACATTTTCAAAATGTTTAGAATTACATTTAATAAATGTTGCCAAAACTATTTAATTAATAAAATTAATATAAGTTTTAGAAAAACATGAAAATAAAATAAAACTTCAAAAATAAACAGGTTATATCATGAGACATTTTTTATAACACATAAATATATAACAATTTAACAAGAAAATTATTTTCATTTAGAATATTAATGTTGCATATGTTTTATCATTAAATTAACAACCCATCAGTAGCATCACAATTTGCCAAAATACATCAAAATAATTAAATATTACAGTACACAAACAAATTATCTAAATCAACTTAAACATCAAATGATCTTCATGATATGGGGTCATCAATCATATTGCAACTCCTCATTTGTCTTCCCATCATAAAGAACTTCATGCACAAAGTAAAATAACATATATATAAATATAATGACATCAATATCAATATATAATTAAAAAATTGTAAACATATAAAAGTTTTTTCATGTATTGTATGAAAATCTACAACATTATACCTCTCCATAGTTTGGAACGTGTGTTGATGTAGAAGAATGTGCATGTGGTAGCCCATCTCTCTTCTGTCCAATATTTGCATCCCCTGGAGATGAACCTAATAGATTCTCCAATGATTCTACATCAATACCAATGGGTTTGCTTTGTTGCAGCATAATCTTAAGTACACTTTTTAGAGTATTAAGTGTATCTTCCACATTTTGCACTTTTTCATTCAATAAAGCCACCTTTTCATTATGTACTTTCTTCAAAGCCACAATATCTTCCTTTCGCTTCAAAGAAGTTTGTGTAATACCTTTGCCAAAGCAACGCATTGATCCACGATGTTCTTTCCCAAACATAATTTTAAATGCTTCTACATTACTTTCCTCATTATTCATAGTATCTTGAAGTTGTGACTGATAACAAATTGAATAGTTGATTTTTAAATAAAACAAAAAAAGCAAGTTATATTTGATATTAATAAAACAATAACTCATAATTGCATTGTTGGTTTCTAAATCCAACTCCTTTCCATTAATGCTACTTCGAGTTTCAATAAAAACTTCAGCTTGAGTGGGGTCTCTCTTCATTTTTGAGCGCTATAGATGTATAAAAAATATTATTGAAAATTAAACACAATCAATGAACTGCACATAATTAACGAACTGCACGTAATCAACGAGCTGGACGTGCAACTCGCTTAAATTCAGCATTTCAGAGAGTTGGATGTATATCCCAATGTAATTGAGTGAGCTGTAGGTGCAGTACGCTAAAGTTCAGCATGCTGCACCTGCAGCTCGTTGAAATCAGGGGCTTGCACCTACAGCACGCTGAAATTCAGCGTGTTGTAGGTGCAATACCCAGAATTTTAGAGTGTTGCACCTGCAGCTCGCTGAAATTTAGCATGAGTAAGCTGCACAAGCTGCAGGTGCATCACGCTGAATTTCAGCGAGTTTTACCTGCAGCACGCTAAATTTCAGCGAGCTGCATCTCGCTGAATTTCAGCGAGCTGCCTCAAGCTGCTCCTAATAAAGTCATCATCATCAGGGGACCACTACTGTCAATATGGGGATAAGTGGGATTAGGGAACCATTGTTAAGCAAACCACCTGACACTGCCTCAAGCTGCCCACCAATATACAGGGCCACAATAATTATCTTTAAGGGAGGTGGAGGAGAGATACAAAAGGATTGTGTTTTTTTTCTGTGATGTGAAATTTGTTAGAGGCCACAGAGGCAATGATCGTTCCAAATTATACATTTCAGAGAGTTGGACATGCAGCTCGCTGAAATTGATCGATCTGTAGGTGCATCATGCTGAAATTCAGCATGCTGCACCTACAACTCACTAAAATCAGGGACTTACACCTGTAACACGCTGAAATTCAGCGAGCTATAGGTGCAACTTGCTGAATTACAACATGATGTAGGTGCGACACGCTGAATTTTAGCTTGCTACAGGTGCAGAATGCAGAATTTCAGCGAGCTGCAAGTGCAGCACGCTGAATTTTAGTGTGCTGCACCTGTAGCTTGCTGATATTCAGCGTCAGCGAGATGTACAAGGTGTAGTTGCAACACGCTGAATTTCAGTGAGCTGCACCTGCAGCATGCTAAATTTCAGCGAGCTGCAGGTGTAGCTCACTGAAATTCAGCATGGGGTGCAACACGCTGAATTTCAGTGAGCTGCCTCAAGATGCTCCTAATATAGTCATCATCATCAGGGGACCACTACTGTCAATATGGGGAAAAGTGGGATCAGGGAACCATCGTTAAGTAGACCACAATAATTATCTTCAATGGAGGTGGAGGAGCGATACAAAAGGATTGTGTTTTTTTTTTGCGTGATGTGAAATTTGTTAGAGGCCATAGAGGCAACGACCATTCCAAATTATGCATTCTAGATATGGAAGAAGAGGATCAAGAGAAGGTAGTGGTACACCCTTTTGAGAATGCTCTAATTGATTATGATACTCCTAGTCAAGATCCTCTTACCATCCCTCAATTCTCCATGAACTCACTCATTGAAATCTGTTAATGGCTTTAACATCATGGAAGTAAAGGGATCAAAAAACAAAACCTGTATTTTTATTCTGATAGACATGGGTAGCGCTCATAATTTCCTTGATGAATCTATTGTTAATTAATTGTATTGTATGTTGTCTATAATTATAACATTTACTATTACAGATATAGATGATAATAAAATGACTGATGAATTATATATGCGTGAAAACTTCAAATGGACTATGCAAGGAGTATAATTTGAAGTTGATATGTTGTTGTCTTTGGAGGGATGTGATGTGTTCTTAGGAATCTAATGGTGGTTGGTCCATTGGGCCCTATTGAATGGGATTTCAAACTCCATGTCATTCAATTCAGCCTGATTATTTTTGGTCCCAAATGAAAATTAAGGATTACTCTAAGCCCCCCATATTCTACAAATATATGTCCACATATTTATAAGTTGGATGAGTAACACCTTATAATGTGAATACTCAAAGTAGGGCTATACATCGTTGAGTGATAACAATTCCATCACTTTGACGAGCGAGATGCACCTGCAGCTCGCTGAAATTCAGCGAGATTTCAGCGAGCTGCACCTGTAGTTCACTGAATTTCAACGCGCTGCAGGTGCAACTCATTGAATTTCAGCGAGCTCGCTGAATTTCAGTGCGCTGCACCTGCAGCTCGCTGAAATTCAGTGAGCTGCAGGTGCATCGCGATGAGCTGTAGGTACAGCGCGCTGAAATTCAGCGAGCTCGCTGAAATTCAGCAAGCTGCACCTACAGTGCACTGAAATTCAGCGAGCTGCACCTGCAGTACGCTGAAATTCAGCGAGCTGCGCCTACAACACGCTGAAATTCAGCTTGATTTCAGCGAGGTCCTATGAGGAGCTTGATGCTCTCTACAAAGTATGTAAGTGAAATATACACAATATAATTGTCTAGGCATAAAAACTTCATTCAAGAATTAAAATTGAGAGCTAGAGATGCAAAAGATGTGAGTGAAATATAATGTATTACCATTCTTTCATGAATTATACCGAAGGTTTTGGTGCCCATTCGATGCCTCCACTTTTGTGTAGCCATACTTTGAGTATTCCTTTTGCTGATTGACTGCACATTAAGTTAAAAATGAGAAAAGATATATACAAATATATTTTCTACTATAATTTAAAAAATAATTATTACTCTTACTTGTATATTTTCCGAACTCAAAAAAAATGCAAAGCTTTTTAACTTAGACTCTAACATCTTTATGGGGCGATTTTTGATCCTATCAGTCAAGTTGGAATACTTCAAAAATGATTCTTCTTAATAATGTGTTGTAACGTCTCCAAGCATCTCTAATAGTGAACTTTACCCAATTTTTTGCATCATCTTGTAAAATAAACATTGACTTCAAAATGTAAAATGAAAAAAAAAGTTATTCGATCAATATTAGTAAATAATTATACAAATTATATTAAGAAAACAAAACATATGTATGTTTACCTTGGTATAATTTCATACAAGCTTTAAGTTCGCATCTGGAATGGAAGCCCAGCTTGTGTAAATTAATGGACAAAATGTTGAATTTCTAGCCAATGTGCCCAAAAAGAGACTTAAGTCTAACACGACACGGTCAGTACGCCCTATTGGTTGACCGAGTTCATTTAAGGTAACTTCTTTTCGCTCCTCTAAAGTTCTTGCTTGAATATTTTTGCACATTGTTTCTCCACAAGTTCTTTTGATCCTTGCTCCAAATTTCAATGTATAGTGGAGCGCTTAAACAAATTAAAATAAGACAATCTAAACTAAATACACACAATATAAGAAAAAGAATAATCAACATACCAAATTCTTTATTTCATTCTACAACTTCAACATCTTTTTGATTGAGAAATCCATCAACCCGAAGTAATGACTCATTTCTCCCTCTATGCTCTTCCTAGATTTCTTTAGATGGTGATAGATTTTGATTCACCTTTATAGGAGGCTGAATTTGATCATTTTGATTTCTTCCTTTATGAGAAATCTCATAAACTCCAACAAAGTCATCAATCAACATTGAAGGACATTTCTTATTCCTTTTTACCTGTTGAGCTTGATGTTGATTGGAATGTTGTATAATGGATGCATGTTCATCAGGTTGAAGCTTATTTGGATGCAGATCTTTAGCTATTTAATGAATAATTAAAATAAGACAATCAAAAGTAAATAGACACAATATAAAAAAGAGAATAATCTACATACATATTTCTTTGTTTGGTTCAACAACTTCAACATCTTCTTGATTGAGAGCTCCATCAACCCAAAGTAACTCATTTCTCTCACTATGCTCAAAATCTACTTTTCTAGATGGTGGTAGTTTTTGTTCACATTTAATGAAGGTTGATTTTGATTCACCTTTATAGGAGGCTGAATTTGATCATGTTGATTTCTTCCTTTATGAGAAATCTCATAAACTCCAACAAAGTCATCAATCAACATTGAAGGACGTTTCTTGTTCCTTTTTACCTGTTGAGCTTGATGTTGATTAGAATGTTGTATAATGGATGCAGATTCTTCAGGTTGAAGCTTCTATGGATGCGGATCTTTGAATAATTAAAATAAGACAATCTAAAGTAAATATGCATAATCTAAAAAAGAGAATAATCTACATACTAATTTTTTTGTTTGGTTCAACAAATTCAACATATTCTTGAATATTTTTGATCTTTCTTTCACGAAGCTTTCTATGCAAAATATCAGCTTTTTGTTGTTTAACCTGACGAAATTTTCTCGCCAATTCAACACTGGACCTTGCTTGAATAGTTACATCAAAACCACCTTTTGCTTTCTTCATTTCTGTAATGATAAAATCAAATCTTAAACACATTTTAATATTTAATATATGCTTGTACAATAATTCGAACAAATGCTATTTAATAAAATAAAAAAACATTACCTAGATTGTATTATCACAAAAAACAAAGTTAGAATCCCTTTCATTTTCACTTTCAAAAATGATTTCATCATCAAGCTCCTTGTGTTGAACATGAATTTTAGATAAAGACATTTCAATAATATCATCTTGCAAATCTTCCTTAGCCAAATCAACTTCATCATCATCTGCTGATAGAACAATATTTATTAGAACCTCAGGTGCTTCTTGAGTAAGGATGTGCTTTCTCAATAAGGAATGATATACGTGGACCAATCATGAAGAACTTAGAATACTTCGAATTCCTGTCAGATAGTTTGAAAAGAAATTTTTCTACAACTTCATTTCTGGAGAAGACTTGTCATTTCTCGAGAAGGATGTGCTTTCTCGAGAACTGAAATGGATTTATCGAGAAAAGTACTTTAAGCAAAATCTTTGAATAGAGGAAAAAATTTCTCGAGAAGGATGTGATTTCTCGAGAAAAATACTTAGCGCCAATTTTGAGCTGAATAACTTATTTCTCGAGAAGGATTTGATTTCTCGAGAAGTGACTTGCTTTCTCGAGAAATGGTGTGGCTTTCTCGATAAATTTACTTAACCCAAATTCTTTGAATCGAACTATTGATTTTTCGAGAAATATTTGGTTTCTCAAGAAAAGGACTTAGCTTCTCGAGAAATAGATTCGACTAATCGAGAACTACTTTGCTTTCTCGAGAAATGAACTTCGTTTCTAGAGAAATCATCAGGGCTTTTCTCGAGAAAAGGACTTAAGATAGTTTTTGAGAATTTTCAGAGAAGTCCAAAACTTTCTTGAGAACAGCTTTGCTTTCTCAAGAAATATACTTAGACTTCTTGAGAAACAAATTTCATTTCTCGAGAAATGGACATACAAATTTTTCAAAAAAATTAAGTCTTCTTGTTGAAGACCAGCAACCCTTCCTTTCTTACATTTCCTTAGTACTTGAAAGTGAAGTGCATTCCAATGGAGACGATACACGTGAGTCAACAACATAGATCACACAATGAGGGATTACATTGTATGGTCCGGTGTTTGATGACTAATTATAAACTGACACTGGTCTATACTTAGCAATAGTGACATACAAGCACTCAACTAAAGAATACCATCAAATACATACTTAATTCATCTTTGTTCAATGGTGACTTCAAACAAATCTAGGTTGTTGTGGATACAATACCCAACAATCTCTCCCTATTTGAAGAGGTCAGAACCCTCTACACTAAGGTGACTTATATCAAGATAATCAAAGAATTAACTAATAAACAAAGCAATATATGCAATGATAGATAAGAAATAAATTGATCATCAAAATTCAAAAATATATATATATAGAATGTGTCCATAGGAATATCTAGGTCCACAAAATTATATAACAATGATAATCTCAAATCATATTAATTATTGTTAGTGCTATCATTCCTTCTTCTCTTATTGTCTTTTTTGATAACTAAAGGGCTTGCGATAATACTTTGGAGGTCGGGGAGGATCATTAGGATTACTTCGACCATATTCATGATCATAAATCCGTCTTTTTGTCTTTGACTTCTCATATAGCTCCCATTCCTTGTGGATGTAATGATCATCTTTATTTTCATTAAATTCCACAACCAGCTTCATAGTATCCAGAATAAGAGACTTACAAGTTGGACTCTGATGCTAAAGATCACGGCAGTGAAACGGTCGCACAAGTAATATAAAATGGGGGCTTTCCCAAGTATCGATCTCTCAAGGAACACAGTAAGGTGGAGTTAATTTCGAGGAGGACTTGAGATTGAAGTCCTCAGGTTGGAGCTAACTAAGGGGGGTTTTGATATTTGCGGAAACTGAAAATAAAAGGCTAACAACTACTCCTATGCAACACCGCTATGCGATGCTTCGCCAGGCGGGATGGAAGACTAGTCGGGCCGCTATGCACCGAATCGCTAGGCGGATGGGCGAGTAGGCTTGCAGATGAGGTGATGAGAATGGCGGAATGAGGGTCGTGAGCACCTCTTCACTATGCACGCTTCTAGCAATTGCTAGAACGACAAGGGTGGATGGTGGTGGATGGAATATGGCGCACCTCAAGCAAATATACGAAATTACAAATCACAAAGACATGATTTTATAAAAACATTTTACAAATAAACAAACATCATCAATAAATAAGGTTTACAACAACACATAAACAACAATAAAGGAAGAATAAGTCATGAGATCGACCGAATCCGAAGTCTTGTTGAGGATTCATGGTTGGAATCGTCGAGTTGTCAATCCGCGTCCAAGCTCGGTCCTCAACTGCGTCCGGGGTAGAGAAGGGCTGTCACCACCTTCCAATGGCCCGTCTTCTTCGTGTCACGATAGCGGAAGAAAGTTGCAAGCTTCCCTTTGCTTGATGGCTATGGCGTTGAAGCTTAAAATGAACTCAAGAGATGATGGAGGAGGCCGAGTGGAAGCTCCGCTTGGATTTGGCGGTGAAAGCTTGCCCAGAGCACCTCCCTAGGGCAGAAGATGAAGGGGAACGGTGGAGAAGGCGGAAAATGGCGGAGAAATGTCGAGCTCCGGATCCTCTCTCGAATTAGGGCGAGACCTGCACTATTTATACATAGCAGAAATGAATAATGCGCACGATCACAGGAGCATGACCAGTGGTCGTGCGCACTATGTCCAGTGATCGTGCGCACTGGCATGGCAGGATAGGAAGAAGAACTGGGATAATGCGCACGAACAGTGGCGCACGACCTGTGGTCGTGCGCACTAAGTCCAATGGTCGTTTGATTACCCCAGACAAGACTCCCAAAAAGAGGAATCAATGCACACGAACAGTGGCACACGACCGGGGGTCGTGCGCACTAGATCCAGTGGTCGTGCGCTTACCCCAGGCTGATTCTGGAAAACGTAGAGTAGTGCACACGAGCAGGGGCGCACGACCAGTGGTCGTGCACATTAGATCCCATGATCGTGCGCAGTATTCCTGTTTCACAACCATCCCGGAACACGCACATGACCCCTGTATTGAAAGGAAAAACCAATCACTGATATGTGTAGACATTCCAGGCAACCACACAAAGGAGTACAAACTATAATAATAACAAAATACACAACCACGGGCATAAATGTGCACTTACTATGGAAATAAAGATAAGATGAAATATGAATGATATAGAACTAAAAGTGAAGTGCAAACGCGTTAAAACTAACCCAGATGAGTCCGAAAATAGGTATATAAAATGGACTCATCACACCCCCAGACTTAACTATTTGCGTGTCCCGAGCAAACAAAGTCTAAGAAGATAGGGAAAAATACTAGTTAACAAAGAAATTGCGATACGGAGTACCATGCGAAGTCGCATGCTCGCACGCGTAAAAATATAATAGAAGAAATTTCTAAGTATACAAAATAGTTTATACTTTTCACAATGCGTATCAACATTTTATTATTACTCAAAAATAGAATCACGGTGAATCACCCGGTCACGTGTAGGGAGAAAGTAGACTAATCGCTAGGTGAGCATTGCCAAAGATCGGGGCTCAGGATAACCTACAAAGGAATCCACCAATGTCGGTGACCATATTCTTGCCCTTTCACACTCTCTCCACGGCACTAGTTAGACTCAAGCATGAATCCGCAGGACATGGAGTATAATATAGGCTTAGGTGAAGGCAGGGTATATAAAGGTAAACAAGACGGACATGCACACCCAAAATAAGATCGCCCAAAAATGCACACAGGTAAACTCAATGGACAAACACATGTGACACACCACCAGACCTGGACTTTTGACGGTGCGTGCATGCCCATAACGAACACAACTCAACAACATTGCACAACTCAACAGAAATATATATACAAATACATTTCCTTTTTTTTGTATTCCACATTGGGAATTTTCTTTTTATTTACTATCATATTGTTTTTTTTCCTTTTTTAATCCAAATAGCCAAAACAAAATATGAAAACACGGCAACACCACAAGATGCACAAACACCAACAAAACTGCCCACACAAAACGGTATAAACTACAACAAAACAAGCTAACCGAGCGACCACATTCAGATGTGGGAGTAGGAAAGGCTATATGGCTATGGTAGCGAGGTGAAGGGATTTCAAAGGAAGGGACAGGCTCAACGGGGATAGCAATGGATAGATGTCGGGAATGGTACAAGGCTCAAACGAGAAACGTGACGGCCCACATCACGCACGCACTTGACTAACCATGTACCCATGCTTCGAGAGTAGCTAGGGGCAAGTTCTTAGCCAACGAGAAAGACTATCCATCCTCCCGACTTGAGCAATACGAACCTAACGGCTATATACACACATACCTAAGCTACCGTCGGACTCATACCGGATTCACCAATTTTTGAGTAGAATAAAAAGTATTTACGCAATTAGAAAAATATAAAACTAAAAGCATACAGAAAAATTAAATCTACTCAGATTTCTACACAAGATGAGAGCAGTTGACTAGGAGCACAGTAAGGTCAACATTTTACTCCGTCTCACAATCCTAAGAAACACCATAATTTTCCCAAATCTAACGAAGAAATGAGTTTAACTCGCGGCACACTAACATATTAGCACGCGTTCAAGTGGGTGTAGTGGTGTGCAGTGCAATGAACTAATCAAAATAAAACTATAAAAGCTTCTAGTATGCACATGAGATGTGCACGTGCAATAGGTAATAAATAATGGGTCTCCCCCAGACTTAAGCTAAGCAATACAGTATATGATATAAAAATTAAAATCAAATAGAAACAAGGGGAGAGGTTACCCAATGCTCAGCTAGTGAGCATACCAGAAGACGCGTGAAAAACCGAAGCAGATCCGCCATACGAAGAATCACAACCCCACCAATGTGATTTGCCATGAATACCTGCAGGGGTGAGCTTCACAAAAACAAAACAAAATATACAAAAGTTAATGCTAAAACTAAAATAGACATGAAAAATAAAATGCAGAAAAGGAAAGATAAGTACTGGGATTATTGTCATCCTACCACGACTTATTACATTCTAAACGGTTCTAGCTAATGGGCGTATGAAATAAAAAGTGCACAGGTAACTGTTCCAATATCTGTTTCGGTAACGGATACCGATACGTTGATAAAACAGTTACCCCTCTGCCTAAATAATCATACCTGCTCCTCGCAGGCAGAGGAAATAGGAAATAGGATGAGGAGGAGGCCTGGTCCTCACTCATCTTATCACAAAAAGTATCATCGCATGACAAGGCATTGTCAACCACAGGTGTGCAGGGTGTGATGGCAACAACAAGAACATCAGACTCATCATCATCCCAGCATACCCATGGAGACTCAGCCTGCACAGGCTCAGATAGAGAAGGGGGATCAAGAAATAAAGGAGATAAAGAACTAAAATAATCAGAAAATGGAAGAGTGATCCCGGTGTCACTCTCAGTAGGATCCAATCATAGATCACTGTCGGTGTCATATGAGTCATACCGAGGGGAATCCGAGAACTTGAGGTCCGCGGCGGTTAGAGGAATGGCCTCATCCAATAAGGAGGTGCAAACCTCCGCGTCAGAAAGAGGGTATTCCTCATCCCACCGGGGTGCGTCATAGTGTTCCGAAGATCCACCTTCTCCATCGGAGATAGAGGAATCATCATCCCTCTTCAGCGCAACCTCGGGGACCGAATCATTAATAAATATGACATCATCAACCGAGTCACAAGAAAGAGGAATAGCACAATCCGACAAAAATTGCAGAGGGGCAAGGCTGCTCTCAAAATCAAGCACTGAATGAGCAGGCCCCATTGCAAAATCATTCGCTGACGCCACCCCGTCGACGACCGGAACAATCTCATCGTCCCATACAGGAGCATCCATGAGTTCCTGCTCCTCTTTTTGTTGGCTAACACCAGAGTGATTGTCATCACTGAAGGGAAGCTCGTAAAAAGGGATCGAGGGACCCATGAAAGAGTTGTATGCGGCTAGATATTCTTCGGTAATCTCAACGGGTAGAGAACAAGCAAAGTGTGTTATGTCAGTGTATGGGCCAGGCAACACCTTGGTAGGCCTTTCCACAACAGTCTTCCGTGAATGGGAGGTTGTTGTGAACACACCCTCAAAGGGATAAGGCTTGCACAAACAAGGGCAATCCTTCAACATGTGGCCCACACCTTGACATAACAAACACCGAATGCAATGCTCGACATTCATAACAGCAATGACATAGATGGATCAGCGCAAAGTGTCAAGTAGATGGCACTCAGCATCAGGATCCATCACAAATAAAAATAATTGCTGAAAAAGTGCTACACAGCTAAAATAAAAATAGCACGGATCTGCTATCTAAAAAAATGATATGCACAAATGAAAAAAGGCTTGAATCTATTATCTCCCTCTCCACAAACTCACACGACTGTGTTCCCTGGCAACGGCGCCAAAAACTTGATGCATAAGATCACGACAGTGAACTGGTCGCACAAGTAATATAAAATGGGGGCTTTCCCAAGTATCGATCTCTCAAGGAACACAGTAAGGTGGAGTTAATTTCGAGGAGGACTTGAGATTGAAGTCTTCAAGTCGGAGCTAACTAAGGGCGGTTTTGATGTTTGCGGAAACAGAAAATAAAAGGCTAACAACTACTCCTATGCAATGCCGCTATGCGATGCTTCGCCAGGCGGGATGGAAGACTAGTCAGGCGCTATGCACCGAATTGCTAGGTGGATGGGCGAGTAGGCTTGCGGATGAGGTTATGAGAATGGCAGAATGAGGGTCGTGAGCACCTCTTCGCTATGCACGCTTCTAGCAATTGCTAGAAGGGCAAGGGTGGATGGTGGTGGATGGAATATGACGCACCTCAAGCAAATATACGAAATTACAAATCACAAAGACATGATTTTATAAAAACGTTTTACAAATAAACACACATCATCAATAAATAAGGTTTACAACAACACATAAACAACAATAAAGGAAGAACAAGTCAAGAGATCGACCGAATCCGAAGTCTTGCTGAGGATTCACGGTTAGAATCGTCGGGTTGTCAATCCGCGTCCAAGCTCGGTCCTCAACTGCGTCTGTGGTAGAGAATGGTTGTCACCACCTTTCAATGGCCCGTCTTCTTCGTGTCACGATAGCGGACGAAAGTTGCAAGCTTCCCTTTGCTTGATGGCTATGGCATTGAAGCTTAAAATGAACTCAAGAGATGATGGAGGAGGCCGAGAGGAAGCTCTGGCTTGGATTTGGCGGTGAAAGCTTGCCCGGAGCACCTCCCTAGGGTAGAAGATGAAGGGGAACGACGGAGAAGGCGGAAAATGGCGGAGAAATGTCGAGCTCCGGATCCTCTCTCGAATTAGGGCGAGACCTGCACTATTTATACAAAGCAGAAATGAACAATGTGCATGATCACAGGAGCACGACCAGTGGTCGTGCGCACTATGTCCAGTGATCGTGCGCACTGGTATGACAGGATAGGAAGAAGAACTGGGATAACGCGCACGAACATTGGCGCACGACCAGTGGTCGTGAGCACTAAGTCCAATGGTCGTGCGATTACCCCAGACATGACTCCAAAAAAGAGGAATCAATGCACAGGAATAGTGGCGCATGACCGGTGGTCGTGCGCACTAGGTCCAGTGGTCGTGCGCTTACCCCAGGCTGATTCTGGAAAACGTAGAGTAGTGTGCATGAGCAAGGGCGCACGACCAGTGGTCGTGCGCATTAGATCCCATAATCGTGCGCAGTATTCCTGTTTCACAACCATCCCGAAACACGCACACGACCCCTGTACCGAAAGGAAAAACCAATCACTGATATGTGCAGACATTCCAGGCAATCACACAAAGGAGTACAAACTATAAAAATAACAAAATACACAACCACAAGCATAAATGTGCACTTCCTATGGAAATAAAGATAAGATGAAATATGAACGATATAGAACTAAAAGTGAAGTGCAAACGCATTAAAACTAACCCAGATGAGTCAGAAAATAGGTATATAAAATGGACTCATCAGACTCCAAACTTCAGCAAATTCATGTTCTTTCCTTTTTGCAGCACCTTCACTTGGAATAGATCTGCTAGCAGAAGCACCATCACCATATTTCCTTTTGTTTAGCACTGGCATTTCAGGTGGTAGATCTTGAGGAAACTCAGGCTGCTCAGAAGTCTAGACTTGAGAATAGTCTTTAGGAGGACCTTCATACTGTTTAGGTCCAGAAGAAAAAGTAGGCTTACAGATATTGGGATCAAGATGACGAGGTGGAGCAGTATTTGGGTTAACATTAAAGTCTGGAAAGATCTAATTGTGCATCCACACAGCAGTCTCAAAAGTATAGATGTTTACACCTTTAATCTGTGAAAGTCTTGTTTTCAAGGCTAGCTTTACACGTAGATTGGGGGGGGTGAATAGGTTTTTGTCTCTTTTAAGTTTTCTATGTTGTTTTTAGATTTTTGTGTCTGATGATTAAATTAATTTTTCAGCTTTCAAGATCAATCATAAACAACACAACAATTTATAGTGGTTCCCCAATTTTGGGTACATCCACTGTCCCTTTACGCCTATCTAACAATGTGTTAGATTTGGCTCTCCCTCCAAAACTCAGCTAATAAATAGCTTACAACACTGATCCCGCAGGACCAAACACAGGTCACAAAGACCAACAACTCAGGCACTAAGCCAACCCAGGTCACAAAGACCTATCACTAGGCATAAAGCCAAACACACAGGTCCCTAGGACCTCATCCTTTATAGTACAGGCTTACAACTCCAGATTCACTAAGAATCTCTACAAAAAAATAGAAATCCAGAAAAAAATGTTAAGACACCAGAGCAAGATCTCTCTATGCCTCCTTGTTGTTGGGCTGAGCAGATATCAGACCCAAGCACTTGCTGTTGAAGATCAATGTCTATGCAGTGAAATCCTTCCCTTCAAACAACTTGTTTTTTTGCAGAACTAGTAGATCTACTGCCTCAGAAATTCTTCTGATCCTGCTGATGCAGATGTGGATTACTTCAGCTAACTCTTTCCAGCAAGGTTCTATGTGATGAACACTTTCTTCAAGCTTGACGAAAAATGGCGAGAGGGAAGACGATGTTCGGCTGCACTTTTCAGTTCTCAGAAAACCTAGAACAGAAGTGCTTTTTACTCTGGCCGATTTTCCTTTTTATTCTCAGAAGGCAAGCAGAGCAGTGGGTCCCATCACTAGTATTTATCGCCGAGATTCAGCCAATCAGCCTGTGCTTTCCATTAACTCCTGATTCAACATCTCTTTGCTTGTGTGTGGGCACCAGCACTTTATGATGAAATAATCCTTGGTAATTGCAGAATATAGCTCCAGCTGGCTCCACCAACGTCTTTGGCTTCATTTTTGCAACATATGAATTTTGGTTGACTTTTGACTTTTCTGACATCAGTATAACTCAGCATCCGTGGACTTAGCCAAAATTCAAACATTAGTACCAAAGGCGTTGAGTGAGTAGTTATCACTTAACAAGAAAACACTTAGACAGAATTCAGTCCTTCTATGAATTGAGCTCGACGAAATCTGACCCTTGTTTGACGAACGACGATCTCAGCTTAGCGAAATCCCAAAATTAGTTCGACGAAAGGCTAACCTCAGTTCGACGATCGTAGATCTCAGTTCGACGAAATTGAGCTCGACAAAACCAAGCTTTCCTCTTAGTTGGACTTAGCCAATTTTTTCCTACAAGGCATTGAGAGCGTTAAGTGTGTCTTCATCACTCAATGCTTTATCCCTCTATCATTTTTTTCCTACAGCAACATAGACACTAAGAGCGTTGAGTTAACATGCCTCACTCACGCTTTTTTCCTTGGCTAATAATTTTGTGCCTTGACATTGAGAGAGTAAGCTCCACTCAACGCCAAACTACTTGGCGTTGAGAGAGTAAGCTACACTCAACGCCAAATTACTTAACAGAATTTTTCTGCTATCTGGCGTTTAGTAAGCTGCACTCAATGCATGTGGACTTAGTCAATTTTTTGTCGCACACCAGGCCACACAGGCCACACACCAGGCCGCATAGGCCGCTCCTTAAGAACAGCCAAGTCACCAAGATGAAACCATGGCACCCAGGCCGCAACCAGCAGTCCTCCCAGGCTATAGGCACCGACCGCTCAAGCCGCACAGTCCGCCCGACCTGCCCATCACCCACTTCCACTTCACAAATTTCAACACTCCTCCTTGAAGTGAGAAGTGGTGATCAAGCCCAGCAAGCTTCGTAACCGCTGAAATGGCCCCTTCTACAGGGGCTTCGTGAAGATGTCAGCAAGATTATCTTCACTCCAAACATGCCCGACCAGAAGAGATCCATCCAACACCTTCTCCCTTATGAAGTGGTGCTCGATCTCAATATGCTTGATCCTAACATGACACATTGGATTGTTTACCAGTTTGAGATCACTCTCATTGTCACCCCAGAGTAAAGGAGGCCCTTGCACTTCCTTATGAACATCCTCTACAAGCCTCCTTGACCAAATGGTTTCCCGAGCAGCCAAGGCCGAAGACTTATAATCTGCCTCTGTAGTTGAGATGGACACTGAGTCTTGCTTCTTGCTACACCACGAGATGCAACTTGATCCACAAGTGAACACATAACCCGATGTTGATCTCCGATCATCCGAGTAACCACCATAATCAGCATCCGTGTATACAAGCAAAGCAAAGTCCGTGTCCCTTCTATAGAGAAGTCCCATATCGGAAGTTGCCTTGACATACTTCAAAATGTTCTTTGCCGCCACCAAATGAGACTTCCTTGGTTCAGCCATAAACCGACTTACTTGGCCAATAACATAAGAAATGTCTGGCCTTGTAATTGTCAGGTAGATCAAGCTCCCAACTAGATCTCTGAACACCAAGTGATCAGGAAGAATCCTTCCCTCATCTTGTTGAAGCTTCAGCCCATGTTCTAGTGGAGTAGAGCAACTCTTTCCTTCACCCATGCTAAATCGATTCATAATGCGATCCGCATAGCCCTTTTGGCAAATGAGTATCCCTCTCTCCTTCCTCTCCACGTCAAGACCAAGAAAGTGATGAAGCTGTCCCAAGTCTTTCATCTCGAAGCGTATAGCAAGCTCAGCCCTGAGCCTAGCTACTTCCTCCTCTGAATTTCCTGTGATGATCATATCATCCATATACAGCAGGACCAAGACTTGAAGCTCCCCCTTATCCTTGTTGAACAAGCTAGGATCCTAGTTGGAACCAAGATAACTGCATAATTAAAGATACTCTATTATCTTCCCATACCAAGCTATAGGAGCTTGCTTCAACCCGTAGAGAGCCTTCCCGAGTTTACATACATAATCCGGATGAACTTCAGAAACAAGTCCAAGTGGCTGATCCATGAAGATGTCCTTGTCAATCTCTCCGTAAAGAAAAGCATTCTTCATATCAAGCTGCCACATCCTCCATCCCTTGCAAGTAGTCAAGACAATCACCACCCTAACCGATGTCAACTTTGCAATTGCACTAAATGTCTCCTCATAGTCTTCTCAAACTGCTGTGAGAATTCTCGAGCAACCAGACGAGCTTTGTATCTATGAATTCTCCCATCAGCCTTCTTCTTCAACTTATACACCCACTTGCAAGTCACTGGAGTAATGCCATCAACCTTGGGCACCGGGTCCCATGTTTCATTCTTCTTGAGAGCACCAATCTCTTCCTTAATGTCATCATCTCACTCCTTGACTCCAGTAGCCTCATTGAAGTTTGCAGGTTCTCGTGCATCCAGAGGACCTGCAAAGAAGTAGGAGATAAAGCTCATTGTATTCCCATCACAGTACAGCGCTGGTGGCTTGACAGTCCTCTTTGACCTTCGTAAAGTCTGCACCTTGCTCACTACCTTCGTTGCTCCTTCAGGCTCAAATCCAACTTCGAGTAAGCTTTGAGAAATGCTCCCCCTACTTCCTGAGCCAGAAGCCTCGGCACCAGAGCATGAAGCAACAGGAGCTGCTGGTGAAACAACAAGCTTCTCTTCTAGAACTTCAGGAGCCACCTTCTGCTCTTCATCAACCTTGCTCTCTGGTAGATCAACCAACCCACCTCCATATGACGTCAGTTCATCAAAGACCACGTCTCCTGATATAACAAACTTCTTCATCGTAGTATCCATGTATTTCCATCCATTCTTCTGCTCATCATTGTCAACAAAAACAAGCTTCCTTGCCATTGCATCAAGCTTTGTCCTTGAAGCATCCGGTACATGCACATAGCAAGTTGATCCAAACACCCAAAGGTGTTCCACACTGGGCTTCTCCTTCAGCAACATCTCAAAAGGAGTCTTCATGTTGATCGGGCTGAACGGCATCCGATTGATGACATAAGAAGCACAAGACATCCCATCTGACCAGAAGGACCTTGGAATGTCTTTCGCATGAAGCAAACATTTGCAGGTTTCCGTCAGATGACGGATCTTCCGCTCCGCTACTCCATTTTATTGTGGAATATGAGCACAAGTGAGCTCTCTTTGGATCCCGTGCTTCCTGCAGAAGTTAGAAAACTAGGAGGAGACAAACTCACCACTATTGTCTGTTCTAAGCTTCTTGATCCGCAAGCCAAGCCGGCCCTCCACTAGCTCCTTGAACTCCACAAACACCTGGAAAGCTTCTGACTTCTCCTTCAAGAAATAAACCCAAGTGTATCTTGAGTAGTCATCAAACAACACAAGCATATATCTGCTCCCACCAAGGCTAGTAGTGATGGTTGGTCCCATCAAGTCTCCATGGATACACTCCAATGGTCTCTTGCTTCTCGTTTGTCACTTATCAAAAAGAAGGCGATGAGCCTTACCGTACTGATACCCCGCGCAAATGTGACCGTCACTAAAGGAAGATAGCTTAGGCAAGCATCTTACAATTCTTCTGCTTTCCATAGCTTTAAACTTATCCATTCCTACATGCCCTAGCATTTCATGCCATATAGTAGCGCTATCGATTGCTCTCATCTGATCAACATAAGAGTTTGTTGCAATAACAAACAAGTTCTTTACTCTCCTCCCAACATAAGCAACATCAGCCTTAACCGCTGATATGTTGCCAAGGAACTTCACTTCTGTTGGCCTAAACAGAACGTGATAACCCGCGTCGATTGCATAGGTCATAGAGAAGAGGTTCTTCTTCATGCCTGGTACGTGATACACACTCCATAATGTGAGTGGCCCCTTATCACTACCCAAAGACGCAACCCCATCCTTCTCTACTGCATAAATAGAATTATCAGTAGTTATGATAGCTTCGTTACCTGAGTAGGCTTGCAGAGAAGAGAACTTCAACTTGTCTCCGGTGAGGTGATGACCACACCCGGAGTCCACGATCCACTCATCATTGAAGTCGACAACGGACAAGGCACCGACACAAGTGCCCGTTATAAAAGCTCTGCCCCATCTTGCTTCCTCAGAATTTCAGCAAGCTTCCTCCTTGCCTACAGCATGCCCAGGCTGCAGTTTGACCTTGCAGTCATGCTTGAAGTGTCCCCGCTGATGACACATGTAGCACTTCAGGTTCTTCTTCCAATCCTTCTTAGGAGCAGCGCTCCTCTCTTACTAATAAGAAGTTGAAGGCTCATTTTTAATAGCAGTCTTCTTCTTCTTCTTCTTCCCTTCCCATCCCTTCTTCTTCTTGCCTGAGAAGAGAGCTTCACTGCCTTCCTCAGTGACAGTAACTCCAGCCATCTGCCTTGCCAAACTTTCCTACGAAGAAAGCATGTTCTCAAGCTCCAACAGAGATGGTTGATTAGTCCAGCATTGAACATATGTCACAAATGCAACAAACTCCTTCCTTAAGCCGTGGATTATGTGCCTTTTCATCTTAGCCTCAGAAATAGGCTCATCCGGATCAAGTGCTGACAGCTCAGCACACAAGCTCTTCATCTTCAAAAAGAATTTTGAGATGGTCAAGTCTCCTTAAGTTGTCCTAGCCAACTCATTCTCCAGAAACTGAAGTCTTGCTACACTCTTCCTATTGAACAACTCATCAATAGTTGTCCAAATATCAGCAGCAGACTCACATCCAATGATGTGATAAAATTGTTCTGGTGGAATAGCCCTCTTGAGAACAAACTCCGCCTTTGCATTTGTTTTCTCCAGAGCCTCATCTGCTCAGCAGTACCAAATGCAGTAGCAACTTCCTGTTTGTCATCACCACCGACGACCTCCCATAGCTTCTCTCCAAGAAGGTAACTCTTCATGCACGACTTCCACTTCTTAAAGTTAGTCGGCGTTAAGAGTTCAATAACTACACCTCTTGCATAGCTTACTTCCATTGCAACAACCTTTGGTTAAGCTTATCAGAAGCACAAAGCAACACCACCAGTTGATCACTGCTCAAGCAATAGAACATGAATTTGATATCATGTTGAATTTTCTCAAAGCGGTCAGCAAGATAGCCTAAAGCCAAATTAATATTCTCAGAACTATCCAGTTCACACTTTGATCATGCAGAAACCCAAGGAACAAGCTCAACACTAAGTGCAAATGGTAGATCAAGCAGATCTAATTTTTATTAATATCTCTTTACAGGGCGAGGTATACATAGCGAGACATGTTTTTGCCAGTACACAAGCTAAAACAGAAAGCACAAAACAAGCCGGGAGGATAGAGCAGGAGACCGCCGAGATCGCCGAGTCTGCCGAGTCCGCCAAGGTCGCTGAAGCCGTCCGAGCTATTGTTGCTACAAGCCGAATACAACACGGAGTCCGCCAAGACCGCGAGGTCACGTGGACACACCGTTATTCGCTGACTGCTGATGAACTGAAGAACAGACTGCCTACCCGCCTGAGACAGACAGACAGGTTATTGGAACTTGAAAATGCTGAAGCAAAGAACTAACAAGCCGCAGAAGAGACCTGCTGAGACCGCAGAGACCGCACCTTCATAGAACTTGACCGAAGTCAAAGCTTAACTCCTGGCTCCTTGAAGTTAGTCGCGCAACTTGCACACAGCATACAGTTAACTCTACTCAACCCGCGCGGACAGAAAAATCCAGACCGCAACAAATGACCAAGCCCCACTTACTGTTCACTCAGTTACTGTAGATGTGTCGGGGGGGGGTTGTCAATTTATTAGCGAGGTGAGGAGTGTGGTCACCACCCTAGTGAATAGATTAAACGCCCCAACTCGTGCACTAGCAAAGACCCGTCTGCTGAGTTCGCAAGGACTTTGCTGGATTCCAACAAAACTGCTAGGAGCAAGACACCGTTCACTACCAGGACTCACATCTGTCAGCCCTCACTATGCAGACAAGGCATCAACCCGCATAGCCCACAAACACCACCGCACTTCAACAGTGTTGGCTACATTGGAAAATATGTATCAGATTTGAAGAAGTCTCGCCTTACTCAATGATATGCATCAAGGTGTATTTGATATTGTTTTGAGTTTATATGTGAAGGTTTAGTAAATGCAGGAATGCAGAAAAATTTCTAAATCCATGTGTCGACACCAGGAGAAGCTGTGTCGACACTTATGAAGGCTTGTGTCGACACTGGAGAAAAGCTGTGTCGACAATTGGAGTTAATTGTGTCTACACTTGGAAAGGTTGTGTCGACACTAGAAGAAACTGTGTCGATACCAAGAGGCAGTGTCGACACACCGTGAAGTGATGAGTGATTATTTATACATGTTTTGGTCTATGTTTTAATATCAATTCTAATTTAAGGTTGTAATACTTCATGTAAAAACTTAAATAAACGGTTTGTTTTTAGTTTTATTTTTCAATTAGTTTGTTTGTCAATTTTAACCATCACTTTAATCTACTATATTATGTTTTGTGGTAATGTTCACGATCCGACCGGTTTGGACGGCCTGAACGGAGCTGAACCGTCATGTTATTTTAAAAATATATATATATAGGATCTAATAATCTATACAATAATAATACATATAATAATAATAATAATGTAAAAAAAAAGTTAATATAATGTATATAAATTAATTACATTGTACTTATAAATTATAATATAATATGTTAAGTATAGTATTATTAATATTTAGTAATATTATATAAGTAATATTATGTATATTATATTTTAAATAAAATTTTATTACAAATTAAAATATTATTAAAACAATATTTTTAATTATCTTGTAAATAATATAATTATATTTTAAAATAATATAAGATTGTAAGAATTATAGTATAATAAAATCTGTATTTTATATATTATAAATATATTATATGCAGCTCTCAAACAGCAAAGATCAATTGGCCTAGTGGAGTGGTGTCTAGTTGTTCTCTCTGATTGCTTGGGATCGAGACCAGGCCAGCGCTCTTTTTGAATGGATTTATTCCAGCCCGCCAACTCTCCAGGACCCGCAACCTGCAACCCGCCAACCCGCCAGCAACCTGCTACCCGCCAGCAACCTGCTACCCGCCAACCCGCCAGCAACCTGCTCAACCTGCTACCCGCCAACCCGCCAGCTTTTCCATCAGCAGCCCACCAGCAGCTTTTCAATCAGCCAGCTGCCAGATTATCCATCAGCTATTTTTCCATCAGCAGATGCAGTTCTTATCCAGCCAGCCAAGTCAGCTCCATCCATATCCAAACCGCCACGTGTCAAGCTGTCCAATAGCCAGCTGTTCTATAAGCAGATTTGCAGCTTTTACAAAAGCTGTTTGGCAGCTTTTCCATAAGCTGTTTGGCAACTTTTCTAAAAGTGCTTTTCCAAAAGCATTTATTTTTTCCCTATAAATAGAGGGGCAGGGCTGAGTAGAATTATTCGAACACTAGCAGCTTCCTTAAGAACTGTTAGGACTCCCCAGCTCTCTGACAAAGAACTGGTAGTAGCTTTCAAGTATTCAAAAGTTCTGTAAGTTGTAATATTTTAGCTTTCTTTTCAGCTTTTTAGAAAGTTGTAATAATTTTTGGACTTTATAAAATAGACTTTTTCAAATTCAATTCTGAGTGTTTTACTGTTTTATTTTCAGTTTTACTCACCTTTATTTTTTTCATACTATCCGGAATGAAAGGCGAAGCTCTGCTTATGTCCTGGATTAAGATAGCGTGAAACTGCTTTCAAAATTATTTTCAAAACCTTATTATTTCATACTATCCCGAATGAAGGGCGAGGCGAAAGCCTATGACCTGGATTAAGATAGTGCGAAAGCTCTGCAAAATTTTAAATTTTACTACCCTATCCCGAATGAAAGGCGAAGCGAAAGCTTAAGTCCTGGATTAAGATAGATAGGTAGATATTATTTTCTGTACTTTATACCACCCCCATCCTGAGAAGAGGCTAAGAACCCTTAGCACTTGGTCAAGATGAGCTCTGGGCTGGATATTATTTTCAACTATTTCAACTCTACTTTCTAGTTATCCTAACTAGGGTTTTCTGTTAATTGATCATATACCAGGTGAAGAGACACTACGTTTACGTTAACCCGTTTTAAACGCAAGCCTCCCCGGTCGTACTTTCGAGTCAGTGATGCTACCAAAGGGACCCTCTCGTTAAGTTAGGTAATTAAGGAATAAAGTTGTTCTTTAATAGGTGAATTAATATTCTCTCAAAGTAATTCTGAAATCAAGGACTACCTTCTAAGTCCCTATCTTAATAAAAACACGTATATATAATTTTTTCTATACACTCCACTCCGTTCGTTCGATAAAATAATAGTTCGTTCTAAAAAGTAGAATAATTAACACCGATCCCAGGAAAAATACGACCTTGATATTTTCTACAAAATAATATACTCCTATGCGATAGGTACTCTTGCCTTAATCCACAGGATATAAGTAAAAAAAAAGAGATAGACTTATATACGTAAAAGATTATATAAAACCAAATCTATCTTCTTTAAAACAAACTTTACTTATCAAGCTTTTTGGCGCCGTTGCCGGGGATTAGTTTATATGTGTTAATATTTGAAAATAAAAGAACGCTATTAATTTTATCTTTTATTTTTCTTGTTACTTAAAAAACTTAGTTTTTATAAAAAAAAACAAACATAAAATTCCCTGAATTTAAAACTTTGTTTTTAGAAAACCTAACTTTTTATTAACAAGTTTATTAACCACTAACGAATTCTAACAAAAAAAAAAAACCTAACCTACTATTTTAACGTATTTTATATAAAACTTTTCTTCTTAAAAAAAAAACTAGTTTATAATAAAAACTGATTTTTATTATAAAACCTCTTTTATAGAAAACCTGTTTTATATAAAAAAATCTGTTTTTAGTTATTTTCCGTTTTAAGTCTTTTCGTGTGTTTGTATTTGTGTTTAGATATATTTTATAAAAAACTAGTTGATATAAAACCTGTGTTTATATAAAACCTGTTTTTAAAGTTTTTTTTGTTTTTCTCAAAAAGTCTTTTTTAGTGTATGACCCGCAGAACTCCATCTGATTTAACTCTTGAACTTGATCCTGAAATCGATCGCACCTTTCACAGACGCCTCCGATCTCTGAATCAAGAGCTTGTATTAAATCTGGAAGAGTCCGTAGGCACCGCACACGTACAAGAAATGGCAGCAGAACAACAACAAATGCCAGAGGTGGTCCCCCAAAGGACCATGTCTTATTATGCACGACCCAATTTAGATGACACCGGGTCTAGTATCGTTCGTCCAACAATTGCTAATAATAACTTCGAGATTAAATCGAGTATAATCCAAATGATTCAAAATTCCGTTCAATTCGATGGATTGCCCGACGAAGATCCAAACACACACTTGTCCAACTTCTTAGAAATATGCGACACATTTAAGATAAATGGCGTCACTGATGATGCCATCCGTCTTCGCTTATTTCCTTTTTCGCTACGAACGAAAGCCAAACAGTGGCTAGGTTCTCTCCCCAGAGGATCTATTACCACTTGGGCTGAAATGACCGAAAAATTCCTTACAAAGTATTTTCCACCTGCAAAAACCGCACGTCTGCGTGCGGATATTTCTTCCTTTGTGCAAGCCGAGTTCGAGTCTCTTTATGAGACTTGGGAACGTTTTAAGGAATATCTACGTCGGTGTCCACATCACGCACTGCCAACTTGGCTCCAGGTACAAATATTTTATAATGGTTTGAATATTCAAACCAGGCAAGCCATTGATGCTGCCGCCGGGGGCACGCTCAATAACAAAACCCCCGAGGCCGCTCAAACCCTTTTTGAGGAGATGGCCATGAACGCGTACCAGTGGAACGTGCCAAGGTCACGCCCTAAACAAGCTGGGATTTATGAGCTCGACACTTCTTCTACTTTAGCACTCCAAGTAGAAAATTTAACTAAACAATTGGCAGGAATATCTGCTTCCTCCGCCTCTACATCTTGGAATCCGCCTAATTCAACTAATAATAATGAAGAAGTCGACTATATGGGGAACTCATATGGAAAATTCCTATAATCCAAATAATAATAATAATAATAATTCTTATAATCCAGGATATAGGAACCATCCTAATTTTTCATGGAGCAACCCCAATAATGCTCAACGCCCTCCGATTGCAAATCCAAGTAGATTTGCACCGCAACCCCCACAACCACAAATACCACCACCACAACCGCACCAATTTAGGCCAACCCCGATAGAAGACATATTTACGAAATATGTTAGTATTAATGAGTCCAATATCCGGAACCTGACCGGATCAATTAAAAACTTAGAAACACAAATTGGACAAATTTCAAAAATGCTATCGGAACGCCAACCTGGTAATTTGCCAGGAAATACGGAACCAAATCCGCGGGATACTGGCCATTCCAGTAACCCATCAAGTTGACAAGCCGTTAAACTACGAAGTGGCAGGGAGCTACCACCACCCGTTAGGGTAGAAAAAGAAGTTAAGGTTAGCCTTCCTACACCACTTCCCGTTACGTCTCTGCCTCCTCAACCCCCGCGAATTTCTTCCCCACATGTTGTTTTACCTTATCCATCTAAATTAAAAGAAGAACGAGAAGATGAACAATATAAACACTTTCTAAAAATGCTAAAACAAATTCAAATCAATATACCTTTCTGCGAGGCAATTGCACAGATGCCTAAATACGCAAAATATTTAAAAGCGTTACTTTCAAATAAAAAGAAACTCGAAGATATTTCGAGAGTTTTCCTTAACGCCGAATGTTCAGCCGTTTTATTACATAAATTACCCCCAAAATTAAACGATCCGGGAAGATTTTCCATCCCATGTCTCTTCGGTAATCTATTAATAAAAGATGCGTTAGCAGATTTAGGTGCTAGCATAAATTTAATGCCCTACTCGCTCTTTCAAAAACTAGGATTAGGTAACCCCAGCCCAACAAAAATGAGCATCCAGTTAGCAGATCGTTCTATTAAATATCCAATAGGGATAGTAGAGGATGTTCTGGTCAAAATAGACAAGTTTATCTTCCCGGTAGACTTTGTTATACTTGACATAGAGGAAGACGCCGATGTTCCCATAATTCTCGGTCGTCCGTTTCTCGCAACCTCTCGCGCGATAATAGACGTAAGTAACGGTAGACTTCTCTTACGAGTAGGAGATGACGAGGTTACTATCGATATAGATCCCTCTATGAAAAATTCTTTAATAAATGACGATTCCTGCTATCTTGCGGAAGCCTCTTTTGAGGAAAATGGTTTTCCCTATTCTGATTTACTTTCAATAACTGTAGAAGAATCGGACTTGGCAGACTTACCCCTTTCACAAGAAATGCCTACCGATGACCCTTTAGAACCTTTTATATCCTTAACTTCTACAACTCTAAAAACCCCAACTTCATATGAAAAACCACCAACCCTCGAGCTGAAAACACTTCCCGCACATTTGAAATACGTTTTCCTTGAAGCCGAATCTAAACTCCCTGTTATCATTTCTGCCGAATTAAATGATAAAAAAACGTCTGAATTAATAGAAGTGTTAAAACAACATCGTCATGCATTAGCATGGCAAATTTCTGATATCCAAGGACTCAACCCATCTTTTTGTACTCATAAAATATTTTTGGAAGATAACCCTCGTAAATCTATCCAGCCCCAACGACGTTTAAATCCTAATATGAAAGATGTCGTAAAAGCTGAAGTAATGAAATTATTAGACGCAGGAATTATTTATCCAATCTCAGATAGCACATGGGTTAGTCCCGTACAAGTCGTCCCTAAGAAGGGCGGTATAACGGTAGTACCAAACGCTAATAATGAACTAATTCCAACACGTACTGTTACGGGTTGGAGGATGTGCATCGACTATCGAAAATTAAATGATGCCACCCGTAAAGATCACTTTCCACTACCGTTTATAGATCAAATATTAGAGCGACTCTCGGGTCACTCATATTATTGTTTTCTCGATGGTTATTCAGGGTATTTACAAATTCCTATAGCCCCTGAAGACCAAGAGAAAACTACGTTCACTTGCCCCTTTGGTACTTTTGCCTATAGGCGAATGCCGTTTGGACTTTGTAATGCGCCAGCTACATTTCAAAGATGTATGCTAGCTATTTTTGGCAAGTTAGTAGAGGACGTTATGGAAGTATTTATGGATGATTTCTCCGTATTTGGAGACTCATTCCATACGTGTTTAGATAACCTCGCTCGTGTTCTTCAACGTTGTGAAGACACAAATTTAGTGTTGAACTGGGAGAAATGCCACTTTATGGTCCGCGAAGGTTTAGTTCTCGGTCATAAAATTTCTTCCCAGGGAATCGAGGTCGATAAGGCCAAAATAGAAATAATTGAAAAACTTCCTCCTCCAACAAATGTAAAATCTATTCGAAGTTTCTTAGGCCATGCAGGTTTCTATAGACGGTTTATTCAAAATTTCTCTAAAATAACAAAACCGTTAACTCATTTATTAGAAAAAGAAGCCCCATTTATATTCGATAGTGAATGCTTAGTAGCATTCAATATTATTAAAGTCAAACTTATCAACTCTCCTATTTTAGTAGCCCCAGACTGGTCCTTTCCTTTTGAGATCATGTGTGATGCGAGTGATTATGCGGTAGGAGCTGTCTTAGGACAACGAGTAAACAAATATTTTCATCCTATCTATTATGCAAGTAAAACTCTCACATCCACACAAACCAATTACACGACCACGGAAAAGGAACTACTGGCAATTGTATTTGCATTTGATAAGTTTAGATCTTATATAACACTATCAAAAGTTATAGTTTTTACGGATCATTCTGCTTTGAAATATTTACTAACTAAGGCAGATGCAAAACCCCGTTTATTACGTTGGATTCTCTTATTACAAGAATTTGATTTAGAGATCCGAGATAAGAAAGGCGCAGAGAATTTGGCAGCCGATCATCTTTCTCGACTAGAGAATGCTGCAACAGATACACTCGTGGAAGCCGACATCGAAGATAAATTCCCTGAAGAAAGTCTCCTCGCATTCGAAAAGGTAACAAACTCTTCTACTCCTTGGTTCGCAGACTTGGCTAACTATTTAGTAGCCCGAGTCCTTCCAAAAGCTTTTTCACTTCAAGAAAAGAGGAAATTCTTTTCTGACTTGAAAAACTACTTTTGGGAAGACCCGTATTTATTCCGAGTCTGTGCCGACCAAGTAATTAGAAGATGTATTTCGAACGAGGAAGGACTAAAAGTACTACGACACTGCCATGAAGGACCAACCGGCGGACATTATCAATCCAACCGGACTGCACGTAAAGCCCTTGAAGCAGGATTCTTTTGGCCTACTTTATTCAAGGACGCTCAAAAATTGGTAAGTGTTTGCAACCGCTGCCAACGGTCAGGTAACATTTCCCGTCGGGACGAAATGCCCCAAAACTTTTACTTAGAATGTGAAATTTTTGATCTGTGGGGCATAGATTTTGTAGGCCCTTTACCTCCTTCTTTTAAAAATCGTTATATCTTAGTAGCGGTCGATTACGTTTCACGATGGGCTGAAGCGCAAGCTTTTCCCACCGCTGACGCGAGAGTCGTCGTTAAATTTCTGAAAACCTTATTTTCACGTTTTGGCACGCCTAGGGCTATAGTTAGCGATCGAGGTACTCATTTTTGTAACACCCAGATGGCTAAAGTGTTAGCCAAATATGGAGTTACTCATAAACTCGCTACCGCTTATCACCCCCAAACAAGCGGCCAAGTGGAGGTAGTCAATAGAGAACTAAAGCGCATATTAGAAAAGACTGTAGATACCAATCGAAAAGATTGGTCCCTCAAATTAGATGATGCACTTTGGGCCTACCGTACAGCATTCAAAACTGCGATCGGTTGTACACCTTATCGTTTAGTATATGGAAAGGCATGCCACCTACCTGTAGAATTAGAACATCGCGCATACTGGGCGCTAAAATTTCTTAACTTAGATACAAACTTAGCCGCCGAACAACGTAAATTTCAACTCAATGAACTTGAGGAATGGCGTGCAAACGCCTATGAAAATAATAAATTTTATAAAGAGCGATCTAAGTTTTATCATGATAGGAAAATTAAATTTCCAAAATCTTTTTCACCAGGTGATCTTGTCCTACTATATAACTCACGCCTTAAATTATTTCCAGGAAAATTAAAATCTCGATGGACCGGACCCTATACTGTTAAACAAATCTGGCCATATGGGACCGTTCTTATTTCTAACCCTGAACTAGGAACTTTCAAAGTAAACAGGCACCGTTTAAAACTATATTTTACTGGGGACCCTTTTCAAAAAGAACTTGAAACCCTAACACTACTCCATAACCTCGAAATATAAATTCACCTGTATATTTCCATCTTTTATGCTTTTGTATATTCTGTACATATTTTTCACTTCATACCTATGCCTAACATAAGTATGGGGGTGCTTTTAGCTGCAAATTTTTTGCTCACTTTTATGTTATATCTTTCCTTTTAAAATAAAAACATTGTTTATTTTATTACTCATCCAAAATAAGTCAAAATTTTCAAAACCATACTTTGTAAATATATTCCAAAAATCTGAGTTGATAAAAATGCAACTTATTCAATTTTCAAATTTACTACTCCTTCTCATAACTAGATAGATATAAATATCCGGAATAAACTTGTTAAACCTATCTTGTAAAATTTCATTACAATCGGAGTTAGTTTTTTAGCAAGCTTGCTTTAATATATCAAAAGAAATACATATATATACAATAGAAGCTATCATATTATGTTCACCAAACAATTTTAGACTGTAATTATCATTACTTCAATCTTGTTAAAATATAGAAAATATCAAGCTATTACCATTGCTCTCAAAATCTTTTATCAAAATTATTTTTACAACCCCTACCTACTATTTCGCTTGGCATGTTTCTTTACGCACGCAAGCATCTAGGAGTATGTGCTCCTAGAACAGAAAAGATCTTATGTCCATGGGAATAAAAAAAAAAATTCCGTAAACATAGGCATCCAATAAATATTAAAAGATCATATGAAATGGAGTATGTGCTCCTAAACATATGCATTGGATTAATTCAAAGTTCAATTCTGCAAAGTTTTTTTTGCTATTTTGGAAAATATTTTCCTAAAATAGTTGTAACAATGCATGAATATGAAAAAAGGTGAGAGGATAAAATTCATCACCTCCTACATGGGCAAAACCACCAAGTTGATATCCCATAAAACCACTACAAAATTGAATTAATTTTGCTTAAAATTTTGAGAGAGCATAATTAATAGGTTGTAATTTTTCAACATATCTCATACAAGATATAGTAGTCATAAAGCCACTCTATCCTTGTTATATCTGATTTTAATATGTGCTTACTATTTATTTTCAAAAACTTTTTATGGCTATAAATTTTAACTCTGGTATCAATGATATATATATACAAAAGCATTTAACTCTTTATTCACCGGATGTTTATACCTATTTTATCTTGAAGAATTAAATTGAGAGTAAATAGAAAATTTTATAACTTACTCAACTCTATATTTGCTCTGGAATAGCAAAATCTAAGTATGGGGGTATTTGATGAGTGATTATTTATACATGTTTTGGTCTATGTTTTAATATCAATTCTAATTTAAGGTTGTAATACTTCATGTAAAAACTTAAATAAACGGTTTGTTTTTAGTTTTATTTTTCAATTAGTTTGTTTGTCAATTTTAACCATCACTTTAATCTACTATATTATGTTTTGTGGTAATGTTCACGATCCGACCGGTTTGGACGGCCTGAACGGAGCTGAACCGTCATGTTATTTTAAAAATATATATATATAGGATCTAATAATCTATACAATAATAATACATATAATAATAATAATAATGTAAAAAAAAAGTTAATATAATGTATATAAATTAATTACATTGTACTTATAAATTATAATATAATATGTTAAGTATAGTATTATTAATATTTAGTAATATTATATAAGTAATATTATGTATATTATATTTTAAATAAAATTTTATTACAAATTAAAATATTATTAAAACAATATTTTTAATTATCTTGTAAATAATATAATTATATTTTAAAATAATATAAGATTGTAAGAATTATAGTATAATAAAATCTGTATTTTATATATTATAAATATATTATATGCAGCTCTCAAACAGCAAAGATCAATTGGCCTAGTGGAGTGGTGTCTAGTTGTTCTCTCTGATTGCTTGGGATCGAGACCAGGCCAGCGCTCTTTTTGAATGGATTTATTCCAGCCCGCCAACTCTCCAGGACCCGCAACCTGCAACCCGCCAACCCGCCAGCAACCTGCTACCCGCCAGCAACCTGCTACCCGCCAACCCGCCAGCAACCTGCTCAACCTGCTACCCGCCAACCCGCCAGCTTTTCCATCAGCAGCCCACCAGCAGCTTTTCAATCAGCCAGCTGCCAGATTATCCATCAGCTATTTTTCCATCAGCAGATGCAGTTCTTATCCAGCCAGCCAAGTCAGCTCCATCCATATCCAAACCGCCACGTGTCAAGCTGTCCAATAGCCAGCTGTCCTATAAGCAGATTTGCAGCTTTTGCAAAAGCTGTTTGGCAGCTTTTCCATAAGCTGTTTGGCAACTTTTCCAAAAGTGCTTTTCCAAAAGCATTTATTTTTTTCCTATAAATAGATGGGCAGGGCTGAGTACAATTATTCGAACACTAGCAGCTTCCTTAAGAACTGTTAGGACTCCCCAGCTCTCTGACAAAGAACTGGTAGTAGCTTTCAAGTATTCAAAAGTTCTGTAAGTTGTAATATTTTAGCTTTCTTTTCAGCTTTTTAGAAAGTTGTAATAATTTTTGGACTTTATAAAATAGACTCTTTCAAATTCAATTCTGAGTGTTTTACTGTTTTATTTTCAGTTTTACTCACCTTTATTTTTTTCATACTATCCCGAATGAAAGACGAAGCTCTGCTTATGTCCTGGATTAAGATAGCGTGAAACTGCTTTCAAAATTATTTTCAAAACCTTATTATTTCATACTATCCCGAATGAAGGGCGAGGCGAAAGCCTATGACCTGGATTAAGATAGTGCGAAAGCTCTGCAAAATTTTAAATTTTACTACCCTATCCCGAATGAAAGGCGAAGCGAAAGCTTAAGTCCTGGATTAAGATAGATAGGTAGATATTATTTTATGTACTTTATACCGCCCCCATCCTGAGAAGAGGCTAAGAACCCTTAGCACTTGGTCAAGATGAGCTCTGGGCTGGATATTATTTTCAACTATTTCAACTCTACTTTCTAGTTATCCTAACTAGGGTTTTCTGTTAATTGATCATATACCAGGTGAAGAGACACTACGTTTACGTTAACCCGTTTTAAACGCAAGCCTCCCCGGTCGTACTTTCGAGTCAGTGATGCTACCAAAGGGACCCTCTCGTTAAGTTAGGTAATTAAGGAATAAAGTTGTTCTTTAATAGGTGAATTAATATTCTCTCAAAGTAATTCTGAAATCAAGGACTACCTTCTAAGTCCCTATCTTAATAAAAACACGTATATATAATTTTTTCTATACACTCCACTCCGTTCGTTCGATAAAATAATAGTTCGTTCTAAAAAGTAGAATAATTAACACCGATCCCAGGAAAAATACGACCTTGATATTTTCTACAAAATAATATACTCCTATGCGATAGGTACTCTTGCCTTAATCCACAGGATATAAGTAAAAAAAGAGATAGACTTATATACGTAAAAGATTATATAAAACCAAATCTATCTTCTTTAAAACAAACTTTACTTATCATGAAGCATTGTCGACATCAACTATGTCAACACCAAGAGACAATGTCGACACACAGAAGACTTTGTCGACATCAACTGTGTCGACACACAAGACTTGCGTCGACACACACAACAGAGTTTCAACAAAGTTAAGGAGAAGTGTTTGTGTCGACACACAGAATTAGTGTCAACACATTCTACAGATACAGTGTCGAGAAGCAGTATCAACAACAAAGGAGATGTGTTGACACCACCAAGGCATGTGTCGACACTTAGTCCACTTGTGTCGACACTTAGTCTATTTGTGTCGACACATGATGAAGTTCAGTCTCGACATTTTGCTGACAGAGACAGAGTCCAAGAAGTGACTGGATGACTTGACAGCTGCCATTTCTAACCGGTCTACTGCAACTTTCAAAGCTGTCAGAAGTTTGTTAGAAACCAGATTAGCTGGTTACCATGGTGGAAGACTACATAAAGGCCTTTCTCCTTCAACAGAAGAAGAACTACTGAAACATACAATAGTTATAACAGAAGACTAAAGAAGATTTTCATCAGAAAATCTATGAAGATGTTGGAGAGAGAGAGAGCTCGGTCTACTCAATTGCAGTTGCTGAACCAGGCTGCTAAGAAGGATTCAGATTGTGATCTGAATATCAAGAAAGAAGCTGATTGAAGCTCAACTTCACAGGAGATTCAACCCTACTAAGTTCAGATTCAAGAAGCTTTGAAGAAAGATAAGAGTGGTTGTTCTCTGTCATCAGTTTCTTCCAAGAACTGATCAAGAAACCATCCATCCCTTCTCTCTCTACCTGGGTGGTGGTAAAACACTTTGTAAAATCTATTTTCTGTAGGATCTATTCTAGATCTGAGCTATAAGCATGTTATATAAAGGCTGATTTGTAGGAGATTTAGGTCTCTGAGTGGTAGGGTTGTGAGCCTGAGTTGTAGGAGATTGTTATCTCTGAGGTGTAGGCCTTGTTGAAGGCTGAGGTTGGGTTGTGTGCCTGAGGTGTAGGAGTGTGGACTCATTCTAAGTTGTAGGAACCTTGGTTGGGTTCTGAGCTGTAAGATTTGCGGATCTGAGGTGAAGAAAAGAAGTTAGGCCGAATCTAGCACACTGCTACACAGGCGAAGGGGGAAAGTGGATGTACCCAATACTTGGGGAACAACTATAAATCATGTGCACTCTGTGATTGGATTTATTTATGTGATGTGTTTGCTGTGTTAATAGTATAATCAACAGAACACTAGAGTTTATTATCTGCCTTAGAATTAAAAGGATTTGAACCTATTCACCCCCCTCTAGGTGTATTAGGTTAGCTTGAAACCAAATCTTTCAAACAGCCTCTACTGTGACAGTCCGCACACTAAAAGAGGCAGTCCGCATAGCAAGAGAACAAGGCCATAATCTGCCAAGAGAGCATGACCAGCAGGCAGTCCGCTCGATCAACTGTGGACTCTGCAGATACCGTGGTCACGCTGGTCTTATCACAGAATGTGGCCAAGTACAGTAAATGACCAAGGGCCTGGCACGAGCTCGGCAGACAAGGGCAGTCCGCCAGCCCCCAAGACAGATCGCCAACACTCCACCAAAATAAGGCAGAGCTCGGAAGTCCTTACTCACACAGCTGCAAGACAACGACCAATTGTCGGACTTTGACACCAGTCCGCGCAGTCCTCCACAGTAGCTAACGCCCGCTGCAACACCGGAGAGCAAGGAAAAGGCCACAGCCAAACTCCAAGGCCAGTCCGCAACACAGGACACTGCGGACTCAACCAGTCTGCAAAGCCTCCCGCGGATTCAATCTCCAATCCGCCTGGCTATACGAGCTTGCTAATCTGCAAGGCTGTAGATCTAGCAGAGCACTGCCAACAGTCCGCGAACCACAATCCGCTCAGGCCGCTTTGATAGAAACCTGACTTCCTTGGCCATAGGCCAACCAGAACGCACTACAGACCGCTCATACCGCACACCAGGCCACACAGGCCGCTCCTTAAGAATATCTAAGTAATCAAGACCAAGCCATGACACCTAAGCCGCAACCAGCAGTCCGCCTAGTCCCCGGGCACAGACCACTCAGGCCGCACACTCCACCCTACCTGCCCATCACCCACTTCCACTTCACAAATTTCAACATCTAGGACTTGTCGTTTATTTCCAGATGTTCATGGAGGGATTCTCTCGAATTGCCCTCCCACTCACATCCCTTACGAGGAAGGATGTGCGCTTTGTCGGGACCCCGCATTGCGAGATGGATTTCTAGGAGCTGAAGGATAACCTCACCTCGGCTCCTATCCTTGCCATTCCTTCGGGGAAAGAAGGATTTTAGGTCTACAATGATGCTTCCTACCAGGGCATGGGTGCAGTTCTGATGCAGAAAGGCCACATGATTGCTTATGCTTCACGCCAGCTGAAGAAGCATGAGCAGAACTACCCTGTTCATGACTTGGAGATGGGAGCGGTCATGTTTGCCCGGAAGGTCTGGCGGTACTACCTCTACGGTGTCCACTGCGACATATACTCTGATCATAAAATTTTGAAGTACGTGGACGCGCAGAAGGAGCTGAATATCAGGTAGAGCAGATGGGTGGAGTTTCTAGCAGATTACAAGTACGAGATGCACTACCACCAAGGGAAGGCGAACGTGGTAGCCGATGAGCTGAGTCGGAGAGTCGCCACCTCCGGAACGGAGCACCAGATTATGTCCATGGAGCTGGTGTAGAGATTAGAAGATATGCACATCACGCTGGTGTCATCTGATGACCCCGAGCTCTATGAGGAGTATTTAGCCGCGATGAGCGCCACAGATGACATTCAAGACCGAGTCAGAGATGGGCAGAGGCAGGACGCAAAGATGGATCCGATATTCCGGGCCCTAGAGGCAGGCATTACTGGAGATTACACACTGAGGGATGGCCTGGTATGCTTCAGAGGATGGGTTTATATACCAGAGGGAGGCCAGGTCCGAGAGGATATCATGACGGAGGCCCACTACAGCTGGTATTCAATACACCAAGGAGTTACGAAGATGACTGCAAATCTGAATAAGACCATGTACTGGCCAGGCATGAAGAAGGATATCACCTACTTCGTGACCCACTGTGAGACATGCCAGTTGGTGAAGGCGGAGTGCAGGAACCCCGCAGGATTATTTTAACCACTCCCGGTGCTGGAGTGAAAGTTCTATGATGTTGCGATGGACTTCATACATGGTCTTCCCCGATCGCGGACGTGGTAGGATTCGATCTGGGTAATCGTCGACCGGCTGACGAAGGAAGCCAGATTTATTCCAATCAGGAAGGATGACTCAGTTGGTGTGCTGGTGCGGAAGTTTGCGGAGCAGTTCATTCGTTATCATGGCGTGCCCCGGACGATCGTGTCGGATCAGGATGGATGGTTTACATCCAGGGAGTGGCGATCAGTGCAGACATACTTGAGCACTCGGCTGATATTCAGTACAGCCTTCCACCCTCAGACAAACGGTCAGACAGAGTGCATCAATCGGACTTTGGAGGATCTACTTCACCTATGCATTCTGGACTGCAGAGAGCCTTAGGAGAAGTTGTTTCCACTGGTCGAGTTCTCATATAATAACAACTACCAGTGCAGCATAGGGACGACCCCTTATGAGGCCATATACGGACGAAGGTGTAATACTCCGCTATCATGGATATAGGACGAGGACCCGAAGGTGCTGGGTTCGGAGTTTGTTGAGAACACCGAGACTCAGGTGAGGCTAATACGGGAGCGGATGCTGGAGGCACAGAGCAGGAATGCCAAGTATTACGATGCGAGACATCATCAGGTAGAGTTCCAGGTTGGAGACCGAGTATTCTTAAAGATCCGACCGATACATGTAGTTTCACGGGTGCGTGGTCGGAAGAAGAAGCTCATCCCGGATATGTGGGGCCTTACAGTATCCTGGAGTGGATCGGTCCCTTAGCATACAGGCTGGAGCTGCCACCGGAACTGGAGGGCCTGCACGATGTTTTCCACGTCTCCTCCCTAAGGAGAGCTCTACTTCGGCTGGAGCAGCAGGTTACGCCTACTGATGGGCCTATAACTTCTGATTGATTGGTGCACCTGGAGCTGATACGGATAGGGATAATGGGATGCGGGTCTTTCGATGCAAGAAGATCCCGTTGGTCAAGGTCTTGTAGAGGAATCATGGGAAAGAGGAGCACACATTGGAGCTACAGGACTTGTTGCAACAAAGGTACCCAGAGCTTTTCAGTCAAGTATTCCTTACAATCTATCAGGATGTTACATTTTATTTTTGATACTTGAAACCCCGTAGGCCTAACTCAAATTTCGAGGACAAAATTTTTTGTTTATGTATTGGGATTTGTAACATCCCTCAGACAACTAGACCCCTGGGAGTGGTTTTGTCATGACTAGGTCATGACAAAATCCTACGAAGACCAAGTGGACCTAGGAATGTAGGTGAGATCACAATTGTCTGCAAATAGTAAATTTCTAAATACTAGGTTAGGATGAAGCCCCATGACTCCAAGACTTCACCACAACCTCACTAACCTATTGGATGGTTCATTAGAGCCCTAAGGCTCCATTGGAGTCAACTCTGGGAGACCAAGTTGACCTAGTATCATTCTAGTCCTAAATTGGGCAAGGTACCCTAACTAAGGGCAATGTGAACCTAAGGAGCCCAACCAACACTACCTAGGTCTTCCAAGACCTAAGGTGAAGTCAATGAGTCACCAAAGGTCCCTTGGTGTCAACCCAAAGGGTCATGTTGACCAAAGTCAACTCTAGCCCTAATTTGGTCAAAGTACCCTTCCTAAGGGTCAAGTGAGCCCCAAAGTGCCAAGTCAACTCTACCCAGCCCTACCTTGAACTTAGGGGAGGCCAATGGGTCAACAAGGACCCATTGTAGTCAACCCAAAAGGTCAAATTGACCAAGGTCAACCCAAAAGGTCAAATTGACCAAGGTCAACCCTAGTCTAAGTTAGGTAAAACTTAGCTCAAATGTGCTAACCCAGGCTCAAGCCCTTTTCCATTTGGGCTATCCATCTCCTAATTATATGATGGTATGATTTATTGGGCTGTAAATAGGCTAAAGGGATGAGCAAGTTAGCCTTGATGACTAGAGAGAGAGCTCACCTTACCCCTTAATGGAGGAGAGAGAAAGGGGGAGGAAGATGTCATTCATGGCATAAGGAGGCCAAGGGCAACCTTTGATGGCGGGATTCAACTCCTCTAGGGAAGAGGAGGAGTTTCCAACCATTTTCTGGCCACTCCAAGCCAGGTTCACCGCCCCCCCCCCCCCCCCACCACTTGGCCGAAAGCCCCATTGAAGGACATTAATAGCCATTGGTGCATGGTTATTCCTCTTCCCCCCTTTGATGATCTTAAAAGCACTACTGGACTCAGGGGAGACATTTACACACTTCAACTGAAGGAGACAAGGCATTCCACTGTACTATTGTAGAAACCCGATCGGCGGCACCACCACCATGGCAACACGACGATCAACGCGATTTCAAGCCTCCAATAAGGTCCTCCCTTTCTCCTTCTTCTATGGGTAGATCTTAGGAATCAATAGGGACAAGAATCAGGCTCAATTGAACCCGATCGAGTGAAGAAAATTTCTAGTTTTCGAGTGAAAATTAACCTGTCGGGATCACCGGAATCTGCCCCTCCATTGGTAGTGCCGCAGCCTGGCAATAGCCACCACCTCGACGGAGGTGGTGGTGGCGGTGGCCGGCCGGTGAGGTGGCAGGATGGACAACGACAGTGCTTGGAATTAGCTCCAGGAAGATTGAATCCTGGCCGCTGGCGTGCTGGAGAAGACGACTAGATGCCATACTTTTATGCCAAGATTCGTGCCGCTTAAATTTTTAATCTTAGGTTAAATATTTCATTTCATATGATTTCTGTCACATAATTTACAGTTAATGCTTGTAATTATTAAAAATATTTAGAGAGCTCTAGTGAAAAAATGGTAAACATCAAAGTTGTAGCCCTAGGGGTGTACTTTAATTGAAAATTGGTTTGAACCAATTTGGATGTTGGTTTGAACAGGGCACTCATTTTGGTGGGGTCTATACCTAGGGTTAGTCAGAGACTAAAATGAGTGCCCCCACTTCATCTCTTGTCCAAATAACCTGAAATTTGGATAGAGAGTCATTCTTACCTATACTTAGGTCCTGTCAGAAAATGAGAATTTTTGGAGATACGTTTTATATAGGTTTTGGAAAAATTTAGTAAATCATGTACAAATTAATTAGGTATCTTAAACACCTCAAAAATCCCAAATAATTTGGTGGGTGATCTTGGGGAATATTGTAGGGCTTGGGTAAAAATTTCACCACTTTTGGGTTTGATTTGAAAGGGTAATTATGTAGCCAAAGGTTTACCCCTTTTAGGTCAAATTTGGCCTAAGTGCTCTAAGTGCTCTTGAGTTGGCCAACCTCATCCAAGGTGATGGATCTTGGCACTCAGACATAATAGCACACAAAATACCCCCTCCACTGATATTGGGTGGGAGTTGAAGGGAGGAGCATTAAAACACTAGGGTAGGTCCTATGTGTGCAAACCTAGGGTTTGAAGATCAAGGGGTCAAGTGACCTTGAAATGCCATAAAACTTGGTGGAGAGGACCCTAGGGTAGTAAAGGTCCTCTGGTAGAAATATTATGCAATTTAGAGGTTGTTGAACCCCTCAAAACCCTAACCCTAGCTTAGGGCATAAAAATTATACATGTAAGTTAGGTCATCAAAACTCTATAAAAAGTGGTGAAATGTGGGTAGTGTAGTCTAAGGGTTAACACGAGACTCTGATAATTTTATTGGAAATTTTAGAACAATAATTTTAGTACCTCCTTTGTAGTAGATGGATTAGCCCTTGATAGTCATTTATTTATTATGATCTTACTGTTCACTGGAAAATTATAAAAATTGGGAAGAGGAAGTTTTATATCATTATGCTCATACCAGAATTTTATTATAATTTTCAAATGTATATTTTAAGTACTTACCTCACAAGCTTATAAATATGCAAATATGTTCAATAATAGATCCAAAGCTCGATGCTTGTTAGAAAATTGTGAAACTTATTCAGTGGTATTCTTAGGTCTATATGCTCATGAGGAAATTTTATCATAATTTTTAGGTGTATAATTTCTGTAGCTATTTCTTTAATTTATGAAAGAGGGATATTATTCAAAATTAAAATTAAAGTTCATTGTTCACTGGACAATTTGGAAACTTAGTCAGGAGTGTTTTTAGGACCTTTCGGTCATGATTGAATTTTCTTATAATTTTTGGATGTCTATTTGCAGCACTTGTTTCTTTAATTTATAAATATGTGTTTACATTTAAAATTTTGGATCAGAGGCCTAAACCTTGCAAAAAAATTGGGAGATTTGAATTTATTGTCTATTAGCTGCCTAGTATTTATCATAATTTTGTGGAGCATTTTGCATGACTATAAAAGCTACCTCATATTCAAAACTATGGCATTTGGATTTTTAAGGAAAATAAATAAAATATCTGTTTAATTAGGAAAATTCCAAGTTTCTGGATTTAGACTAAATATGTCATGATATGCCCCATTAATTATCTTAGGGCTATTGGATGAAGATTTTGAGTACCTCCTATCATGTACGTCATATAGCATACGTTGTTTACATGTACTAATACTGCAGGAAGTCTGATAGCAATTGATTTGGGCATATGGATTGGGGTTAGTGGCTTGCATGTCTGGGTAAGTGAAATTGAGTATATCAATGAAAGTTGGGATGAGTAGAGTTTTGGGTTGACTAGGTTTAGGTGGTGCTCGGGATCAACGAAAGATCGTCTTTCCTAAAGAGGGAGAGAGAGGGTCAAAACATACTAGGGTTAGATCCAGAATAATATTAAATGGATCGGGTAATAACCAATAACACTAAGTGCCTTGCAAAAGGGAGCTTTGGGCTTCAGCCTATCATAGTTCCTAGTGCACTCGAGAACCCTTAACGGGGTCTGCCTTGGGCAGTCCTAGGGTAACCTAAACTGTAGGCAAAATAAACTGCAAGAGTAACTAGTACAACTAGGGGTTCACTTTCACTCACCTCGGTGTGTTGGGAAGTTAGGTTGGGTCACACGGGCATTAGGCTCGGTGGTTTTGGTGATGGGAAGGTTAGCCCGGCGAGCCTTTGGCTCGGTTATTGGTTGTGACGGACGGGATAGTCGGGGGAGCTTTGGCTCGATTGTTGGTTATGACAGACAGGATTGTCCGGGGAGCTTTGGCTCGGTTGTTGGTTGTGAAGGACAAGATAGTTTGGGGAGCTTTGGCTCGGTGGCTGATACATTAAGATTACATGTGCATAGATTATAATGTGGTGGGTCTTCGGTATTGGATGGTCGATGCACCGATGCCAGTACGTTGACTCGGCAAGTGTTGTTTCGCACTTGCCAAGTTAAGTCCGGTGGACTTGCCTGCAAAGAGTACGCCGGAGCTCCACTTAGTTCACCAACATCGAGGCGCACGAAAGGTCTGACTGGTAGTGCAATTACCATCTTAGAGGTGGGTGAGGCCCAACCTACTGCTTCGGTTTGCCACTACGGAGGTATCCTGGAAGGTTAGGCTCCAGAAAGGGGGAACTAAAGGTCTGTGTGCACAAAGTCTAGTTGGTGTGTTGCACTTGCATGTTCACATCATGGCATACTTGCATGTCATAGCATCATCATTGAATATAACCCCTGACACCTATTGTATAAAGTGGTATGGGACGCTTTATACAATAGGCCCTGCAAAATGACCCCATAGTTTATAAGCTTGCCCGAGCGTGCTTATAAGTAAGGTTATTATTCTATGGATATATATTTTGCTTGCTTGAAAATCGACACCCCAACATATAATTCAGTATGGGACTTTTTATACGATGGGAGCCTTGCAAAAGGCCCCTTAACTTATATGTTTGTATGGGCATTCATATAAGTTAAGGTTACTTGTTTCTTAGTCTACCTTTCATATACTACTTCTTATATATACTTGCTCTATTTATATACTCATGTTAGACTAGTTCCGTTGTCACCTGCTTACTTTGTTACTCTCCACCTTCAGAGCTTCCCTTTCCTCCTCTCCGCACGGTGCCTAGGAGCCATGGTGGAGGGGTGGTGGATGATAGGACTTAGTCTTTTAGACTAACGGTTTTCAGACCACATTATTTTAGGGGATCGTGGAGCCCAGCACGGAGTTGCAGCCCCGGAGGACGACACGCTTGGAAACGGGATAGTCTAGTACCGGAGTTCAGACAGCTAGGACAGTGACTCCCGATCGTTAGTAGTTGTTTTAGTTTTGCTTCCGCGATGAGTGACATGTAGTGAGGAATTGATGTATCGGGCATGAGCCCAATTTCTAGTACTTTTATTTTTATTGTTGTGGACTCTCCCTTCGTGGAGAATTATTACTATATATGTGATTATTGTGTACATATGTTAGAGTTCTAATTTCATGTACTCTCATACTTTTGATACTATTCTGTGATCGATTTGGCCAGCAGGATCGGCGTTTTGTAGTGACAACCTTCCCGGGCATGATGGTGTCACCACAAAGCGGCAGTTCTGGGCCTAAGACACTGCGGTATTTTAAAAATGGGGGGGGGGGGGGGTCTTATAGGATATGGCCACACTAGTTTTCTTCTTACTTCTCCAAGAAACTAGCCTTCTTCCTAAGAATTGATAGGTTCCAGTAGTGTGTTTCCTATCTTCTTTTCAGCATGCAAAATCTGCATCTGAAAATCCTCTTAGATCAAAATCTCAATTTCTAGGGTACCATAGGCCAAGATATGGTGTGCCCTTAAGATACCTCAAGATTCTCTTTGCAACAGAGTAATGATATTCTTTAGGGCAGGCCTAATACCTAGCGCAGACGCAAGTGGCATACATAATGTCAGGCCTACTAGCAGTCTGGTATAGAAGGGAACCAATTATCCCTCTATACAAAGACTCATCAACATGTTTCCCTGCCTTATCTTTGAATATAGGCATACATTATCCCATGGGAGTTCTCATGGTGGAAGAATTCTCCATACCATGCTTTTTGATTAGCTCCCTGGTGAACTTGGACTGGGATATGGACAAGCCATCATCAGTCTATCTTACTTAGAGTCCCAAGAAGAACTTGAGCTCACCCATGCTGCTCATTTCAAACATCCCTTATATAAGTTTAGCAAACTTCCTGCAAAGGTTGTTTTCTGTAAATCCAAAGATAATGTCATCGACATATATCTGGACTAGGATAGGCTTGCCCTTTGATTCCCTTATGAATAGGGTCTTGTCAATCTTCCCCCTTGAGAATATATTCTTAATGAGGAAGCTGGACAAGGTTTCATACCAAGCCCTAGGGGCTTGTTTAGCCCATATAGAACTTTCCTATGCTTATAAACAAAATTGGGAGAGTTAGGATCTACAAAACCTGATGCTGAGCCACATATACTTCATCTTTTAGGTGCCCATTCAGGAATGCTGATTTGACATCCATCTGGTAGACTCTGAATCCCTTATGGATAATAATGCAAGGGAGATTCTTATGGCTTCTAGTCTTGCAACTGAGGCAAAAGTCTAGTCAAAGTCTATGCCCTCTTCTTGCTTATAGCCTTTGGCCAACAGTCTAGCCTTATTCTTGACAATGATGCCATCTTGATCCAACTTGTTCCTGTAGATCCACTTAGTCCCAGTGACATTTTGTCCTTGTGGTCTGGGGACCAACTTCCAGACCATACATCTTTTGAATTTGTCCAGTTATTCTTGCATTGCTCCAATCCAGAACTGGTCCTTGATTGCATCTTCAAATATCTTTGGTTCTTCCTGAGAAAGAAAGCTTGAGTATAGAGCGGTGTTCATGCTCCTGCTTCTGGTCTGAACTCCATGATTTGCATCACCAATGATTTGGTGAACTGGATGGTCCCTTAGATGCCTGGTAGCTGAAGGCAATCTTGCTGCAGCTTGCTGATCTTCATGGTTTTTAGCTAGCTGGTCTTCATTTTCTTCAGTTATGTCTTCCCCTTCTCTTGGAATAGGCAGTCCATCATCATTGTCTTGGACTATGGGGGTAGCTTTCTTGATGGTTAGCTTGTCCATCATCTGCTCTGTCCCTGCAATACTACAAGAGGAGAAGCTTGGAAGCTCACTATTAACCATGTTGGACTCATCAAAAACAACATTCATTGACTCTTACACGACTTGGGTAGTTAAGTTGTAGATCATATATGCCTTACTATGAGTGTTGTACCCAATAAATATCCCTTCATGGGACTTGGCAGTAAACTTAGTTAAATGGACTTTTCCATTGTTGAGAACATAGCACTTGCAACCAAAGATCTTGAAATAACTCGGGTTTGGTTTTCTGCCCATCAAAATCTCATAGGGAGTCTTCTTGTGGCTCTTGGTAATGGAAGCCCTATTAAGGATATAATATATAGTGTTAACTGCCACAACACAGAAGTATTCTGGGTGGTCTGAGTCACTTAATAAGGTTCTACCAGCCTCTATGCGAGTCCTATTCTTCCTCTCAGCAATTCTATTTTGCTGGGGTGTTCTAGGAGAGGAAAATTCCTGATGGATCCCATTCTCTTCACAGAACCTTATCATACACTCACACTGAAACTCAGTCTCATGATTACTTCTGATTTTGACCACAGAGATGTTAAATTTATTCTGAATTTGCTTGATAAATGTCTGAAAGACATCAGGGGTTTTAGATTTCTTCCTTAAGAAGAACACCCAGACAAATAATAAATCTGCGCGCCCAGTTTTCTAAATAAAACCAAACCCGCTTTTCTAAATAAACCGCCCGGGGTGCTGTGTGACCTTAATAATTTTTGGAGTTTTTACCCACATCAACTTGACTTGATTGTCTTCACTATTGTACTTCTACTTCTTTGTTAATCATTAATGCGGCAGGATCGGCGTGTTGTAGTGACGACCCTCCCGAGTGTCGGTGTTACCGCAAAATGTCGATTTTGTGCGTAAGGCCTGATGACGTAGACAAATAGGGGGTCTTACACATAGTCTTGGGGACGGGTACATCTCTGGTATTGCTTCTTGGGATGTACATAGGTAGGCCTAGCAAGATGACCGTAGGATGACTCAAGGTCAAACTTGGTTGTTGGGAAGATTACCTTCCTAAATGAGGATTGACCTAGAGGTGCATTCCCCTTTTGTTTGGCACTGGCTTTCTTGGCAGCCTTACCTTTACCAGCGTTGTGTCTGGAAACTCATTGCTGAGAGGAAGAATAGTCTTCTGCTTGGATTAACTTTTCATAAGTTTTCTCTCCACCAAGGGCTTTTCTTCTAACTCATCGAGGTATTTCTCCCTTAGACTCAATGTTTCAGCAGAGCCTTTGAGTTCCTCTTTCAAGGACTGGACTTCCTCTCTGAGAGGAAGTAATTTTGCAATTTCCTCTTTCAGACTGGTTTCCACTGCCTTGAGTGATGCAATCTCTTTCAACTATGTTTTACTACCTTTTGACATTTTTTAAACGCTTTCAAATGGTTCCTGTGCTGAATCATTAATTCAGAATCCTCTTCCTCAGAAAAATAGCCATCATGACCATTTGAGGAGGTATTTGACTTAGAGAGTATTGTGTGCGAGTTTACCTTCCCATGGTAATCAGAGTCTCCAACTTCCTCTTCTGATTATGCCATAAGCCCGAAGTATGCTTCCTCATTCTCTGAGCTGGACTCGCTTGATTCGCTGTCGCTAAGAGTCTTGGACTTCTTGGAGACGAAGCTCTTTTCTTATTTTCTCTTAGTATTGAAGGATCTCTTCTCCTCTTTCTTGGAGCCTTCCTTGTTCTTGCGTCAACATTCCGCAATCATGTGTCCAACCTTGTTGCAACAATAGCACACAACATCAGAGGAAGAATGTTTGTTCTGTTTAGATTTGTATCAGTCCTCTCGGTTGTTGCTTTTTCTGAAATGATCACCATCACGATGGTATTTCCTGAATTTAGATGAGGATGACTGATTCTTCATCTGTCTCCTCTTACTAAGCAGTTTCTTGAACTGCTTAGATATGAGAGAAAATTCTCCATCCAAAAGCTCAGAGCCTGACATGCTATGCTCGGAGTCTTCTGGAGTGTCTGGGGAATGATTCCTTACTGGTGACAATACTTTGGACTTTCTTGAACCATCAGCCTTCAGAAATACTGACTTTTCTTTGTTGGAAGTCTGATTACTTTGCTCCTCCTTCTTTCTGGTATTCATCTGTAGTTCGTAGGAGAGTAAATTTCCAAAGAGGTTCTGAGAGTCAATCTCAGGCAACTTCCCAAACTCCCTGATGACAACCACTTTAGTGTCCCAATCCTTTGTCAGGGATCTGAGAAACTTGTCATTTAGTCCGCCATTGGCAAAATTGCGTCCGTAGTTTCTAAGTCTGTTCACGATCCTGAAGTACTTCTCGAAGCTGTCAACAATTGTATCATTTGATCCTATCTTGAACGCTTCGTACTCCTGAATCAGTAATGATCTGCGGTCATCTGTAACTTCTTCTATTCCTTCCATCAGAATAACTAGGCAGTCTCACATTTCTTGGCAGATTTGTAGTGGAATAAATTTTGTAACATCTAGTCGTCCACTGTACCTGAAATAATATTCTTAGCCTTCTTGTCCAAGGAGGCCAAGGAAATTTCATCATTTATGAGATCCATCATCTTTTTGGGAATCAAGATATCTGCCTTCATAGTTGAAGCTTGCATAGGTATATACGGTCCTTCTTTCACAATCTGAAAAATTCTTGGATCTGCAGCCTCCATGAAGAACCAGACACTTTCTTTCCTCATGGGAAAGTTCTTTTTCGTGCACACTGGTAACTTCATCGAAGACATGTCTTTACTTCTATCCATGGTAACTAGACGGAGTCTCTTGATGCTAGAAAAGGGATCTTGTTCAAGGTGTTAACCTTATATCGAACAAAACGCCCCTCTGATACAAATTGAAAGTATCTAGCGTCTTTTTGTGGAAAAGAACTACTTTAAATATTAAGCACACAAACAGTGAGATTTATAGTGGTTCTCCGAGTTGGGTACATGCACTTTCCTGCCTAGCCTATCTACCACAAATGGCTAGATTCGGCTACTTCACCTAACTCAGATTTCCATAAATCTTACACCTCGTAGACACAACTCCTACAACTCGGAGATGACGCTCCTATCACTCGGTCCACAACCATATATATGACTCGATCCACAGACGGATCTACCACTCAATCCACAAATAGATTTACCACTCGATCCACAAACGGATCTACAACTCGATCCACAAACGGATCTACCACTCGGTGAAAATCTCCAACAAAAGTAAATGAATATTTTACAATAATGTTTCACACAAACAGATACAAGATCTGAAAGCTTCACGCCGTCGTTCTTCGAAAAGAATGATCTTAAAAATCTTGGAGAACTCGGAATATGAAATCTTGGAAGATCTTGAATCTCGACTCTTGAATCTTCAAACTACTCGGACTGAAATAATAGAGATCTTTAAAGAGAAGGAATCCAGTCGAATTGGTCGAATAAGATTGAATCGTACAAAGTCGTTGTTGCTGGACGATTGGAGAAGTCGTGTATCATACGGATGGCCGACAGGTTATTCTTGGAATGTTTCTCGATTTGAAATTAGAACGATTTGCAAGATTAGGGTTGAATAAAAATCCACCCTACATATTTATAGGAATCTTCAATTTCAATGGTTATAAAAGAATTTCCAAAAATAACTTGCGAATGTTATTGTGCATGGCCGCCGCAACCCGAGCCTGAAAAAAAAAATTGTCAAAAAAATAACCTAAGTCATATTCGTCGAGTATCGTCGAGTATCATTACTATACTCACCGAGTATTCATTGATATTCGACGAATTTGAGATAGACAAACTCAGCTTAAGCTGGCTAGCCACTCAATGCCAAGGCTAGAGACATACTCGACGAATTCTTTGAGTATCAGCTGGTATACTTGACTAATTTATCGAGTATATGCTAATAAACTCCACGCACTCGACGTCATTGACTAGATGCTCTCGATGCCAATATCTACTCTACGCTCTCGACGCCATGATCTACTCGACGCTCTCGACGCTGTTCGAATATACATGATGATTCACGCCGAATTCATCGAATCATCTCGGCGCTACATCTCTGATTTTCTTGATGATACTCGATGAATTTTACTTAACTATTTTTCTAATTCTTTCAAAAATTCTACAGAAGTATATATGATGAATTCGACAAATGATAGTAAGTATATACGATGAATTCAACGAATATCAATGATACTCAACGAGTTCGACGAATAACCATTACGATACTCGATGAATTTTACTTGGGTAAAATTTCTATTTTTCTGCAATGAAGCTTTCTTCTTTCTTGTACCTCCCCATGTACTTGGCATAGAAGTACGCCCCAATAGAGAGATTACACGTGAGTCAACACCATGGCCTACACAATGAAGGATTTCTTTGTGTAGTCTCGTGTTTACTGACCCACTATAACCTGACATTGGTGTTTACTTAGTATTGTAAACCTGCAAGTACATAACTACAAATACAATATCAAATACAATCACAATTCATCTTATCTTAACTGGACCCTTCTTCAAATCATGGTTATTATGGACACAATACCCAACACCGACTCTTCGCCATCACCGTCAAGAAGAAGGCGAGAGAGTGGTTCCTTTAGCTCCCGTTTAGCTCTATCTAATGCTTTGAGGACCTGCACCGAGGGTTCTTACTGAGTTTCCTAACTTCTAAGAAGTGGAAGAATGAGCCAGAGTCCCTGTTCCTCGTAAAGTGGGGGGGTGAACGAAACTCTGGGATCTACTTGGACCGTTTCGTGGAGGAGGTTCTCTAGGTTCAGGAGATTTCAGGGCACACCGTCATGGTGGTCTTTACCCTAGGCAACATTAGCTATTCTTTAGGATGGATGTGAAGAGGGTGCCTTTACTATCGTTTGAGGAATTGATGGAGAGGGTAGTCTGGGAAGTCGAGGGGGCCTCAAGCCTGACAATTGCTAGGAAGTTAGCCAGGTAGGCTGTGGAGGAGGAGAAGGAGCCAGGAGGTGGCAAGGGGCTTGAGGCCATGTGTGAAGAGCCGAGGCAGAGAGAGCAATAACAGTAGCTACTACAGCTAATGTGGGGTCGACAGGAGCTGAATAATTGGCTAGGATGAAGGCATCTAGAGTGGCATGACCAGGGCCCAAGGAGAGGTTTCCACGGAGGAGACCACTGCTAAGGGGTCAAGGTTAGTTCAAACCTTTGGGTTGGAGGCAGGGCTTGAGACCTCCCCTCCCCGATCAACATCAGTCAATGGCGATAGCTTTGGGGAGGAGGAGAGGAGCCCAGAGGTGGAGACCGGGAGAAAAAATCAGAGCTGCCGTACAGTGACATCCACCAGGAGGAAGGGCATGCTATAGCTACCTGCCCGGAGGTCCTGGAGATGAGGGGAGCTAGGGGGCAGGCCTAGCAGCAGCAGCGACACCACCAGGAGGTGCAGATATAGGAAGTCTTGCCATGGGGAGAGGAGGACAGGTTCGAGAATCGGGATGATGTCAGAGGCCGAGGAGGGATCAGAGTGATCCATGATGGGTAGAAGTCAAGGCCGCCAGTAAGGAGATACTCCACACCATATACTGACAGAGCGTTGCCTCCATATACCTAACTCCACCACCAGATTAGAAGATTAGCTTCTCCTAGAAGGACATGCTGGATCACGAGGATCCATTCTGTGATGCGCTGGTCATTCAGGCCGTCGTCGAGAATTTCACCGTCTCCCAGATGCTCGTGGATAATGAAAGTTCTGTCAACGTCATCTTAAATATGGCGTTCGATGTGATGAAGGTCGAGGACAAAAATTATGGCTTTATGTTACCTTGGGGGGCAGTCTAGAAACTGTAGGTTCATCATCGCGGACGCTCCCATCAGCTACAACGGCATATTCGGACGACCCCTCATCATCACCTTCCATTGCGTGCCATCCTCCTTCCACCAATTCCTTAAGTTCAATGTTGAGGGAATTCAAGTCCTGGTCCGGGGAGACCCCAAGATGACAAGGGAGTTCTACGTGACCACGATTACCACCATCTCCTGGCAAGGAGGAGATGAGGAGTTGGATAGGAGGATAGAGCGGCTATCTGTCCAGTAGGTTATGGGAGGAGCTGAGGAGATGGGGGTGGAGGAGGATGAGGTCCGCACCCATTTGGTGGTAGAGGAGGAAGTGCGGAAGGAGCAGTACGAGGTGATTGTTGGTGTTACCTTTGTGATCTGTAAGTGATAAATTATGTAGCCTCACTACCAATGTTGTATGAGCTTATTAGGGTCACACATAAGAATTTTTGGAGAAATTTGGAGATTGGATTAGTATGTCTATTCTCATATGATGAGTGGAAAAGACTTAGCTGGCCAGGCTTTGAAAGCATCGAGTGCGTTGAGACCATTCAATGCTTTTGTCGAGTCAAGTGTTGACTCGTCGAATGGTGGCAATGAGCGTGTTGAGTTTACTTAACAATTCATCGATTCAAATTGTTGATTCGTTGAGTATGGCACTTAAGCATTGAATTTGTTGAGTTCACTCAATGATTTGTTGTGTCAAAGAGTTGATTCGACGAGTCTGGTTCTAAGGCATTGAGTGTGTTGAGTTCACTCAACTCATTCGTAAAGTCAAAGGTTGATGCGACAAATTTTTCACTTACGCATTAAGTGTGTTGAGTTCCCTCAATGCCTTCATCGAGTCAAAGGTTGATTCGACTGGTTTGGCGGTGAGAGCGTTGAGGGCGTCGAGTTCACTCGATGTCTTTGTCAACTCAAGGGTTGATTCAACGAAGCTGGCGCTGAGTTTGTCATGTATCTTATGGATACTCGACAATTCGTCGAGTATGTTTTGTATACTTGACGATTCGTCAAATATTTTATGGATACTCGACGAATCGTCAAGACAAGGGTTGTTTGGTCGAATTCGGTATTCCAAGTCTTGGGTCTGTAAATAGCGGCTGGCTATTCTATTTACTCTTTGGGTATAAATAGAACATTTAGGTTGTCTCATTACTAGTTTTTGACTTATTGTTTCTCCTAAGAACACGAGCCGCACAGTGTGAAATACCTGAGACCTAAAAGGCCGATGGAACTATTCCACCTTCTCTGTTCCTGTTGCCGTCGCTAAGCCCGATCCCGGTGAGTGTCTCGGTCGCCTCTTCTGTAACATACCTAGTAGTATGTGAAGACGCAGAGTGCCTTCTCCTGACCTATATATTATTTATCAAGAGTCTACGGTTTTCCAGTTCATGTGGATTTCCTTTATAGGTGCGGACAATATTTTGCACTAATAGACTGTAGCCGCTTGTGATCGGGAGATTTCCTGGAGCATCTAGGTTGATTATAGACTCATCCCACAGAGGTAAATTTTATTTACTGTACTTTCTTCTTGATACATATCGATTTCTAGATTCGAGCTTCTTTAAGGTTTTCTTGTTCCTTATTTCCGCTGCACGCACAAGTGTTGTGCTATCTTGTAAAACCCAACAGTAGTATTAGAGGGAGGTTTTGGCAATGATCATGATATCAGAAGTGATAAATCTGTGGCATGTAGATCTGGAAATTTAGAAATGTTCTAAATGCACCAAACTATTCTTGGGATCCTGCCAAGAACGCATGTGATTTTGTTGTGATATCGTAGTTGATATCTTTGTTACTCATCAACAGTAACTGTCACTCTTGTTGGTTTGTAAAACCAAGTATGTGTTAGATTTTAGATCTCACATGGAGTGACGACCTTGTCTTCTGTGTTAGTGGAGTCTGTGTTGCTCATGTGCAGTGCATGTAGATCTGAAGATTTAGAAGAGTTCTAGATGTTTAGATTTAGCCCGGTTCGTCAAGTTTTGATGTTTTTCCTTGTGCACATCTGGCTTGCATTTGCATTATGTTTGTTGTTGTTTTATTTTGTGGATGTGCACATTGGTTAATTGTTAATCATGATTTAGTGTTAATCCAATATCTAAAATCCCTTAAGAAATATTTAGTATTCAGATGCCTTCTGATGGATGACACTCTTCCTGCCTCGATCAAAGAAGTGTGGGCTTGTCAAAGCAAGGTGCATTAATCTATCTTGGTAAAGATGCAAGCGGATAATTATAATATCTCACTGTCGACATCGGGTCAAACTTAACAGGTTGACCTCAAAGGTTGAGTGCCCAGAGACATATGGTTGGCATGCACCATATGATGGATGTAAATAAAGAGTTATTCACCAGCAATACAAGAGTTGTATTATGTTGCAATAGGCAAGAGTTTCCTACCTATATAACTGCATTGTGAGAGAAAAGCCAAAGCTGACTTCTAGTGTTGGTGAAATTTGGATCTTGTCCACTAAGAGAGTTACTCGCATAAACTCTTCGAATTGACATCAAGAGCTATTTCTTTGATAAAAATAGTGGGAATATTTTGATTAAAGTCCTAATTGAAATAAATAAAATATATTTTGGAATGTAGTACAGATTTTACTTTGAATTGATCCTTATAGAATTTCCATGGCAAGTGGTCCACACTCCACCCTGTCCCTTAGAGCAATCCTTAAGTATGAGAACCTGAGTGGTATGAATTATTTGGACTGGTACAGGAGCTTGAGAATTGTTTTCAGGCAAGAGCGAAAGCTCTATATTTTGGAAGAGGATTATCCTGAAGAACCTACCGGGAATTCGTCCTGTTTTGATAAGGATGCTTATATGAAGTATCTTGATGACTCCTTAGATATCGAATGTCTCATGCTGGCAACCATGAACTCTGAGCTCCAAAAGCAACACGGGAACATGGTTACAATGAAATTGACATGCATCTCAAGAAAATGTTTCAATGGAAAACTCGTCAAGGGAGGTTTTACGTCACTAAGGCATTATTCTAGTGTAAGATGGGAGTTTGGAACCTAGTAGGGACTCACATACTTAAGATTATTGGGTATATAGAGAACCTTGAGAGACTAGGCTTCCCTCTGGGCCAAGAATTGTCCATAAAATTGATCCTGCAATCATTGTCGGACAGTTATGAGTAGTTCATCTGGAACTATAACATGAATGAAATAGACAAGACACTGTCTGAGCTCCTAGGCATGTTGAGAACTGTCGAGATCAATATGAAGAAGGCTATTTCTGCTAGCCCCATACTAATGGTGCATAAAGGCAAGGTCAAAACCAAGGGCTTTAAGAAGATGAAGGTAGGACCTAAGTCCACTTTGGAGCACAAACCTTTAACACAGAAGAATAAAGGCTTGACGAAAGAATGGAAATGCCACTACTGTGGCAAGGCTGGTCATTTGCAGGAATAATTTTCCTTCGTACATTGAGGGTCTACACAACATGAAAGGAGGTATGACTTCCGCTTCTGGTATCTATGATATAGAGATAAACATTTCTGCTCCTTCATCCTAGGTATTAGATATCAGATTTGGTTCTCACACTTGTATAAATGTGCAGGAACTTGGAAGGAGAAGAATGCTGAGTAAAGGGTAGGTGGACCTACATGTTGGCAATGGAGTAAGAGTTACGGCAGTCGCCGTAGGAGTTTACCATCTTTTTTGCCGAGTGGTCTTGTAATAGAAATTGATAATTGTTTTTATGTTCCTTCCATAACTAGAAACATTATATCTATTTCCTGTTTGGACATGATTTGATTTTCTTTCATTATTAAGAACAATTGTTGTTTGATATTTAAGAATGATGTTTGTTACGGTATATCCCAAATATTTAATGGTTTATATGTTTTGAAATTAGCCCATCAGATCTATAATATATAGAATACTACAAGACTAAAAAATGATTGACTCGAATCCTATGTACCTTTGGCGCTTTCGTTTGGGCCATATATAGGAGAAATGTATCAAGATCTATAGAGATGGACTACTGGACTCATTTGATTATGAGTCATTTGAGAGATGCGAATCTTGTTTGTTAGGCAAGATGACTACGACCCCTTTCAATGGTTTCAATGAGAGGGTTGGTGATCTCTTTGGTATAGTACATAGTGATGTATGTGGACCCATGAGTTTTATGGCTAGAGGTGGATATTTCTAATTTATTATATTACTGATGACTTCAGTAGATACAAATACGTGTATCTTATTATGTGCAAATACGAGACCATTAAAAAGTTCAACGAGTTTAAGAACAAAGTAGAGAACAAATTGGGCAATACGATTAAAGCACTCCGATCTAATCGAGGTGGGGAATACCTAAGTCATTAGTTTCGTGATCATCTGAAAGTGTGTGGTATTGTATCACAGCGCACTGCACCTAAAATACCGCAGCATAATGGTGTGCCTGAGAAGAGGAATCATACTCTGTTAGACATGGTATGGTCGATGATGAGTCATGAAAATCTGTCAGTTTCCTTTTGAGTGTTTGCACTATAAGCGACTGCTTTTACACTGAATCGTACTGCAACAAAAGCGGTTCAAAAGACAACATATAATATAAGGGCTACTAAGAGATCTAGTATGTCGTTCATTAAGATTTGGGCTGTGAGACTTACGTAAGACTTCAAATGCCTGACAAGCTGGAACTCAAATTAGATAAGTGTTATCTTGTGGGGTATCCTAAGGAAACTAAAGGGTATTATTTCTACCTACCGTCCAAGGTCAAAGTGTTTGTCGCAAGGACTGGTGTCTTTCTTGAGAAAGATTACTTAAGTAGAAGTACTACCAGGGTAGAACTTGAAGAAGTTCAAGAACCACAAACTGTGAATGAACCGGAATTGGAACCAGAGCTGGGACTATAAGTTGTTATTGTTGGAGATCCTGCTCAGGAAACACAAGTTCAATGTAGATCTGGTAAATCAAGGTTTAAAACTGAGAGATATGGATTTCTCATGTCTCAAATAGGTAATGTATTTCTTATGGATCATAGTGATGAGCCTTAAACCTACCAAGAGGCTATGAGTGGAGCACACTCTGAGAAGTGGCTTGATGTCTTGAAATCTGAAATGGACTCAAAGTATAAAAACTAAGTTTGGACCTTAGTGGAATCACCTGAAGGGGTACGTCCCATAGGGTGCAAGTAGGTCTTCAAGAAGAAGACCGACATGGATGAGAATGTACAGACATTCAAAGGGCTACTGGTGGCTAAGGGTTTTAAGCAAATTCATTATATTAGCGATGATGAGACTTTTTCCCCAGTTGTTATAGTTAAGTCCATCAGAATTCTGCTTGCTATTGGTGCATATTATGAATGCGAGATCTGGAAGATGGACATCAAAACGGCTTTCCTAAATGGAAACTTCCTTGAGGAAGTATATATGACAAACCAGAGGGTTGTGTATCTCCAGGTGAAGCCACTAAAATATGCAAGTTGCAGAGATCCATTTATGGATTAAAATAAGCTTCTCGAAGTTTGAATCTTCATTTTGATGAAAACAACAAAGAGTTTGGTTTTATCAAGAACGAGGATGAACTGTGTGTTTACAAGAGAATTAGTGGGAGCATTTTTGTGTTCCTGATATTGTATATATATGATATACTGCTGATTGGGAAAGACAAACCGACCCTACAAGTTGTTGAGAACAATTCTAGTGAGCTGCTTTTTATGAAGGACTGGGTGAAGCACCTTATAAACATGGTATTATGATCTATAGAGAAAGACTGAAGAAGTTGCTGGGTTTGACCCAAAGTACATACATTGATAAGGTGTTGAAGCGGTTTAACATGCTTGAGTCCAAGAAAGGATTCTTACCCAAGTCTCATAGTGTGAGTCTCTCTAATGACCAGTGTCCTAAGTCTTATAAACATAAGGACCACATGATGTTGATTTCATATGCTTCAGTAATTGGGTCAATCATGTATGCAATGATATGTACTCGACCCGATGTATCTTATGCCTTCAGCATGACTAGCAAGAATCAGTCTGATCCCAGTGATGGTCACTAGATAGCCGTCAAGAACATCCTAAAGTTCTTCAGAAGGACTAAGGATACGTTCTTTGTATTTGGCGGAGAGGAATAGCTCATTGTAAGAGTTTACACGGATGCTAGCTTACAAACTGATAGAGACGACTCAAAGTATCACTCCAGGTTTATATTTTGCCTAAATGGTGGTACTATTAGCGGGAAGAGTTCCAATAAGAACACAGTTGCTGATTCTACAACTGAGGCCGAGTATATCGCCGCAACAAATGCCGCGAAGGAGTCTATATGGATTAGGAAATTTATCGGCGAGTTAGATGTAGTTCCTAGCATTGTTTGTGTCATAGATCTATACTGTGACAACAAGAGTGCAATTACACTTGCTTTGGAACCTAGATCACATCTACGCTCCAAGCATATACTTCGGCAGTTCCATCTTATTCGAGAAATTGTCGATCGTGGAGATGTGAGCATTTGCAAAATGCTGAAGGAGGATAATATTGGGGATCCACAAACAAAGCCTCTCGCACAGAGAAAGCATGATGGTCATTTTAGATCTATGGGTATACGACACCTTAATGATTAGCTATAGTTGTAGTCTTATGGGTTATATTTTATTGGCTGAAATAATTCATTTGATGAATTGAGTACTGTATACGATGCGCCCGCGAACAGACTCTTATTGTGGTTGGTTCAGTGAGTCGATCGCCACGGGCGTGCTTGGGTAGGCAAGTGCACCTATCGCAAGTAGTACTCGATATTCAGGGGAATACCGAGGTCGTATTGTTCTCGGGGTCGGGTTGACTATTCTTACTCCTCCAGGAGGACTATTATTTTACTGAAAGTAAGGTGGAGATTTTAATTAAGAAAGACGGAAAAAGTAAGAGAGCGAAAAAATGATTTAGAAAAATTCGATGAAGGGTTAACGCTCGGCATCGAATCAAATTAAGACAAAAATAACTTTTAATAATTATAGTACTTAGGTTTCAAATTAATAAAAGGCAACTTGGCCGTAGATGTTCCACAAATGTGAGCTCACCTAGCCATAGGGATATCGCTCACCTGAACGCTAAGACTATTCGACTGAACGTTAGTCCGACGAAGGATTCCTCTTAACGCCCGCTTTACGCTAAAAAACGCTATTTGGTGGGGAACCCAATCCGGTAGAATTGCGCTTGTCCTCTCTCGAGGGTATGCACGCAACTCTATTTACCCAGGGGTGATCTGTCCATATGCACGGCCTCTCGGCTAGCTAGCGTATGGATAACAGAAATAGGGGCCACACATCGATTTGTGGTCCTACGCATCGTTAACCCGGGGTAAACCTTGAGTGCTTAAATTAAAGTCAAAATAAAGAGCTTTAATTATTTCAAATCATTTTAAATATCCCAATGCTCTTCGATGCCGAGGATAATAACGATTAGGTACACATCGGTATGGGGACGGCTTTATAATTTGATGAGGCGCGAGTTCGAAATTAAGCGCTAAACGGTTATAAGAAGAGGACATGAAAATGACAAACATTTAGAAACTAGAAAAGTTAGCTAAAAAAAGAACTCACGCACACTTCAAATTATAAATAAACAGAAACTAAGTTACAAAAAAGGAAAATTACAAGTCCTACTCAAACGAGTAGGCGGGAAATAAAGGCACGCCATTTAACTCTTAACGAGTAGGCGGAAATAAATGCAAGTACAAGTCCTACTAAAATAATTACAGAAAAATAAAAGACCTGGCATTTAACTCAAATGAGTAGGCGGTAAACAAAATCCGGCGATTTAACTCCTAGCGAGTAGGTGGAAATAAACGCTAACACACACACTTTACATAATTGAAATAAAGCAATAAAACTATCTCCGACACACAGGCACTCTACATAATTGAAGACATCGATAAAATAAAGCATGAAAAACTAACTCGTACAATCACACACAATACATAAATCAAAGAAAGCAATAAAGTAAAGCATTAAAATTTATCTCCTACACACACAGACTCTACATGGAAGTTGTAATGACAATATGAAAACTAACTTACACTAACACATACAAATTAAAAGCAAAATTGAAAGTTACCAAAAATTTAAAACTACTACTTTTCTATACATAGGTTTTACCAAAAACAAATAAAAAGAACAAAATAAAATTTTAGGAGAACAAAAGTTTTTCAAAATAAATCAAAAAATCTAAGTTCTTTAAAAATTAAACTTTCAACATTTTCATTCTTAGGATTTCATAAAAGTGATAAAAAAGTGAAAAGAAAATGAAAAGAACAAAAAAAGGTTTTACAATCCTACAAAAAATTAAGTAAAAAAAATAAAATCACTTTCAAAACTCTTTTATAAATACATAAGAATGAAAGCATAAGTCTCTTAAGAAAAGGACATGATGAAAAAGAGAAAAACTTATCATACCACATTTGATTTGGAAATGAAATCTACTACAAAACCTAACATGAAGACAAGTTAAAAACATGAATAATAAACATGTTACACTCATACACACACACACACACTTTTCATAAAGAGAAAAACAAAGGAGAAACTAAGGATAAAATGTGAAGAAAAGTGGGCACATAAGTTTATTCCAAAGCCATTTAATATGAGAAAAACTAACATTTTTATTGATTAAAATAAACTATTACAAAGCTATTACAAAGCTAAAGCTAAAGCAAAAAACAAACATGAAAGGAAGGGGGGAGAAATCTCCTTACATAGCAAAGGAATCCACGGATGCATCCCACAAAACACACTAAAGTGGCTCAAAAATGTGAACCTTTGGTCATTGAAGAAGTGCGGTATTTATAGGAAAGAAATCTAAGTACACGCCCTCCTACACGGGTGTGTTGGAGGGCGTGTCACTACAGTTTGCGATGGCGGCCGGCGATTTGATGGGAAAGTGAACTTTGTCCTGGACACGTGTCGGTCATGCCCCAGGTCACGGCGTGATGGTGGGCGTGTCGGGGAGGTGGATCTGGGCGCGGGTTTGTCTAGCGAAAATCATCGAGCTGCTGGAGAATTGTCGAGCGCGGGTCGTCGAGCTGCTGGAGAATCGTCGAGCTGCTGGAGAATCGTTGAATGGAAAGTCGAGTTAGAATCGTCGATCGAAAATCGTCGAGCTGCTGGAGAATCGCCGAGCTACTGGAGAATCGTCGAACGGAAAGTTGACCTGGAATCGTCGATCGGAAATCGCCGAGCTGCTGTGGAATCATCGAGCACGAGTTTGTCGAGCGGAAATCGTCGATCGGAAATTTCGCTTAAAAAATCGCTTATTCAACGGGTTTAACGAATCACGGCCTGGTCACGGGCGTGACCTATTGGACACGGGTGTGACATGTCAATTTTTGACAATTTCCTGAAAAATTTCAGAAATCAAAATTAAGTTAGGTTACGCAAATATTTACAAAAAGAGACATATTTATATAAAAAATAACAAAAAATTATGAATAAGAACTAAAATGATATAAATAAAGTACTAAAATATGCATATATTTACAATTCATCAAATACACCCATACTTATGCTTTTGCTATTCCAGAGCAAAAGTTTGAGGTGAACTTCTAAGGAATAGAAAAAACTCTAAGTTTAGCTACTGCTTAATCAATTATAAGAGAGATCTAAATAAATATACGGGGTGTAAGAGTTAAGTCCTAAAATTATGTAGATGATTTAAATAGCGCAAAAGTTTTGGCCAAAAGACTTCTTGATGTAATCAAATAAAAAGCAGTAATTTTATTGGTTAGAGTAACAAAATAGTTTGGAATTATATGAACTTTTAGCTTATAGGAGTTTTATCGGAAATAATGCAATTTATAAATTATGCTCTCAAAAAGATTTTTGAATTAATTCTAGAATCGTGAAATTGGCTAAGGGGATTGATGTTGGTTTATGAAGAGAGTTTTGATTCTGAGGTGAGGTAATTTTTTCTCGAACCTCCATTTTTTTTCTTTTTGGATTATTAGGAAAATGAAATCTTAATTTCCTAATATCATTTTTTTCTTTTCAACTTCATAATAAAATTAACCCAATATATATGTGTAGGAGTAATGAATTTTATCCTCTTACTCCATAACATATAATCTTTTTAAATTATTGGGTGCATATGTTTACGGAACGAAATCTTATTCCCATTGACAAAGGATCTTTTATGGATAAAATTTTTTTCATGCCAAGTAGGTCATGATAGGTAAGGGGGGAAAGGAAAACTAGATTTTTAATTAAAAACAATTTTGAGAGCAACCTTAATAAATTATACGTTCCAATTTTTCAGAAAGCTAAAAGTAAATATAATTGAATCCTATAGTCATTATTTTCTAACATAATACACATGCTCATATCTATGAAAAATTAGAAGTAGTGCCTAAAATGAGTTTGCTATTTTTAACAAAGCATAATGAATTCTTTAAAACTTAACCCCGGCTATTTAGATTTTTCACTCAATAATTAACAAACGAATAACAAATAGAGAATTAGTAAAATTCACATATAAATAAACTCAAAACAAAATTTTTGGATAGCAGGAAAGTTAAGGATGGAATATTTGTTTTATTTGTTTCAAAACATTTTTTAAATTTTTATAGTTTTTATCATCATTTTTTTGTGTTTTTCATTTACTTATCTTTTTTTGTATTTTTGTTTTGTTTTACTCAATTTTTTTGAATTTTTTGAACTATTATCTTTTTTTTGGGTTTTAAGTTTTTGTCTTTAATATATACATAAAAAAAAGATTTTGTATTTTTTAAGAAAATTTTCATTGTATTTACAAAGATTGGGAGAAAAAGAAAAGTTATTTACAAGAATAAGAGGGGAAAGGAAGGGGGAGAGAGAAGATTATTTACATAAAAATATTTACAAAGAAAAATATTTACAAAGTGAAATTAAATATTTTTTTGTTTTTTGTTTTATAATTTTTTTTGTATTTTTTTTCCTTTTTTGTATTTTTTTGGAAAAAAGAAAGAAAAGAAAATGAAATTTTTTTTGTATTTTTCATTTTAATTTTTTTGTTTTTTTTCTCATTTTAAGATTTTTTTATTTTGTTGTTATATATATTTTTTGTATTTTTGAAATGCAGAAAAGTAGAAGTGGAGAAAGTAAAGCATGAAAACGCCCCCATACTTAAGTCCAACATTGTCCCCAATGTTGCAACGTAAGTATACGGAACATAAATGATACAAAAATGCTATATGTACAAAAGTAAAGAGAGGGGCGGGGGGGGGGGGGGGTAGAAACGTCCCTGATGCGCGTTCGGGAAAGTCCATTAGAAACCCTGCATTTATTAGAAAAAGCAGCAAAGATAATAAGGAAAGAGCGAAAAAGATAAGCGAGGGGTGCCTCCCAGGAGCGCTTTGTTTATAGTCGTGTAGCTTGACTATTTTGGCGGGTATATAATGTTGAGGAAAGTAATGGTTTCGTTATGCCCGATCACTAGGTCGCCTGCTATATAAGACATTAACCGATGACCGTTTACTTTAAACGAACCTTTTTCCGGGTGGGAGACGAGTACCGTCCCATATGGAAAAACTTCTTCAACTAGGAAGGGGCCGGACCATGAAGATTTTAGTTTACCCGGAAAAAGTCTAAGATGTGAATTGTAAAGAAGGACAAGATCGCCCGGAAAAAAAATTTTGGGGACTTTATTTTTCGATCATGATATAACTTAGAGCGCTCCTTATAGAATTTATTGCTCTCTTAAGCGTTCGCACGCCATTCATCGAGCTCATTTAGTTGGAGTTTTCTATTCTGAGTGGCTAAGTTGGTGTCCAGGTTTAATAGTTTTAAAGCCCAAAGAGCGCGATGCTCTAGTTCTACGGGTAAATGACACGCTTTGCCATAGACTAACCGGAACAGTGTACAACCTATTGCGGTTTTGTATGCCATCTGATACGCCCACAACGCATCGTCGAGTTTAACGGACCAATCTTTCCTATTTAGTGAAACGATTTTTTTCTAAAATTTGTTTAATCTTTCGATTGACTACCTCTAATTGGCCACTAGTTTGCGGGTGGTAGGGGTGGTGAGTTTGTGTGTGACTCCATATTTAGCTAACGTCTTAGCCATAAGAGCGTAACAGAAATGCGTTCCCCTATCACTAACTATTGCTCTAGGCGTGCCGAAGCGAGAAAATAGTCTTTTAAGAAATGTAATGACGACTCGCGCATCGTTGGTAGGGAGAGCTTGCGCTTTCGCCCACCTTGATACGTAGTCGACCGCCACTAAAATATACATATTTTTGAAAGACGGAGGTAGGGGGCCAACAAAATCTATGCCCCATAAATCGAAGACTTCGCATTCTAAAAACATGTTTTGGGGCATCTCGTCGCGATGAGAGATGTTACCCGACCGCTGACAGCTATCTCATGCGCGCACAAAATTATGCATGTCTTTGAAGAGAGTGGGTCAAAAGTAGCCCGCCTCTAGCGCCTTCCGAGCGGTCCGGTTGGCTTGATAATGCCACTGATAGGACCCTCGTGGCAGTGCTTAAGAATTTGCAAGCACTCCACACCCGCAACGCATCTTCAGAACGCTTGGTCTGCGCAGATACGAAAAAGAAATGGGTTCTCCCAAAAGAAATTTTTCAAGTCAGAAAAGAATTTCTTCTTTTGATGACTTGAAAACTCTTTAGGAAGCACCCGCGCTACTAAGTAATTTGCAAAGTCTGCGAACCAAGGTGAAGATGACAAAGAATTATGAATGGCAAGGATGCGTTCCTCGGCGAATCTGTCATTTATTTCAGATTCGACGAGCGCTTCCACACCCGGATTTTCAAAACGGGAGAGGTGGTCGGCCGCTAAATTTTTAGCTCCCCGCTTATCACGGATCTCCAAATCAAACTCTTGTAGGAGGAGAATCCATCGAAGAAGGAGGGGCTTCACATCATTTTTAAGCTAATAAATATTTAAGCGCGGAGTGATCGGTAAATACGATAACTTTAGAAAGCGTTATATACGAGCGAAACTTATCAAAAGCGAAGACGACGGCTAAGAGTTCCTTTTCCGTCCTCGTGTAATTAAATTGTGCGGAAGTTAGCGTCTTGCTAGCGTAATAAATTGGATGAAAATGTTTTTCTACGGGTTGGCCAAGAACGGCACCTAAGGCAATATCACTAGCATCGCACCTTATTTCGAACGGAAGGGACCAATTAGGGGCCACTAAAATTGGTGAAGTGATAAGTTTTTGTTTTATTAAATTAAAGGCGGACTCACATTCGCTACTAAAGATGAAACATGATTCCTTTTCCAAGAGGTGAGTAAGCAGCTTTGTGATTTTTGAAAAGTCTTGAATGAAGCGTCGATAAAAGCCTGCATGGCCTAAGAAACTCCTAATGGATTTTACGTTTGTTGGTTGCGGAAGTTTTTCTATGATTTCTATCTTGGCCTTATCCACCTCCATCCCCTTAGACAAAATTATATGGCCGAGGACCCAACCTCCTCGAACCATAAAGTTGCATTTTTCCCAATTTAATACAAGGCTTGTGTCCTCGCATCGTTGAAGGATACAATCTAAATTGTGAAGGCAATCGAGAAAAGATCGTCGGAAAACAGAAAAGTCATCCATAAAGACTTCCATAATGTCTTCTACTAGCTCGCCAAAGATCGCTAGCATACATCTTTGGAATGTAGCCTGCGCATTGCAGAGTCCAAATGGCATGCTTCGATATGCGAAGGTGCCAAACAGGCAAGTAAAAGTTGTTTTCTCTTGATCATCGGGGGAAACGGGGATTTGGAAAAACCCCGATAAACCATCAAGAAAACAATAATATGGATGACAGGATAAACGCTCTAAAATCTAGTCCAGAAAAGGTAGAGGGAAATGGTCCTTACGGGTGGCATCATTAAGTTTTCTATAATCGATGCACACTCGCCAACCCGTAACAGTACGAGTTGGGACGAGCTCGTTATGCTCATTCGCCACTACGGTTAGACCGCCCTTCTTGGGCACGACATGCACGGGACTAACCCATGCACTGTCCGAAATAGGATAGATAATCCCAGCATCTAATAACTTAATAATCTCAGCTTTAATGACGTCTTTCATGTTTGGGTTAAGACGACGCTGCGGCTGAATCGTTTTGCGGTAATTATCGTTAAGAAATATCTTATGGGTGCAAAAGGAGGGGCTAATCCCCTTTAAGTCAGAGATTTGCCACGCAATTGCGTGGCAATGTTTAAATAAAACTTCCCATAAATCGGAAGTCTCTGAATCACTCAAGTCTGAAGAAATGATAACGGGAAGTGTATCGCCTTTTCCCAAAAATGCATATTTGAGTGATGCGGGTAAGGGTTTGAGGTCTAGAATGGGAGGTTCTTCTAGGGAGGTCTTAATGCCTATGTCTTTCTTACCAATTGGTTCAAAAGTCAAGTCTAAAGAGGTATCCTCGTTGCATTTAAAATTTTTGAGCGCATAAGTATCGTCATTTAAAAATACGGACTCGAAAATGAGAGAAGAACGATCTCCAAAAAAAGGTATCAAAAGAATAGCAGAAATCATTGCTCGATGACAAATTGTCCATCGAGGGATTAATAGAGAAAGTAACTTGATCATCTCCTACTCAGAGGAGAAGACTACCATTACTAACATCTATTAGTGCGCGAGAGGTGGCGAGAAAAGGGCGAACGAGTATTATTGGTACCTCGCCGTCCTCCTCGATGTCTAAGATGACGAAGTCTACCAGAAAGGTAAACTTGTGTACTCGGACAAGGACGTTAAGGACGTCCTCAACTACCCCGATAGGGAACTTAACCGAGTGATCTGCTAATTGGATGCGCATATTCGTAGGTCTAGGATTACCCAAACCTAAACGCGAAAAGAGCGAGAACGACATCAGATTAATGCTATCCCCTAAATCAGCTAAGGCGTATTTTACTAATATATCGTCAAAAAGGCACGGTATGGAAAACCGTCCCGGGTCGTTTTGTTTTGTGGGCAATTTATTAGTAAGGGCCGCCGAGCAGACAGCGCGTTGAGTGATACATGCGAAATATCCTCTAATTTACGTTTATTAGAAAGTAAGTCTTTTAAAAATTTTGCATATTTGGGCATTTGCGAGATAGCCTCGCAAAAAGGAACATTAAAGTGAATTTGTTTTAATAATAAAATAAATTTTCCATATTGCGCGTCCTTACGCTCGTTATCAAATTTATGCGGATAAGGCAAGGCCTTGTTTAAAATAATTTTTTCTTTTAAAATCGGTAAAGGCGGCGTATTCGAATAAAGGGGAAGAGGGGTCGGAGGTGAAATATGTACCTGAGGGTCTGTCCGTTTTGGATTGACCACCTCCTTTGCGCTACGGAGGGTTATAACATTGGCATTCTCCCGCAGATTGGGCTCTGAAAGATATGGTACCTAAACACCTAGAGGGGGGGGGGGGGTGAATAGGTGACCTAAACCTTTTTTAAAACTTTGTTGGCAGCACAACAGTTATTTCACAGAATTCTACAGTTAACAGCAATCACAGAATATAAACAGTTAATCCACAGCACAGCACAGCAGACACACTTATTTATAGTGGTTCCCCAATCTTTGGGTACATCCACTTTCCCCCTTCGCCTATCTAGCAGTGTACTAGATTCGGCCAATCTTCTCCACTATCTCAGAACCCAACTAGGTTCCTACACCTCAGGCCCAAAGCCTTACACTCAGCAACTAAGGCCTACACTCAGCCACCCAGGCCTACACTCAGCCAATTAAGGACCTACACTCAGAGTTCTTCAACTCCTACACTCAGGCAACCAAGCCCTACCCTCAGCCTTTATAATATAGGCTTACAATTCTCTCAGATCCAATGGATCCTACAAGTTAAAATAGAAATACAATAGCTAACTCTACAACTCAGAAAATAAGAGAGAAGTTGAGAGTTTCTTGAAGAGTTCTTGGAAGAACTCAGCTAGATCCAAACTGACTTAGCTTCCTTCAAAGCTTCTTGAGTTAGAACTGAATTAGTCTGAATCTTCTGCAGTTGATCCTTGACCTCTGCTTCTTGAGATCCAGATGATTCTGAATCCTTCTTCTCAGCCTTAGTTCCAAAGACTGAATTCTTGATTGGAGCTCTCTCTCTCCAACTTCTTAGATCTGCAGTTGGACTGCCAGATCTTCTTGTGTTGATCCTCTGTGTATCACTTTCCTGATTACTTGAAGAATCTGATCAACCACTTTAAGTATTCTTGACAACTACTTCTAACAACAACAATCTGTAAACTGTGAGTGCCTATTTATAGGCTTCCTTCATGGTAACCGGCTGGTCCGGTTCATAACAGACTTCTGACTTCTCTGACAGTTGCTGTAGACCGGCTGGATCGGCAGCTGTCATGTCAACCAGTCACTTCTTGAAATTCTCTAACTGTCAGATAGTGTCGAGACTTTCTGTTCTTAAGTGTCGACACTTATAGACCAAGTGTCGACACATGTTGTGTAAGTGTCGACACAAGTCTACAAGGTGTCGACACAATTCCTTGTATGTCTCGACACAAATTCTTCTGCATGTGTCGACACTGAAATTGAGTGTCGACACAAGTACTTGTTCTTCATTCTTTAACTGTATTCTTCTAAGTGTCGACACATCTTCTTTGTGTCGACACATCTTCATGTGTTGAAACTGTCAAGTGTCGACACTACTTCTTGGTGTCGACACAAGTCTTCAATTTTGTTTCTTCAGCTGAGTGTCGACACATTCCCTTAGTGTCGACACTTGTACTTAGAATATTTTGTAAACTTTTCTGTTCTTTGCTAAGTGTCGACACAGCTCCTTGTGTCGACACTTTCTTCAAGTGTAGAGTTTTCAACTAAGTGTCGACACATTGTGCTGGGTGTCGACACTTTCTTCAAGTGTTGACTCTTCTAGTTGTGTGTCGACACATTGTGCTGAGTGTCGACACATACTTCAAGTGTTGACTCCTTTGAGTGTGTGTCGACACATTGTGTTGAGTGTCGACACATTCTTCATATGTTGACTCTGCTGTTTGAGTGTCGACACATTGTGTTGAGTGTCGACACTTGTCCTTAGTCTCTGCAGAATTTTGCTGAGTGTCGACACAACTCCAAGTGTCGACACTTTCTGGTGTAGACACAGCTCTTCTGAGTGTCGACACTTCTGCTAAGTGTCGACACAGCTTTTCTGCATACTTCTTCACTGAGTGTCGACACAGCTCCAAGTGTCGACACTTTCTGTCTGGTGTCGACTCTTCTTCTCAGGTGTCGACACAATTACTCCAAGTGTCGACACTGCTTGTCTGGGTGTCGACACAAGCTTTCTCAAGTGTCGACACTTTCCCTCTGGGTGTCGACACATGGACTTAGAAACTTTTAGCTTCAGTCCAGTGTATACCTAACCTGCACAAGTAACTCAAACAAACATCAAATACATTATGATGTATATCATTGAGTTAGGTGAGGCTTCTTCAAATCAGGTACATTTGACCAATGTACCCAACAATCTCCCCCTATTTGGAGAAGTCATAACCCTTAGTCAATGATATACACCACTCATAATTAAAAAATTACAAAATGATGAAAAGCAGATTATAATCAACAGGGTTAACATGAACATGTAAAACTTCACACATATACACATTCAACATTCCAGAACAAATAAGAAACAAACACATTTCAGAACAATCATACTATATTTATCACATATTGTTCTAACATTGTTCCTTATACATTTTCAATGTTGTACAAAAATGTTTTTCATTTAAAAGATTACAACAAGCTTCAAGTTTAATTCCTAATCTATTTCTGATCAGGTTCTTTGATAACAATTCCTTTTCCAGCTTTAACTTGAGCTTTGACAGCAGCAGCAGCAGCAGGCTCAGCATCAGCAGGCTTCTTGCCTTTTGAGTCTTTCTTCTTTTGTTCTTCAGCCTTGATTTTCTGCCTCTCAAAGTAATGATAGGGCTTAGGAAAGTACTTGCTAGGCTCCACAGCTGTAGGAGGTAGCTTTCCTAACTTAGCCTTCCTTCTATACTGGACAATGGCTTCCTGCCTGATCTCATGCTTCCTCCATTCAGCTTCTGAGAACCACTTGTTCCTCTCATGTGCATTGTCCTTGGCTGCTTTCCAGGCTGTGAGAATGATGTTCCTAGAAGTAGGGCTCCACTGTTCAAAATCTGGTTTTTGCTCAGCCAGTTCCCTGAACTTCTTCTTTGACAGCCTTGTTTCTTCTTCTTTGTCCATAGCCTCTTGCATAGCTGCTGTAATAGGTTGAACAACCTTTTCTAAATGGACATTGTCCTTGCCCCCAGATGGGCTATACATAGTGCTCACCTCTGCATGAATCATTTCAAAATCTGGAGGTGGATAAATGACTTGAGCTACTTCTTGTGGCTCACCTCCAAAATAGGCAGGGTTCAGTCCAGATTCAGCAACTTCATTGTCATCACACAGGGGAGGATATCCAAGTGTAGCCCTGATTGAATTTGAAATCCATTTTGCATGCTCAGAACTGGCCTTGACTAACACTCTCTCCCCCTTTATGACTTCTTGGGCTACATGGTCTCTTACATCATCTTTCTGGAACCTGATTTGGCTGTCCAAATACCTTATGCCATCCTTAAAGAAAGGTCTAAGCTTGGTAAGCTGTTCAGAAATGACCTTCTGGAATTCTTGATTGCAGTCTTGACAGCAGCAATTTCTTCTTGAAAAGCTTTATCAAATTCAGCCTTGGCAGCATCAGTAGAAGTAGATGGTTCAGCAGACTTATTCTTTAATTCAGTGACTATAGCATTGTGGGAGGCAGTTAAATTATCATTCATTCTTAATTGATTCTCCAGCACATAGCCTTGCTTCAGTGCTATATCATCTACTTGAGACTTGATTTTCTCCTGGTGAGTTGCCAAATAGACCACTGCATTACCACCCTTGTGGAAGCAGTCAGTCATTTCCTTCTTATTCAAATTCATTTCAAACCTTATTGATTTGATATCTTGAGCTAGATCAAATTGTAGGGACTTTTGGCCTTCATCAATATATGTCTCTATGGCCCTCCTGTGCTCATCCAGCTTAACTTGCAGTGCTACCATTAATCCACTGTAATCAGTGGATGGAGCTTGTTGGACTAGAGAGTGTTGAGCAACAGTTTGTAGAGCCTTCTTATAGCTCTGACTCCTTCTTTTGAATACAAAGAATTGCTTCTTTTTAGCTTGTTCAGTCTCATCATCCTCAGACTCTGAGGTACTGGCTATATTCACCCTGTCCTTAGGGCTTGAGGCCTTGCAGTCTGCACATCAGGTGCTTGCTCAGTTTCCAGCCTAATAGGCTCTTCCACAACTTCCATGTTCTCCCCCTCAGTAGCAGCACCCTTCTCTTCAGCAGCAGCAACTTTATCCATGTCAAAAGTCCTCTTGATCTAAATTAAGAAATAGATCTTCCATTGTGTATTCAGCTGGAGACTGTGCAGGAGAAGTACTGGGTTCATCAACTACTTTATCAGGAACAACTTCTTGTACTACTGATGTGTCTTGGAGAACAACATCTGGTAGTTGATTTGTTTGCTGAGTTTGCTGATGGACATCAGACAAATCAGAATCTATTATAGAAAAATCTAAAGTATTGAGGTCAGAAAGTACCTCTTGGATAATTATTGTAGCTTGCTCACTCTCCAGTGTAGATGGTTCTTCTACACCTGGAAGCTCCCCCTGGCTTAGATCCCTAGGGATGGGACTAGTGTGAGGCAGCTCCCCCTGAGTCTCAGCCACATCTTTAGCAGCAGGGGTCTTTTCTACTATCTCCTCCTCTTGCTCATCAGGTGTGAACACCACCTGTTCTTCACTTCCAGAACTGCTTGAGGACACTTGGGCCACAACAGCAGTTTTTCTCTTCTTCCTTGGAGGGGAATCCTTCTTAGAAACTTGCTTCTCTGGGGTAGGAACTTCCTTAGACAGCACTCTTTCCCATCTTGAGAGTATTCTCATATCCATCCTTCTCATATGATTGATTTTAGCACCAGCAGCATTGCTCATTACCTCTGGTATTGTACCAGCCAGGTAGAGACTTAGTATCCTGCCCAGATTGGGCTTCTTCAGACTTTCCTTAACTTTCTCAAACACAACCATGACCAGTCTGTTTTAAGGTTGAAGATGATTCTGGTCATAACACTGAACATGGAGGCTGACACCCTGTCATGCCCTCCAGGTTTACTGAGGATAACTTTACCCACAACTTCTGACAGAAACTTTCCTTGGGTATTCATTCCTCTCCTGTTGAATACTGATCCTATCTTCAGCTTAGGATCTAGACCACACCAGGTAAGTGCTTCTCTGGTCTTAGATGTAGTCACTTCCTCTTCATCTTGAACTTTAGGTAGCTGAAGTACCTTTCTCAGAGACTTGGGTGAAATCTTGACCTTGGTGCCATGCACCCTTGATTTGATTCTGTAGCCTGAGTCATCTACAGAAGCTCCAGTAAGGAATTCGATTACTTCCTTCTTCCATATTTTAGTTGGTTCTGAAACCAGATACTCCAATCCAGAATCGGTGACTAGGGTTATCACCGATTTGATTTCTTGATCGCCATCGTCGAACGCGCCACGAACCAGTTCATAGCCTTCGTTAACGTTCTCTTCCAGCTTGGGAGCCATTAGGGTTTGGAGAATTAGTCTTTAGAAGAGAGAAATGTCGACACAGAAGTTTGGTCTCGAAACTCTGAAAGCGTGTCGACACACAAAGACAGAATCCTATTTATACCTTTCTGGTTTGAAGACGAACAGGCGGGATGGATTACTAAAGATGTGTCGACACTGGCAATAAGTGTCGACACTGACTTATAATGTCTCGACACTCATGTGTCGACACAAGTTTAGTCAACAGATTTTATGTGTCGACACTTGGTTAAGTGTCGACACCACACTACTCGACATGTAGTCGAGACTTTACTTAGAAAATTCTGAGTAAAACTTAAGTGTCGACACCTCATTGAATGTGTCGACACCAACTCGACATGTGTCGACACTAACATTCTGAAGTGTCGACACCAACTTCCTAGATGTGTCGACACCATTTTCCTGAAGTGTCGACACTTACTATTCTGTGTCGACATAGACTTGTCTATGTGTCGACACCTTTTTACTTAGCCAATTTTTAGTTCTGTAAACTTAGTCTAAGTTTATCATACCTAGTTCAATTTTGAACCTATTGAACTTAGCTTCTTCTAAGGGCTTAGTAAACATATCAGCTATCTGATTATCAGTTTTAACATATTCAAGTGCAATATCATTTCTTTCTACATGCTCCCTAAGAAAGTGATATTTAATCTCAATATGTTTAGTTCTACTATGTGATACAGGATTGTTAGCTATTGAAATAGCACTTGTAGAATCACAGTAAAGTGGAGTTCTACTTACCTGAAATCCATAGTCTTCTAACTGATGTTGAATCCACAGAAGTTGAGCACAGCAACTTCCTGCAGCTACATATTCTGACTCAGCTGTGGAAATAGCCACACTGGTTTGCTTCTTACTACTCCATGAAATGAGTCTTCCACCTAGGAATTGACAGGATCCAGTAGTGCTCTTTCTATCTTCTTTGCATCCTGCAAAGTCTGCATCTGAATAGCCTGTTAGATCAAAATCTCCATTCCTAGGGTACCAGAGGCCTAGATAGGGAGTGCCCTTTAGATATCTCAAGATTCTCTTGACTGCAGTCAAGTGAGACTCTTTGGGGCAGGCTTGATACCTGGCACAAACACATGTAGCATACATAATGTCAGGCCTACTTGCAGTCAAGTATAGTAGGGAGCCAACTATCCCTCTATACAAGGTTTCATCTACAGGTTTCCCTGCATCATCCTTGCTTAGAGACATACTTGACCCCATAGGAGTCTTCATGGTACTGGATGAATCCATACCATACTTCCTTATGAGTTCTAGGGTGAACTTGGACTGACATATGGATAGACCACTTCCAGTCTGTTTAACTTGGAGACCCAAGAAAAACTTCAGTTCTCCCATACTACTCATCTCAAATTGACTTTGCATAAGCTTTGCAAACTTTTTGCAAAGGCTACTTTCAGTAGACCCAAATATAATGTCATCTACATATATTTGGACAAGTATGACTTTGCCTCTAGATTCCCTAAGGAATAGAGTCTTATCTATTTTCCCCCTTGAGAACTTGTTCTCAATGAGGAAACTAGATAGGGTTTCATACCAAGCTCTAGGTGCTTGTTTTAACCCATATAATGCTTTCCTAAGTCTATAGACATAATGTGGAAGAGTAGGATCAACAAAACCTGAAGGCTGCTCCACATATACTTCTTCTTTAAATTACCATTTAGGAATGCTGACTTCACATCCATTTGGTATACCTTGAATCCTTGATAGGTTGCATAGGCCAAGAACATCCTTATGGCCTCCAGTCTGGCTACTGGGGCAAAGGTTTGATCAAAATCAATACCTTCTTCTTGCCTATATCCTTTTGCAACCAGTCTTGCTTTATTCTTTATGATGACCCCTTGTTCATCTAACTTATTTCTGTAGATCCACTTAGTTCCTATAACATTGTGGTCTTTAGGCTTTGGAACCAGCTCCCAAACTTTGCACCTTTTGAACTGATTAAGTTCTTCTTGCATAGCTTCAGTCCACTGTGGATCTTGTATAGCTTCTTCAAATTTCTTTGGTTCTATTTGAGACAGAAAACTTGAATATACTACAGCATTCTGATTTCTGCTCCTTGTCTGAACACCTTGTCTTGGATCTCCAATTATCAGCTCTACTGGATGATCTCTTAGATGCCTGTTGGCTGGAGGCATCCTTACTTCTGGTTGTACTTCTACAGCATCTTCATCATGCTGAGTTCCTTGTACTTCTTCAGCTCCTGGTACATGTAGTTCTCCCCCTGGACATAAGCCATCTCCTTCTACTTGCTGTCTTGCAGCAGGTACATCTTCTATGGTTAGCTTGTCCATCTTCTTAGTAAGACCTGTGGGGCTGCATACATTGCTAGACAACTCATTGTTAATTAGTTGTGTCTCATCAAAAACTACATGCACAGACTCCTCTACAACTTGTGTAGTCAAGTTGTAGACTCTATAAGCCTTACTATTATTGCTGTACCCAACAAACACTCCCTCTTGGGACTTGGCAGCAAACTTAGTTAGTAAGACTTTCCATTGTTAAGTATGAAGCATTTGCAACCAAAAATCCTGAAATAGGATAGATTTGGTTTCCTGCCTTTCACAACTTCATAGGGGGTCTTGTTTAACCTTTTAGTGATGGTAGCCCTATTTATCACATGGCATGCAGTGTTAACTGCTTCAGCCCAGAAATATTCTGGCAGTGATGAATCACTTAATAGGGTTCTACCAGCCTCTATCAAGGTCCTATTTTTCCTTTCAGCAATGCCATTTTGCTGAGGTGTTCTAGGTGAAGAGAATTCTTGAAATATCCCATAGTCTTCACACAGCTTTGTCATGCTTTCAGACTGAAACTCAGTACCATGGTCACTTCTAATTTTGACCACTGTACAGTTCAATTCATTCTGAATTTGCTTAACAAAGCTATAGAAGACACTAGGTGTTTCAGATTTCTGCTTTAAGAAGAACACCCAGGAAAACCTTGAGTAGTCATCAACAACTACAAAGGTATAGACCTTCCTACCTAAGCTGTGAACTGGCATTGGACCAAATAGATCCATATGCAAGAGGTATAAACACCTCACAGCATCTTTGTTGTCTAAGCTTCTAAAGGTGGATTTAGTCTGCTTGCCCTTTTGACAAGCTGAGCAAATGCCATCTTTGACACACTTAACTTGAGGACCATTCCTCACTAACTCTTTGCTAAAGAGTTTGCTAATAGTCTTGTAGTTAAGATGAGCTAGCCTCTTGTGCCACTTGACACAATGAGAGACTGTCTCATCAGCTACAAGACAAACAGGAGAACCATTGTTCTCAATCATAATGTCTAAACAGTAGACATTCCTCTTTCTATATCCTGTCAAAATGATCTCTTGATCACTTGACCTCTTGATATGACAACCATTTTTAACAAATGAGATGTCATACCCTACATCACTTAACTGACTTATACTAATGAGGTTGTGTTTCAACCCTTTAACATAAGCCACTTGAGTAATGGTAACAAGGTTTGAAGAGATGTTACCAAACCCTTTGATGATTCCTTTTTCAGAACCACCAAAGGTCACTTTAGGACCATTTTTGATTGGAATGTAGTCCTTCAGTAGTCCCCTTGTTCCAGTCATATGTCTGGAACATCCACTATCCAAGTACCATGTTGGGGTATGGCCACTTGGATTCACCTGCAAAACAAATTAATGAACCTTAGAACCCAAAGTAAACTTGGGTCCTTGGTGATTGTTAGTTTGCAACTTGACATAGCTACCTGCTGGCTTTCCACCAGGTAACTTGCTACTCAACTTGGCACTGGCATTGTGCCAACAATCCAAGGCAAAGTGGCCAACCTTGCCACAACACCAGCATTCAAACTTGTTGTACCTTTGCTTAGGTACAGACTTGGCTGTCTTGACTACAGCAGGCTTATTGAATGTTGGGGCTTTGCCCTTGGACTTGGACTGATCCTGAACAGTCCTAGCTGGTTTAAAACCCAATCCAGCCTTTCCTTTATGATGAACAAATTCATCAATCAAGGGTAGCACTGATTTAGGTTTTGAAAACCTAGCAACTAGCTCTTTTTCCTTCTGGAGATTGATCTCCAGTAACTTAATTTGATCATTTTTATAAGTGATAGTTCCCATCTGAATCACAGTAATGTGTTTCAGCCTGGCTACCTCATTGAGCTTTTGATCAAATTCCTTCTCAAAGTCTGTTGCAGCTGCCTTTAGATCAGCAATTTCCTTTGCCTGACTTTTGGCAAGGGACTTGCTTTTCTTATAGGCTTGCAACAGTACTTTATATTCATCTAAGAGCTGATGAATATCTCCCTCAGATTCAGAAACACTTCCATCACTTGATGAAGATGAATCTGACTCTGAACTAGAACTGAAATCTGAACTTTGAGTTGGACTTTGTACCTGACTAGGTCCTGGCTGCTCCAGGATTTTGGTACTTTCAGTCAATGCCATCAGTCCTTGGCACTGACACTCTTCTTGTTCATAGATTGATTCCATGATCTGCATAAACTCCTCTTCTTCTTCAGCAAATAGCCCTATGTAGGCTTCAGCATCTGTCTCAGTGTCTGAAGAAGAAATGTCTGAAAGAGTCTTCTCATTCTTTGCAACAAAGGACTTCTCCTTCTTTCCTTTGAAGTGAGTCTTCTTTTTGTCACTGGATTCTTTTCTTCTCTCAGGACAATCTGCAATAACATGACCCTGTCTATTGCAGCAGTAACACACTATCTTAGACCCAGTTGCCTTGCTAGTCTTTGTCTTTTTCTTGTCCTTCTTTGAAGGCTTCTTCTCCTGATACTGGACTTCTTTCCCTTTGGAAAATGAAGGTCTGGACCTCCACTGTTTCTTCTTCAGGAATTTCTGAAAATGTCTGGTGAATGCAGCAAAGTCTTCATCACTTTCACTGCTTGTAGACTTTGTGCTAACAGACTCATCAGATTCTGATTCAACTACCTCTGGAGGAGGAGTTGATGACTTAGTCCTGCCCTTTCTAGGTACTTCTGACTTGAAGGCAACAGTCCTTTCCCTGTGCTCAGTCCTTGTTGATTTTTCCTCCTCTTTTCTCACTGACAGCTGCATCTCATAAGACAACAACTTGCCAAACAGTGTGGGAGGAGGAATTTCTCCCAACTTTGCCATTTCTCTGATGGCACAGATCTTGGTGTCCCAATCTTTGGTTAGGGACCTTAAGAACTTATCATTCAATTCATAGTTAGTGAACTCTCTTCCATAGGACATGAGTTCATTAACAATTCTATAGAATTTCTTGTAGCATTCAGTGATGCTATCTCCTCTTCCTTGCCTAAAGCTCTCATACTCTTGATTAAGCAAGGACTTCCTATCTTGCCTAACTTCTTCAGAACCTTCCATATACACTATAAGAGTGTCCCACATCTCTTTTGCTGTCTTACAGTGAATTAAGTTCTGGAAGGTGGCATCATCAATGGCACTAACTATAATGTTTTGTGCCCTTTTGTCCATAGTGGCTAGGACAATTTCATCCTTGGTCATCTCAGAGAAATCCTTTGGAGTCCTCTGATTTGCATCCAGTACTGAAATCTTCATTGGCACATAAGGCCCTTCCTTGACTGTGATGTAGATTCTTAGGGTCTGAGGCCTCCATAAATAGCCTAACCCTTTCTTTCCAGATTCCAAAAATCTCCTTTCCTGCATATGGGTAACTTCATGGAACCCAACTCTTTGTGATTCTCATAAGAACCCATGTTTCTTGAAGTTCTTGAATTTCTTGAATCTGTTTTCTGACTTAGACTGTTTCTGCCAAACAGGATCTCCTCAGACTGTTAGTCCTTGTTTTGAGGAACCTCCCTCTGATACCACTTGAAAGATATGGTACCTAAACACCTAGAGGGGGGGGGGGTGAATAGGTGACCTAAACCTTTTTTAAAACTTTGTTGGCAGCACAACAGTTATTTCACAGAATTCTACAGTTAACAGCAATCACAGAATATAAACAGTTAATCCACAGCACAGCACAGCAGACACACTAATTTATAGTGGTTCCCCAATCTTTGGGTACATCCACTTTCCCCCTTCGCCTATCTAGCAGTGTACTAGATTCGGCCAAACTTCTCCACTATCTCAGAACCCAACTAGGTTCCTACACCTCAGGCCCAAAGCCTTACACTCAGCCACCAAGGCCTACACTCAGCCACCCAGGCCTACACTCAGCCAATTAAGGCCTACACTCAGAGTTCTTCAACTCCTACACTCAGGCAACCAAGCCCTACCCTCAGCCTTTATAATATAGGCTTACAATTCTCTCAGATCCAATGGATCCTACAAGTTAAAATAGAAATACAATAGCTAACTCTACAACTCAGAAAATAAGAGAGGAAGTTGAGAGTTTCTTGAAGAGTTCTTGGAAGAACTCAGCTAGATCCAAACTGACTTAGCTTCCTTCAAAGCTTCTTGAGTTAGAACTGAATTAGTCTGAATCTTCTGCAGTTGATCCTTGACCTCTGCTTCTTGAGATCCAGATGATTCTGAATCCTTCTTCTCAGCCTTAGTTCCAAAGACTGAATTCTTGATTGGAGCTCTCTCTCTCCAACTTCTTAGATCTGCAGTTGGACTGCCAGATCTTCTTGTGTTGATCCTCTGTGTATCACTTTCCTGATTACTTGAAGAATCTGATCAACCACTTTAAGTATTCTTGACAACTACTTCTAACAACAACAATCTGTAAACCGTGAGTGCCTATTTATAGGCTTCCTTCATGGTAACCGGCTGGTCCGGTTCATAACAGACTTCTGACTTCTCTGACAGTTGCTGTAGACCGGCTGGATCGGCAGCTGTCATGTCAACCAGTCACTTCTTGAAATTCTCTAACTGTCAGATAGTGTCGAGACTTTCTGTTCTTAAGTGTCGACACTTATAGACCAAGTGTCGACACATGTTGTGTAAGTGTCGACACAAGTCTACAAGGTGTCGACACAATTCCTTGTATGTCTCGACACAGATTCTTCTGCATGTGTCGACACTGAAATTGAGTGTCGACACAAGTACTTGTTCTTCATTCTTTAACTGTATTCTTCTAAGTGTCGACACATCTTCTTTGTGTCGACACATCTTCATGTGTTGAAACTGTCAAGTGTCGACACTACTTCTTGGTGTCGACACAAGTCTTCAATTTTATTTCTTCAGCTGAGTGTCGACACATTCCCTTAGTGTCGACACTTGTACTTAGAATATTTTGTAAACTTTTCTGTTCTTTGCTAAGTGTCGACACAGCTCCTTGTGTCGACACTTTCTTCAAGTGTAGAGTCTTCAACTAAGTGTCGACACATTGTGCTGGGTGTCGACACTTTCTTCAAGTGTTGACTCTTCTGGTTGTGTGTCGACACATTGTGCTGAGTGTCGACACATACTTCAAGTGTTGACTCCTTTGAGTGTGTGTCGACACATTGTGTTGAGTGTCGACACATTCTTCATATGTTGACTCTGCTGTTTGAGTGTCGACACATTGTGTTGAGTGTCGACACTTGTCCTTAGTCTCTGCAGAATTTTGCTGAGTGTCGACACAACTCCAAGTGTCGACACTTTCTGGTGTAGACACAGCTCTTCTGAGTGTCGACACTTCTGCTAAGTGTCGACACTGCTTTTCTGCATACTTCTTTACTGAGTGTCGACACAGCTCCAAGTGTCGACACTTTCTGTCTGGTGTCGACTCTTCTTCTCAGGTGTCGACACAGTTACTCCAAGTGTCGACACTGCTTGTCTGGGTGTCGACACAAGCTTTCTCAAGTGTCGACACTTTCCCTCTGGGTGTCGACACATGGACTTAGAGACTTTTAGCTTCAGTCCAGTGTATACTTAACCTGCACAAGTAACTCAAACAAACATCAAATACATTATGATGTATATCATTGAGTTAGGTGAGGCTTCTTCAAATCAGGTACATTTGACCAATGTACCCAACAGGCTCCGTGTTTCCCGGCAGTGCCCCGAGCGCGCGCTCGGACATCATCCTCGCCAGTTGTCCAACCTGTTGTTTGAGAGTTTTTAGCAATCCGGTGATGTTTTGGATATTTGACTCGTTGGACGCAATATACTTAGAAAAAGTTTCCTCCATCGGGGAGGGTTTTGGAAGATGAGGAGGCGGCAGAAATCCGGGTGCATAAGAAAGAGGGGGACGCTGCGCATTGTTCGGGTTGTGAAAGATATAGTACCTAAACACCTAGAGGGGGGAGGGGGGGTGAATAGGTGACAAATTCTTTTTTAACTTTTTATGGCAGCAATCAGTTTATAACACAGAATCTAATCAACTTTTGCACAGCAATCACACAGCATTCACAGCAAATCACAGCACACAGAAGACACACAGATTTATAGTGGTTCCCCAAGGTTTGGGTACATCCACTTTCCCCCTTCGCCTATCTAGCAGTGTACTAGATTCGGCCAAACTCCTTCACTATCTCAGAACCCAAACTGGTTCCTACACCTCAGGCCCAAGGCCCTACAACTCAGCTTTTCCACAAAGCCTACACTCAGCCACACAGGCCTACACTCAGCCACCAAGGCCTACACTCAGAGATTTCAATCTCCTACACTCAGGCTCTCAAGCCCTACACTCAGCCTTTATAATTATAGGCTTACAAAACTCAGATCCAAAGGATCATACAAGATAAAAATGATTATATAATTGTTAACTCAGCAACCCAAAGACAAGAGAGGGGAGTTGTGAGTTTCTTGATGAGTTCTTGGAAGAACTCAGCTGGAATCAATCTGACTTAGCTTTCTTCAAAGCTTCTTGAAAGTAGAACTCAATAAGACTGACTCCTTCTGCAGTTGATCCTTGATCTCTGCTTCTTAAGATCTAGAATAAATCTGAACCCTTCTTCTCAGCCTAGTTCTAATGGCTGATTTCTTGGATGGAGCTCTCTCTCTCCAACTTCTTAGATCTTCACTTGATGGCTAGATCTTCTTTAAATCTGAACTTGGACTTGTGTTCAATATCTTCAACAACTTGTTGATCAATCTCTTCTGTAGACAGTATAGGCCTATTTATAGGCCTTATTCATAGTAACCGGCTGGTCCGGTCTATAACTGAATTCTGACAACTCTGACAGGTGCTGTAGACCGGCTGGAATGGTAGCTGTCAAGTCATCCAGTCAGTTCTTGAAAATTCTGTAACTGTCTTTAAGTGTCGAGACTTTCTGTCTTTAAGTGTCGACACTTATAGACCAAGTGTCGACACATGTTGTCTAAGTGTCGACACTAGTCTACAAGATGTCGACACAACTCCTTGTGTTGTTGATTCTTTATCTCGACACTACTTCTTCTTCATGTGTCGACACTGAGATTGAGTGTTGACACAAGTACTTGTACTTCAGTATCCTACTGAATTCTTCTAAGTGTCGACACATCACCTTTGTGCCGACACATCTTCATGTGTTGAATCTGTTAAGTGTCGACACTGCTTCTTGGTGTCGACACATGTCTTTATTGTTGATACTTGTTGAGTGTCGACACATTGCTTTGGGTGTCGACACTTACATCTTCAGTCGAGACTCTGGCTGAGTGTCGACACATTCCCTTAGTGTCGACACTTGTACTTAGAATATTCTTAAACTTTGTTGTTCTTTGCTAAGTGTCGACACAGCTCCTTGTGTCGACACTTTCTTCAAGTGTTGAGTCTTCAGCTAAGTGTCGACACATTGTTCTGGGTGTCGACACTTACTTCCAGTGTTGACTCTTCTGCTAAGTGTCGACACATTGTTCTGAGTGTCGATAATTGTACTTTGTCTCTGCTGACTTTTGCTGAGTGTCGACACAGCTCCAAGTGTTGACACTTTCTGATGTAGACACAGCTTCACTGGGTGTCGACACAACTGTTAAGTGTCGACACAGCTTTACTGGCTTTTCTTCATTGAGTGTCGACACAGCTCCTTGTGTCGACACTTTCTGTCTGGTGTCGACTCAGCATCCCTGGTGTCGACACAATGACTCCAAGTGTTGACACTACTTGCCTGGGTGTCGACACAAGTCTTCTTAAGTGTCGACACTTTCCCTCTGGGTGTCGACACATGGACTTAGAAACTTTTTGCTTTATTCCTGCAAATACTTAACCTGCACAAGTAACTCAAAATACATCAAATACATTTTGATGTATATCATTGAGTTGGGTGAGGCTTCTTCAAATCAGGTACATTTAAACCAATGTACCCAACAATCTCCCCCTATTTGGAGAAGTCATAACCCTTAGTCAATGATATACACCATTCATAATTAAATTACAAAATGATGTAAAGCAGGATTATATACAGCAGGGTAAACATAAACATGTATCAATCGCACATGTGTACTTCTACATCATCACAGAACAAATATGAAATAGACATAGACATCATCACAGAACAAATATGAAATAGTTTTAACATATAACACATTGTTCTAATATCTGTCATATTCATTTTCAGAAGTTCACAAAATGTTTTACATCAAAAAGATTACAAAGTAAACTTCAAGAAAATTCTAATTCTATTTCAGTTCTGGCTCCTTAATCACTATTCCTTTGCCAACTTGAACTTTAGCTTGAACAGGAGCATCAGCAACTTCAGCATCTGCAGGCTTCTTGCCTTTCAGATCTTTCTTCTTAAGCTCTTCTGCTTTAATCTTCTGCCTTTCAAAATAATGGTATGGCTTTGGAAAGTACTTGCTAGGCTCCAGAGCTGTAGGAGGTAGCTTTCCCATCTTGGCCTTCCTTCTATGTTGAACTATGGCCTCCTGCCTTGATTCATGTTTCCTCCATTCAGTTTCAGAGAACCACTTATTCCTGTCTTGAATGTTATCTTTGGCAGCTTTCCAGGCAGTCAAAATGATATTTCTTGAGGTAGGGCTCCACTGTTCAAAGTCTGGCCTTTGTTCAGCTTGTTCCCTAAACCTCTTCTTAGACAATCTTGTCTCTTCTTCTTTCTGTAGAACTTCTTCTTCTTTCTGAAGAGCTGCCTTGCATAGCTTCAGATATAGGCTGAACCACTTTTTCTAGAATAACATTGGACTTCCCTTCAGTTGGGCTATACATGTGATGAATATCAGCTTGCACCATGTCAAAATCTGGTGGAGGATAGATCACTTGAGCTACTTCTGGTTGCTCACCTCCAAGATAGGCAGGGTTAATTCCAGATTCTGCTACATTGTCATCATCACAAAGAGGAGGATAACACAGTGTAGCTCTGATGGAATTAGATATCCATTTGGCATGATCAGAGCTAGCTTTGACTAAAACTCTCTCCCCCTTTATGACTTCTCTAGCCATGTGATCTCTAGCATCATCCTTCTGGAATCTGATTTGATTATCCAAGTATCTGACTCCATCTTTAAAGAAAGATTTGAGCTTATTAAGTTGTTCAGATATGGCCTTCTGGGAGTCTTGAATGGCAGTCTTAAGAGCAGTGAGTTCTTCTAGGAATACTTTGTCAAAATCTGCCTTTGCTATAGCTGGAGTCTGTCCTGCAGCTAGATTCTTCAGTTCTGTGACTATTGCATTGTGGGATTCAGTAAGGTTGTCATTCATTCTTAGCTGATTTTCAAGAACATAACCTTGTTTCACAGCTATGTCATCCACTTGTGCTTTTATCTTCTCCTGGTGTGTGGCCAAGTACACCACTGCATTTCCACCTTTGTGGAAGCAGTCTGTCATCTCCTTCTTGTTAAGATTCATTTCAAATCTTACTGACTTTATGTCCTGCACTAGATCAAATTGTAGTGATTTCTGCCCTTCATCAACATACTTTTCAATGGCCTGCCTTTGCTCATCCAACTTGACTTGCATTGCAACCATTAAAGCACTATAATCCACAGTTGGAGCTGGCTGTGCTATAGGCTGTGGAGCAATAGTTTGGAGAGCCTTCTTATAACTCTGGATCCTTCTTTTGAAGACATAAATTTTCTTTTTCCTTGCCCTTGCTTCTTTCTCATCTTCAGAAGCTGAGGAGCTGGCTAAATCTACCCTTTCCTTGGGTGGTTCTTCAGCAGCTTGGGGCTTGTCAGTCTCATGCCTTGCAGGCTCTTCATCAATTGGTACCTGCTCCCCCTCAATTGGAGCATTCTCCCCCTTAGCAGAAGCAATTTCCTTGTCAAAATCCTCTTGATTCAGATTTAGAAATAAATCTTCCATGGTAAATACTTGGGGTGAATGAGCTGGAGAATGTCTTGGCTCTTCAACCACTGAATCAGGAACTATTGGAGCTGCAACAGATGTGTCTTCCAAGAGAGCATCTGGGACTTGGTTATCCAGCTGAGTTTGCTGATGAACATCAGATAAATCAGTATCTTCCATAGGAAATTCTAAAGTATTGAGTTCAGTGAGTACCTCTAGAATAATGCTGGTTGCTTGTTCACTTTCCAGTGTAGTGGGTTCATCTACAATTGGAAGTTCCCCCTGGCTTTAATCCTTGTGGATGGGGCTAGCTTGAGGTAGCTCCCCCTGGATCTAAGCATCGTCTTGAGGAGCAGGAGATTTTACTGCTGGATCTTCTACATTCTCATCAGATGAGAAGACAACATGCTCTTCACTTTCAGAGCTGCTAGTGGACTCGTGTGCCACTGGAGCAGTCTTCCTCTTCTTCTTTGGTGGAATCTCCTTCTCAGAAACTATCTTCTCAGGGGTTGGCATCTCCTTAGTCAACACCCTGTCCCATCTAGAGAATAACCTCATGTCCATTTTTCTCATATGATTTATTTTGCTTCCAGCAGCTGTACTCATAACTTCAGGTATTACACCAGCAAGGTAAAGACTTAAAATCCTGCCCAGGTTGGGCTTCTTCAAGCTTTCTTTAATCTTCTCATAAACTATCATAGACCAGTCAGTTTTTAGAGTGAAGATTATCCTTGTCATTATACTAAACATATGGGCAGACACTCTGTCATGCCCTCCTGGCTTGCTGAGTATGACTTTGCCAACAATCTCAGAGAGGAATTTCCCTTGATTGTTCATGCCTTTTCTAAGAAACACTGATCCAAGCTTCATTTTAGGATCCAGTCCACACCAGGTTAGAGCTTCCCTGGTCTTTGTAGCTGTAACCTCATCTTCCTCTTTAATTCTTGGTAGCTATAGAATCTTCCTCAGACTTTTAGGTGATACTTTCACCTTCTCACCATGAACCCTGTATTTGATTTTGAATCCAGTTTCGTCTATCTTAGCTCCATTGAGGAATTCTAGTACCTCTTTATTCCAGATTTTTGTCGGTTCTGAAACAAGATATCCTAACCCTGAATCTGCTACTAGGGTTTTCACGTTCTTGATATCTTGATCAGCATCCTCAAAAGCACCGCACACCAGCTCGTATCCTTCGTTGATGTTCTCCTCTAGCTTAGGCGCCATTAGGGTTTGTAGAATTGTCTTGAGAGAAGAGAGGTGTCGACACAGAAGTTTGGTCTCGAAACTTTGAAAGCGTGTCTACAAACCAAGGCAAAACCCTATTTATACCTTTCTAATTTTGAAGATGAACAGGCAGGACAGCTAACTTAAATTGTGTCGACACAGACAATAAGTGTCGACACTGACTTATAATATCTCGACACATATGTGTCGACACAAGTTTAGTCAACAGATTTTATGTGTCGACACTTGTTTATGTGTCGATATCACATAACTCGACACATAGTCGAGACTTTACTTAGAGAATTCTGAGTAAAACTTAAGTTTCGACACCACTTTGGATGTGTCGACACCTACTTGACATGTGTCGACACTAATATTCTGAAGTGTCGACACCAACTTCCTAGATGTGTCGACACCTTTTTCCTGAAGTGTCGACACCACTATTCTGTGTCGACACAGAAATCTCTATGTGTCGACACCTTTTTACTTAGCCAATTTCAATTCTGTAAACTTACTCTAAGTTTATCATTCCTAGTTCAATCTTAAACCTATTGAACTTAGCTTCTTCTAGGGGCTTAGTATACATATCAGCTAGTTGTTCATCTGTTTTAACATATTCAAGTAAAATATCTTCTCTTTCTACATGCTCCCTAAGAAAATGATATTTAATTTCAATATGTTTTGTTCTACTATGGGATACAGGATTATTGGCTATTGAAATAGCACTAGTAGAATCACAGAAGAGTGGAGTTCTACTTACCTGAAATCCATAGTCCTCAAGCTGATGTTGTATCCACAGAAGTTGAGCACAGCAACTTCCTGCAGCCACATACTCTGACTCTGCAGTGGAGATAGCCACACTGGTTTGCTTTTTGCTACTCCATGAAATTAGTCTCCCACCTAGGAATTGACAGGTTCCAGTAGTGCTTTTTCTATCTTCTTTGCATCCTGCAAAGTCTGCATCTGAATAACCTGTTAGTTCAAAATCCCCATTCCTAGGGTACCAGAGGCCTAGATAGGGAGTGCCCTTTAGATATCTCAATATCCTTTTGACTGCAGTCAAATGAGACTCTTTAGGGCAGGCTTGATACCTTGCACAGACACATGTAGCATACATGATATCTGGTCTACTTGCAGTCAAGTATAATAGGGAGCCAACTATCCCTCTATACAAGGTTTCATCTACAGGTTTCCCTGCATCATCCTTGCTAAGAGACATACTTGACCCCATAGGAGTCTTCATGGTGCTGGATGAATTCATACCATACTTCCTTATGAGTTCTAGGGTGAACTTGGACTGACAAATGGATAAACCACTCTCAGTCTGTTTAACTTGGAGACCCAAGAAAAACTTCAACTCTCCCATACTACTCATCTCAAATTGACCTTGCATAAGTTTTGCAAACTTTTTGCAAAGGCTGGTTTCAGTAGACCCAAATATAATATCATCTACATATATTTGGACTAGTATAACTTTGCCTCTAGATTCCCTAAGGAATAGAGTCTTATCTATTTTCCCCCTTGAGAACTTGTTATCAATGAGGAAACTAGATATGGTTTCATACCAAGCCCTAGGGGCTTGCTTTAACCCATATAAAGCTTTCCTAAGTCTATAGACATGATTAGGTAAAGTTGAATCAACAAAACCTGATGGCTGTTCCACATAGACTTCTTCTTTAAGATTACCATTCAGAAATGCTGACTTGACATCCATTTGGTAAACTTTGAATCCTTGATAGGTTGCATAGGCAAGAAACATCCTTATGGCTTCCAGTCTGGCTACTGGAGCAAAGGTTTGATCAAAGTCAATACCTTCTTCTTGCCTATATCCTTTAGCAACCAATCTTGCTTTATTCTTAATGATGACCCCTTGTTCATCCATCTTATTCCTGTAGATCCACTTGGTTCCTATTATATTGTGGTCTTTAGGTTTAGGAACAAGTTCCCAGACCTTGCACCTCTTGAACTGATTAAGCACTTCTTGCATTGCTTCAGTCCATTGTGGATCTAGTATGGCTTCTTCAAACTTCTTAGGTTCAACTTGGGATAGAAAGCTGGAGTAGACTGCTGCATTCAGGTTTCTGCTCCTTGTTTGTACCCCTTGTCTTGGATCTCCAATAATCTGCTCTACTAGATGATCTCTAAGATGCCTATTGGCTGGAGGAATCCTGACTTCTGGTTGAACCTCTTCAGTTTCATCATCTTGCTGTACTCCTTGTACTTCTTCTGCATTTGGTACATGTAGTTCTCCCCCTGGACAACAGCCACTGTCTTCTACTTGCTGTCTTGCAGTAGATTCTTCTTCTAAAGTGAGCTTGTCCATCTTCTTTGTTAAACCTGTGGGGCTGCATACACTACTAGATAACTCATTGTTTATAAGTTTAGTCTCATCAAATACTACATGTACAGATTCTTCTACAACTTGTGTAGACAAGTTGTAGACTCTATAAGCCTTACTGTTATTGCTGTACCCAACAAAAATTCCCTCTTGGGACTTGGCAGCAAACTTAGTCAAGTAAGACTTTCCATTGTAAAGTATGAAGCATTTGCAACCAAAGATCCTGAAGTAGGATAGGTTTGGTTTCCTGCCTTTCACAACCTCATATGGGGTCTTGTTGAGGCTTTTAGTGATGGTAGCCCTATTTATAACATGGCATGCAGTATTAACTACTTCAACCCAGAAATATTCTGACAGTGATTGAAAGTGCAACTAGATCTGATATACTCTAGAGGGGGGGGGGGGTGAATAGAGTATATGGTGCTTTAAAAACTTTTACAAACTTTTACAACAATTGTTGTAATATGTGTGAGCAGGGAAGCAGAAATAAATCTAATCACAGTACTAAGCTATGCAAAAACTAAGCACAGAAAAATCAAGGCCAGAAACAAAAAGAAAGCAAGCCAAAACCAGATGACACAAGGGAATATAGTGGTTCCCCAAACTTGGGTACATCCACTCTTCTACCACCCTAGGTAGGAATCCACTGCAGGATGAGTTGATCAGGTGTCCTGGGCACCAATGAGCTTTTGTTAAGGTGCTCAAAAACCAAAGCAGATTTTTTGATCAGGTGTCTTGCCACCAATGAGCTTTTGACAAGGTGCTCAAAAACCAGGCTCAAACTTTTGAAGGGAGTTTGAAAAACCCTTTACAGAGTGGGGGTGAGAGAGTGATGGCAGTCTTCTCTTTCTCAAACAACTGAGAAGACTATGTGGATTGTTGTCAAAGCTCCCCCTGAATCCTTGAAATCTTCAGGAAGAAAAGCTTTGCTGAGGGTGATAGGCCTTCAAAGGTTGAACTCCAGCAATGGATGATTTCAGCAATTAGCTGAAATGTTGAATGTCTGGAGTCAGGAAATATGTTGGCCTTGAACACTTTGAAAACTACAGAGATATGAAGATTTGAAGACTTGATCTCCTTGGATGAGTGTTCTTCAGAATTCTTTTTGACAGAAGATTTTTGAGTTTTTGTAATCTGTATTCTCTCTCTGTGTATTGTGTGTTCTATTCTTCTTGTTGTTGTAGATTCAAAAAACATTCTGTCTTTTATTCTCTGGTACAGAATAGAATATTATTCTCTGTCAAGGATAGCCGTTGGTCTGCATTGATTGCATCCTTAATTGCATAATCTTTTTTTGGAGGAAAGTCCACAGAATTATTCCTTGAAAAGTCCCTTGAAACTTGCTCCAGAATTGAATGAAAACGGCTAGCAAATCTCTGAATTAATTGCAGAATAACTCCTAACTGATTTGAATTTGAATTCTGGAAGTTATCTGAAATCGTCGAACTGAGCTCTGCTATCGTCGAGCTGAGCTCAGAGATCTGAAAACATACAGCAGCAAGAAAATCGTTGATCTGAGCTCAAAGATCGTCGAACTGAGCTCAGAGATAAAGATCTAATGCAGAGTCAAAATCATCGACCTGAGCTCACCGATCGTCGAATGGAGTTCGACGATATTATGAAGTTGAGCTCAGCGATCGTCGAATGGAGTTCGACGATCTGTCGAAGTTGAGCTAGACGATCGTCGACCGGAGTTCGACGAATCGTCGTGCTGAGCTCGACGATATGACTTAGTCTCCAGACAGAAAAACTTGGTCTTCAGGACAGCTTCCAAACCTAGACTTCTAACCCTTAGACTCAATTCTAATTGACCTATTAAGCTACACAGAAGGTCAAGCAAAGGTTCCTGGAGAAATAGTGATCCTGACCCAAATTAGTAACAGGGTGTTCCAACAATCTCCCCCTATTTGGGTTAGGATTACTATTTACAGACTTTGGAAAATTCAAATAATAACATACAATCAGAAACACAGAAAAGCAACAGCTGGATATGCAGAAACATCACAGATATATATATATGTCATCCAGATAATCAGAAATTCCAGGAATTGTCACCTTACAATGTCATTTCTTCTCTTTGCCTTTGACAAGTTTAATTTCTCTGTTTGGATTTAGAGCTTCCTTGTTGGACCTGGTGTCATCTGCTACACCCAAATAAGTTTGCTTTGCAGCCCTGGGAACCACAGCAGCAGGATGTAATTCCATATATCTCTCAGCATCAAAGAATTTGCTGGAAGCATATTTCTCTAATTCCTTTTGTCTTTGCTCAGACATTATAGAAATATTGGAAGTATCTAATCCTTGATCTCTGACCTTCTTAATCTGATCTAGGGCATCCAATTCCTTCATCCTAGCAGTCCAAGCAGATGGATTATTCTCAGGGTCCTCATAAGGTACAGGTGGCTCATACCTGTTGGAAGGATTATCTTGAGGATGCCTGGCAGACATATTCTCTTTTAGCTTATAGGGGAAAGGACCTGATGATGTATCAGAAGAACCATGTCCTCCTCTGGAATATGGGTGCTGCCTGGAGTACCCTTTAGAATAAACTTGAAAATCTCTCTGATTACCCCTGTATCCTCCTCTCCTAGAATATGAACCCCTAGATTGGCTTTCCCTTTGGTAGGATCTGGCATGTGGTTGATAGGGAGCCTGGCTTTTAGCTGGGGCTTGACTTACAGAGCTTCCACCTGCACCTGCATCAGGAGGAGGTGGTGGAGGAGGATGAGGGTGCTGGAATTGGGAAGAGCCCTTTTCATACTTTCTCTTTTTCTTCATGGCCTTCAGCTGGTTTTTAGAATACTGCATCCAGTGTTCAGTAATTTGGCAATTATGGAGGATATAATAAGGGATATCATTGTTATCTTTGACTTTTGCAGGAGGAACCCTTTTCATTGCCTTGCTCCTTGCCTTCCTTTTCCTGGCAATGGTAACAGATGAGTCATCAGAGTCTGTTTTAAACTCATCAGATTCAGAAATCTGATCATCATATAGAGCATCTATTCTCTTCATCAAGTATTTCTTCAGTTGAACAGAGGCAGATAAGGCAGAAGCAACAACAGCAGCAGGGACAGCAACAGATGGAGCAGCAAATGGAGCAGCAGATGGAGAGGGTGCAACAGAAGCAAACACAGCAGCAGCAGCAGATACTGGACTGGTGACAGCAGTAGTAACAGTCTCACTTACAGCAGAAACAACAGATTCACTAACAGTCACAGAAGCTGGAGAGGTGATAGCAGCAACAACTTCATTGATAATAGTAGTAACATCATCAAAATCTGCAGCAGGCTCAATTTCAGTGGCCTCTGACATCAGAAAGTCCTTGGATATTGGCTCAGCAGAATCAGTTGGAACTTCAGCATCAATATGAACAATCTCAGCAGCAGCAGCATCTTCAGTAGCAGCAATCACTGAATGTACAAAAGAGGAGATAATGCTGGGGTCACAGCAAGAGAAAGGCACCAATGCCTTGGATAAGTCTTATGGGGGCTGGACAGCATTACTCTCTGGCAAATAGCTGAAGAAGGCAGTATCAAAAGCAGATAGCAAAGACCTTAGGTCAATTGCAAGAACTGCAGTAGGAGTCTGACATTCTGGAGGCACAGCAATAGGAGCAGAAGGAGCAGCAGACACAGAAACATCAGCAGCAGTAGCAGTATCATCAGCAACAGGAGCAGAAACAGCAGCAGCAACAACATGAAAGCTTGCTTCATATGGAATCTCCCCCTGCCTAGATGCAGATACATCTGGATCAAGGCACACTGCTGGAGGTGCTGCCTGAGGAAGGATGTAGGAAAGCCTGGTAGAGAGGGCTGCCACTGACAGGTGTAGAGGAGCCAAGGAGGTCTCCAAGAGTAGAGAGAGCCGGTGGGCAATTAGCTCATACAACCTGTCAGCCAGGGCTGAGAGGTCTACTTGCTCAACTGCTGGAGCAGAGGTAGATGGAATAGGAGTAGCTGAAGATGCTGGAAGTGGAGGGCTGGAGAGTGGTGGTATGGATGGCTGAGGTGTTGGGATGGTGGATATGGAGGACAAGGGGATGGAGATGGATGGAGTGAATGTTGGTTGATCAATGATGTGGTGGAGGAGGTCTTGGAATGAAGTGGAGGTGGAAGGTAAATCAGGAGGAGATGAGGGGGAATCATCCATGTAGGAATCATCGAGGAGGGTGAAGGATGGTATGGATGGTGATGATGTGATATCTGGAGGAGGGTATGAGAACAGTGGGTGGAATTGGTCTGCTGGAGGAGGTAGAATGGGGTCTAGAGATGGAGTTGATGTTGGAGATGGGCTGGATATGGTAATGGTGGATGGAGATGGAATGGTGGATGGTAGGGGAAGGGTTGGAATTGGAGGAGGACAAGAGGCAGCAACAGCAGCAGCCAAGTCTTCTGCAGGAGCAGTGACCTGTGGGAGAGTGACTCTTTGAGTCCTTGTGCCTGAAGGAGCACTTGAGGAGGGCCTGCCAGGCTTGCTTATTTGCCTGTCCCACTTGCCAAAGAGGGCACAGGTTAGTCTCTTGGAGGCATTTATGTGAACTCTAGAGGAGACCAGCAAGGCAGGGCACCTGGTCTGCAGGAAAATTCCAAGAATTCTTCCAAAATTAACAAAACCCTTGTTTATTTTCTTCTTGATGAGGTCAAAGAACAGCTCTCCCCAGTTCAAACTTTTCTTATCCAGCAGAGCTCCCATGAGGTAGAGCTGATGTCTGGATATAGTGTCATGAGCAGAGTGCTTTGCAAGCAGCACTTTCCCTACCACATCTGCCAGGAACCTGTATTCAACAGACAGATTCCTTTTGAATAGCTTGCTAGGGTTTCCCTCTGGATGACCCATCCTGGTAAGCAGGTCAGAAAACTCCTCTCCAGATAACTCAGCAGACGCTTCTCCATTTCTTAGTCCAAAAACTTCTGTTAAAACTGTGGGGGTCAGGGTACCTGATTTCCAGCAATAGACCCAACTATTGTGTTGTTGTCTAGATTATGAGCAGTATAAACCCACTCCTTTATCTCATCTGAAGCCAGCTTGATTCTAGTGGTCATGAGGGCAGACAGATTCTGGTCTTTTAACAAACCCAGTATGTCTTGGAAAATCTGATCAGTAGTGTTGAAGGATTCCAGATCAATGTCGAACCCAGCATCGAACTTCATTGCGGCAAGAACTGCAACTGACACAGCCATTGTACCTGCAAAAACTCAACAAACAAAACGACCAAGCGTAGAACTGTTTGGAGGGAAAGAAAATCCTGCAGAGAAATCGAAAGCGCAAGAGAGAACGACGGTGAAAAAATGAGTTTTATATTAGGGTTCGAAGCAGAATTGGAAAGATCGTTGAACTCAGTTCGACGATCGAGGCTTCTAAAGGAATCTGAAGAGACTTCAAAATCGTCGATCTCCGTTCGACGATCTTGAAGAGCGTCGAGCTCCGTTCGACGATCGTTCAGTGAACATAATCGTCGAGCGCCGTTCGACGATCGTTGACCGGAAGAGATAGTTCATACTATCTGAGAGGCGCTGAACTCAGTTCGACGATTTTTGGAAATCGTCGAGCTCCGTTCGACGATCTTAGGGGAAATCGTCGAGCACAGTTCAGAGATCAGAAAAAATTCTAGACACTAAGAAAAATCAAAATTTTTGCCTAGTCTTGGTCAATTTTGAGCTTTCAAAATCTTGGATATTATTTAAGACTTCCTCCATCTAACATTCCTGTACAACCCTGTGTCCGGCGAGCGGGCCCAGCCAGGGAGGTTGAGCGGGCCTGACCCCGCAACCCGCACCCGGGCGGCAAAACGGGTAAGGTCGACAGAAAGGCCGGCTCGCTCCCGCCCATCTCAGGCGAGCGGGCTGGCGACCCGCGGCGAGCGAGCGAGACCCGCGGTTGGTGATCCGCCGGTCAACCCCCCCACGCGCGACCAGGCTGCCGATCCGCCCGACGGAAGACAGGCAGCTCGCCCATACCGGCTCGCACTCGCCCAGTGAGGATGGACGAGTCCCAGAGCCAGGTCGCGCCCGCCTCTCGCGGGTGGAATCGGAGGCGAACTGAATCCCCATGGGTGCGAATAGCTATTCAGAACAGCGGAGCCTGGCTGTTGGCAGACCAGGTTGGACTGCGCATAGCTATCCAAAACAGCGGAGTTTGGCTGTTGGCAGACCCAACCAGGGGCCTTTTTGGTATTTCCAGGTCAGTTCTTTTGGTTATTGGCAGTTCAGATTCTGAAAATCTATAAATAAGACCCAAGGGGTACCTCAGAGGGCAAGCTTTTAGTGCCTCCTTGCCCTCATTCTCAAGTGTCCTCTGAGGGTACCTTAGCTCGGCTCTTGGCTAAGGAGGGGAAGCGCTCAGAGATCTTCCGGGTTTGTGGTGGGACCTCCCTGCCGAGCCCTTGGGTCTGTCCTTTCTTGTCTCTCTCGTTGTTTTTCTTGCAGGTGCGAAGTAGGCGCGAGACCACCCCTTCCCCAAGGGTCGAACTCCACAAGAGGCCGGTTTCCGGTTTCAACATTTTTGGTGCGGTGAGCGTGGAGAGTGGTCAGTGCAAAAAAGCTTCGGCGAGCTCAATGACGGGAGGTCAAGGATCCGACAGGCAGAACTCGCCGCCCCCTCCGCCTCTCGCGACAGTGGGAATGTTTGAAGACTTCAGGAACGAGGTGCTGGACCTCGTCAAGATCGCACTCGGCGTGCGGGCCGAGTGCTCGACTCCGGCAGCCCAGATCGCGGCCGCCCCCTCTTTAGGCGAAGACGCTCCTGGCAGGCGAGCCGGGAAGGAAGTGGCTGAGGAAGGTCGGGGGAGCGAGCTCTCGGGGCGCGAGCTCTTCCCCGGCTCGGCAGGCCGAGGTCGATTCGGCGAGTTGGGCTCGCGGGACTCGCCGGCTCGCCCGGCGGTTGGAAGCAGCCCATTCAGCGAGCTGGTCTCCTCAGCACCAGTACCAGAAGGGTTCAGGGAGCCCGAGATGTCCTACTACACCGGAAGAGGAGACCCGGTTCAGCATGTCCAATGGTTCGAGGACGTGGTCTCCATCCGTCAGATGTCGGACGGATTCAAGTGCCGTCTCTTCGCCATCACGCTCCGAGAGAAGGCAAGGGAGTGGTTCCACCAGCTGCCGGCCAGTTCCATCTATTGCTTCGAGGACCTGCTCCGAGGGTTCATGTTGAGGTTCACTACCTCAAAGAGGAGGAAGAAGGAGTCTGAGTCCCTGTTCCACATAAAGCAGGGGGTGAACGAGACGTTGGGAAGCTACGTCGATCGGTTCCAGGAGGAGGTCACCCAAGTCCAGGAGATGCCGGGCCACAGTCTGATGATGGCCTTCACACTGGGCCTACAGCAGGGTTTCTTCCGCATGGAGCTGAAAAGGATTCCCCCCCTCTCCTACGAGGAGCTGATGGAGAGGGCGGCGAGAGAGGTCGACGGGGAGGCGTCGAACCCAGAATTTGCGAGGAAGTTGGTCAGGTGGGCGACTGAGGAGGAGAAGGAGTCGAAGGGAGGAAGGGGACAGGGAGAGAGGAGGGAGGAGCCCAGGCAGAGGGAGCAGAGGGAGCAGAGGCAGCTCCAAGGACAGCAGCCGGGATGGGGGCGTCAGGAGCCCGACCGTAGGCTGGGCTGGAGACCAGAGTGGCAGGGGCAGGGGCCACAGAGGGGATACTACGGGATAGGTCACTATCAGGGGAGGCAGGACCAGTTCCACCCACCCGGCTGGAGGCAGGGTCAGAGGCCGCGGCTCCCCGATCAGGAGGAGGCCATGGCCATAGCTCTGGGAGCAAGGAGAGGGGTCATGAGAAGGAGGAGAAGGGAGTTCAGGGTGGAACTGCCCTACTGCGACTTCCATCAGGAAGAGGGGCACGCAACGGCCACGTGCCCGGAATTCTTGGAGATGAGAGAGAACAGGGGGCGGCAGTAGCAGCAGGAGGAGGTGCGGCAGGAAGTGAGGATCGAGGAGGTCCTGCCTCGGACGGAGGAGGATCGCTGTGAAGACCGGGTGGATGTGGGGACCCGAGGAATGATCGGAGTGATCCACGGGGGAGTGGGGATCAAGGCTTCCCGCAAGGCAAGTCTCCACACCATGTATCGGCGGAGCGTCGCCTCTACGTCCCAAACCCCGCCGCCAGAGGAGAGGATCACTTTATCCAGAAGTGATATGCCGGACCACGAGGATCCGTTCTGTGATGCGCTGGTCATCAAGGCCGCCATCGAGAACTTCACTGTCTCTCGGATCCTAGTGGACAATGGGAGTTCCGTGAACGTCGTCTTCAAGAAGGCGTTTGATGCGATGCAGGTAGAAGCTAAGAGGGTGCTGGCCTCGGACGGGCCCTTGTTCGGGTTCTCGGGAGAAAGGAAGGAGGTAGAGGGAGGAGTCGGCCTCCATGTCACCCTGGGGGGGCAGTCCCGAAACTGCAAGTTCGTCATAGTGGATGCCCCCAGCAGCTACAGCGCAATCTTCGGGAGGCCCCTGATCAGCGCCTTCCGCTGTGTCCCCTCATCTTTCCATCAGTGCTTGAAGTTCAACGCTGAGGGGGCGCAGGTCAGGGTTAGGGGAGACCCTAAGGTGGCACGGGAATGCTACGTCACCGCGGTGAACACCATCTCTTGGCAGGAAGGGGCCGAGGAGATGGGGCGGAGGATGGAGGAGGATGAGCAGGAAGCCGGAGAGGTGGAGCTGGAGGTGAAGGGCTGCGCAGAGAAGGCGGAAGGAGGGGGTTTGGAGGAAGTGGTCGAGGTAAGGGCCGTGGCAGAGGAGATGGAGGTAGAGGTCCCCGCTCAGGAGGAAGGGGATGCCGAGGGATGGGGGGAGCAGTCCAGGCTGGAGGCCGCAGAGGAGGTGGTGGAGCTGGAGGTGCTCACCCGCGGAGGCAGGGTGGAGAAGATCCGCGTCAGCGGGGGGCTGACCCCGGAGGACCAGGGCAGGATGCTGGAGTGCATCCAGAAGAACGTGGACATCTTCGCCTGGAGCGCCGCGGAGATGCCGGGGGTTGACGCGGATGTGGCTTGCCACCGCCTCAACCTGGACCCGGGAACACGCCCCGTCCAGCAGAAGAAGAGATCCACGGCGGACAAGCTAGCGGAACCCATCAGGGAGGAGGTGGCAAAACTTCTCAAAGCGGGCTTCGTGTCCGAAATTAAATACCCCGGCTGGGTCTCGAACGTTGTGATGGTCAAAAAGGGAGACGGCCGCTGGCGCTTATGTATCAATTTTTCCCTTCTTAATAAAGCTTGTCCTAAGGATTGTTACCCCTTGCCTCGGATCGACGCGCTGGTTGACTCAGCCGTCGGTTTTTCTGTAATGAGTTTTTTAGATGCATTTTCAGGTTACCATCAGATCAGGATGCACCCCCCAGACATAAAGGATGTCTCATTCATCACAGGGGACGGTTGCTACTGCTACAAGATGATGCCGTTCGGGTTGAAGAACGCCGGGGCCACCTACCAAAAGATGATGGATAGGGTCTTCAAGGAACAGAGGGGGAGGAACTTGGAGGTGTACGTGGACGACCTCATGATAAAGAGCCGGGATGTGGACTCCCTCCTTCGGGACCTAGAGGAGACGTTCGCCACCCTGCGCAGATACAAGATGCGGCTGAATCCCCTTAAGTGCGTTTTTGGGGCTGGCCGAGGGAAGTTCTTGGGGCACCTCCTCACCCCCGCAGGGGTCGAGCCGAACCCGGACAAGGTCAGGGCTATCCTGGAGTTGGGGTCCCCGCGGAATGCGAAGGAGGTCCAGCGGCTGACAGGGAAGCTAGCAGGACTGAGCCGTTTCCTTTCTCGGGCAGGGGAGAAGTGCTCCCCCTTCTTCAAAATGCTGAGGGGAGGCCAGAGGTTCGAGTGGAGCCAGGAATGTGAGGAGGCCTTTCAGGCCCTCAAGGCGCAGTTGACACAAGCCCCGCTGCTCCAGGGGCCGAAGGAGGGTGAGGATTTGTTCTTATATCTCGGGGTCGGGGCAGAGGCCTTAAGCTCCGTCTTGGTACGAGAAGAGGGGAAGAGGCAGCTCCCTATTTATTATGTCAGCCGGGTCCTGAGGAAGGCCGAGCTCCGATATCCAATCTTGGAGAAGCTTGCGTTCGCACTGATCATCTCGGCTCGGAGGCTACGACCATACTTCCAGGCACACTCGATCCGAGTGGTGACCGACCATCCCCTCCGCAACGTCTTCGAGGGGGTGGAGCATTCAGGCCGGCTGGCCAAGTGGTCGGTGGAGCTGAGCGAGTTCGACGTCTCCTTCGTTCCGCGGCTCTCGATCAAAGCTCAGGCGATGGCCGACTTCTTGGCCGACTACGTGGTGGAAGTAGCGGAGGAGGAGCTCACCCACCCGACTCCTTGGAAGGTGAGGGTGGACGGAGCCTCAGGAAGGCATTCTCTCGGAGTAGGAGTGGTTCTGGAAAACCCTCAAGGGACTCGGATCGAACAGACGGTGGTGGTGCATTTTCCCATTACCAACAACCAGGCTGAGTACGAAGCAGTGATAGCGGGACTACGCCTGGCCAGAGAGTTGGGGGTGCTGGATGTGGAAGTTCTGACCGACTCCATGGTGGTGGCCTCCCAGATCAACGGGGAGTTCGAAGCAAGGGAGCCCGCTTTGAAGTTATACTTGGCCAAAGTGAAGGGGGTCATAGGGACCTTCCAGACCTTCTCCATCCGACACGTGCCAAGGGAAAAGAATGAACAGGCCGACCAACTGGCGAAGCATGGCCCCCGGATGGGAGGCACCATCACCGACCTGTTCCGCCCCTCCATCGAAGAGGGGGAGCTCATGGAGATCGATCAGCAGCCCTCGTGGATGGACCCAGTAGTAGTTTTCCTCTCCACGGGAGAGTATCCGGAGGGAGTAGACAAGAAGAAGCTGAGGCACAAGTCCGCCTACTACCTCCTCAAAGACGGGCAACTATACAGAAAGACCCTTTCCGGGATGCTGGCTCGCTGCGTGTCCGAGGGCGAGGCGCAGAGGATCTTGGAAGAAGTCCACTCCGGGGAGTGCGGGAGTCATTCCGGGAGTCGGACCTTGGAGGGGACGATAGTCCGACAGGGGTATTTCTGGCCCACCCTGGGCCGGGACGCCGCGGAGTTCGCAAGAAGATGTCATAAGTGCCAGCTGTTTGCCCCCCTCCAGCTACAGCCGGCCCAACAACTCAGGAGCATCACGGCCCCCTGGCCCTTTGCAATCTGGGGAATGGATTTGGTTGGACCGTTCCCCCAGGCCAGCGGCCAGCGAAGGTTCCTCCTGGTGATGATCGACTACTTCTCAAAGTGGATGGAGGTAAATGCGTTGGCCAAGGTGACCTCCCAAGTGATCAGGAACTTCGTCTGGGGGGAGATCATCTGTCGCCATGGGCTGCCCCAAGCCATCGTCACCGATAACGGACCCCAGTTCGCCAGTGCCGAGTTCACCAGCTTCTGCGAGCAGCTCGGAATCAACCTCAGGTTCGCCTCGGTCCACCACCCCAGGAGCAACGGGCAGGTGGAGGCGGCGAACAAGATCATCGTCAACCTCCTCAAGAAGAAGGTGGAAAACTTAAAGGGGAGCTGGGTGGAGCAGCTCCCCGCTGTTCTTTGGGCCCTTAGAACCACCCCTAACACGGCCACAGGGGAGACCCCCTTCAAGCTCTCCCATGGATGCGAGGCGGTGCTCCCCATAGAATTTGAAGTTCAAACGCTGCGAGTCGAGACGGCCAAAGAGGGTCGAGAGGGATGGCGAGCCGAGAACGAGGAGGAGCTGAGACTCTCCTTGGACATGGTGGAGGAGTTGAGGGACCTCTCGGCCATCCGACAGGAGGAGGTCAAAAGGAGGATGGCGAGATACTTCGACAAACATGTCAGGATCAAGCAGTTCGCAGAAGGGGATCTGGTGCTGAAAAAGGTAGACGCGGCAGGGAGGTCAGCATCCGTGGGAAAGCTCAACCCCAGCTGGGAGGGGCCATTCATCGTGAAGGAAGCTCTGAAGTCAGCGAGCTATCGACTTCAAAATGTAGAGGGCGAGACCCTGAGTCTCACCTGGAGTGGGGACGACCTGAAGAGGTTTTTTCCCTAAGCACATGTAAACAACACGACTCGTTATAATGAATTCCTCCTTCTTCCCCCCCGGAATCGCCACAGCCGGTTTGCACAAAGAGATGGAGAATGAGTTTGGACCCCGAGAAGATCCCGCTGTCAGGCTCTCACCTAGCTGGCAGGGCCGGAAGTCACTCGGTGTCACCCCTAGCCTCGAGAAGATCCCGCTGCCAGGCTCTCACCTAGCTGGCAGGGCCGGAAGTCACTCGATGGAGAATGAGTTTGGACCCCGAGAAGATCCCGCTGCCAGGCTCTCACCTAGCTGGCAGGGCCGGAAGTCACTCGGTGTCATCCCTAGCCTCGAGAAGATCCCGCTACCAGGCTCTCACCTAGCTGGCAGGGCCGGAAGTCACTCGATGGAGAATGAGTTTGGACCCCGAGAAGATCCCGCTGCCAGGCTCTCACCTAGCTGACAGGGCCGGAAGTCACTCGGTGTCATCCCTAGCCTCGAGAAGATCCCGCTGCCAGGCTCTCACCTAGCTGGCAGGGCCGGAAGTCACTCGATGGAGAATGAGTTTGGACCCCGAGAAGATCCCGCTGCCAGGCTCTCACCTAGCTGGCAGGGCCGGAAGTCACTCGGTGTCATCCCTAGCCTCGAGAATATCCCGCTGCCAGGCTCTCACCTAGCTGGCAGGGCCGGAAGTCACTCGATGGAGAACGAGTTTGGACCCCGAGAAGATCCCGCTGCCAGGTTCTCACCTAGCTGGCAGGGCCGGAAGTCACTCGGTGTCACCCCTAGCCTCGAGAAGATCCCGCTGCCAGGCTCTCACCTAGCTGGCATGGCCGGAAGTCACTCGATGGAGAATGAGTTTGGAACCCGAGGAGATCCCGCTGCCAGGCTCTCACCTAGCTGGCAGGGCCGGAAGTCACTCGGTGTCATCCCTAGCCTCGAGAAGATCCCGCTGCCAGGCTCTCACCTAGCTGGCAGGACCGGAAGTCACTCGATGGAACGACTCAGAAAGCAACGACCTGCGACCCAGAACAAATCGCGTTGTCGGACTCCCACCTAGCCGGCAAGGCCGGGAACTACTCGAAAAGCGTGCGCAGCAAGACGGAATCACAAGAATAAGTCAAAAAGAGGGAAAGGGCCTAGCATGACCCCATCCTCAGACCCCAGGAAAGGTGGTCGAGTAAACGCAAAGGCCTGGCAAGAGTCCACAGGGAATTAAGCATGCGGCCGAGGGACGAGCCAGCTCGCCTCGCTCGGCGGACGAGCCAGCTCGCCTCGCTCGGCGGACGGGCAGCTCGCCTCGCTCGGCGGACGGGCAGCCACCTCGCCAGAGCCAGGCCGCAGGGGCAGGTCGCGCCATCCGGCAATAACAGCGTCGGAAGAAATAAAAATGGTGCGAGGGAGCACTTATAAAGAGAGCAGCAGCTAAAAAATACGAAGTATAAGCGCAACCCGCGCATACATCTCAAAACAGACATATACATAATGAGGTTCATCCAAAAAGATAAATTACAAGAGTCTGGGGAAACGCGAGATCAGGGGTGAGAAATCCTAAATGGGCTGGAAGTTTTTGTCGCCAGGCTCCGGCACGGGAAGAAACAACGCCGGCACCACGTCCTTCGCCGAGAGTCCCGCTGCCTCGCTCGTAAGCAGATCCGCGCGCCGCAGCGTTTGCATCGTGTATCTCGCTGCGCTGGCCGCGTTCTTTTGCATTAGCACTTCCAGGTCGTAGTCGGAGAGATGCTCGCGCGGGCAGACCCTGCTGTCTGGAGGAGGTACAGCGGCGGCGGCCTCCAGCTCGCGTACCCGCGCCTCCAGCGCCGCCTTTTCTTGGCCAAGGGTGGCGATCACGGCACCCATCCGGCTCGTCGTCGCCGCGTCCTGGGGAAAAATGAATAGGAATAATCGTGAGCTGTGTGCACGAAAAGGAGGGAGTGCGATTCAGGTTGAGCACGCACCACCCCGCCCAGGTACCGCGCGAGGGTCTCCTCGGCCGCGTCGGCTCGCCTCCTGTGAGTGTCCGCGTCCGCCTGGGCGAGCTTCCGGGCCTCTTCCTTCTCATCCGCCATCTTTTGGATGGACGCGGCGTTCCGCTCCACCTGGGTGCAGCGCCTCCCCACCATGTGAGCCAGCTCCAGACCGCGCAGCTGGGCCCGCGAGCTCTCATGAATCAGCACTCGCGTCGCCTCCTTGTCATAAATGGCGGCGTCTTCACGCGAGTACAGACCAAAGGAGAGGCTGTACGCCTCCCCGCCGATGGTATCCTGCTCCATCCAGCTCGGCAGCAGGGTCGAGATCGTCGCGCGGTTCGACTCCTTGTCCCACGCCAGGAGCGGGACGCCAAGCTCGTCCAAGTACTTCTCGCCGTAGCCGAAGTTCCGATGCCCTCTCGGCACCGGCTCCGCAGCGGCTTCAGACCCACCCTGCGGTGCGGAGGTGCCCGCCGCCCCGACCGGGGAGTCGCTGGTTGAGGCAACCCGCGGGGGCGAGGGACCCTCAGCCGGTAGGACCGCAGGGGCCTTGCCCTTCCTCTGGCTCGCGGCGGGTTGATGATCCGCGGTCTTCGCCACCTTCTGCGGAGGGACTGGCTGTCCGCCACCCGGCCGCTTCTTGGCCGGGACCGATGGGATGTCGCGCTGGGCGGCATCCGCAGCCTGCGTGCGGGCGAGAACCCCGGGGGGAATACGAGCGCTCTAGTAAGGAGGGTGAAGAGGGATGTCGCGCTCGCCTGAAAGAGGGAAGGGGTGAGACAAAAGAAGAGTGGGAAAGTAAGGACTAATGGAGACGAGTGGCAAACCTCCCCCCGGCGGGACAGCCGCGAGATCGTCAAGGTGGCGGCGCAGGAACGCGACCTCAAAGTTCTTCCCGACGAAGAACGCAAACAGGTCGGCTTCATGGCCGCCTAGGCTGGGTGGCCTGTAGCTCGCCTCGCTGAGCTGCACCGGCGAGAAGGGCACGTTGCCAAAGTCCCCTTTGACGAACAGGAACTTCTTCAGCCAGTTGTGGCTCTTGTTAACTGTCTCCCGCACCTTGAGGTGGGCGCTGGAGAAGTAGGCCGTCCCGTCTCGGTTCGCCCTGAAGGAGAACAGCTTCCGGAATACTGCGAGGCTGAACTCCACCCGCTCCTCTCGCAGGAAGCAGGCGAACCCCATCAGGACGGCGATGGAGTTCGGGGTCATCTGGCCCAGGACGACCCCGAAGTATTTTAGCACCTGGCGCGCCTCGGGCCATAGGGGGAGTCGCAGGCCTACCTCGAAGTGAGCGAGAGGGATGGCGAGCTCATCCCTAAACAGGTCGTTGATCTTCTCCCCCTCTTCGGGTCGCCTCGCAGAGAACCCGGCTGGGATGTGGTCGCCTAAAGCTTCCAAGTATTCGCGCTCTGTGATGACGGCGCGAGGGAAATCATGCTCGGAGAAGGTCCAAGCGCATTTGCTTCGGCCATCCGCGTCGCCGCCGCCTCCGCCGATTCCCGTCGAGTCGCAGCCGAACGCGCGAGAGAAAGCCAGAAGGCGAACACAGACGATACTCCGCGGGAACAGGAAGCAGGAGGGTTTGGAGTCGGTGGAGAAATAAGGGCCGGCAAGGCCTATTTATAGGAAAAGAGAGGGGGCGGGAAACTTCCCGCCGAAAGATGGGGTGCGGATAGCAAAAAATAATCCGACGGTTCGACTTCCCGCGCGCGAGCGCACCTCAAAGGTCGAGCCGGCACGGTTCTCGCCCGGCTGCAACCGCGGGAGACCAGCGCGGGCGAACCAACCCCAACCCGCACCCGCACGCCGTGCCGCACGAGACGGGAGATTCCCGTCTAGCGAGCTCCTCGGCTCGCCCTCGCCCCGATAGGCGCGAAAGGAAGAATGGACCTTTCCCTTAACCCGCCCACAGAAAACAACAGAAAAGCAGCGCGATAATTTCAATACATCTCAGCAACAAAATAGTTAGGCCCATAGGCGGGCTAAAAGAGTCGCGAGCAATTATAAGTACAAGATAACTGCGAAATGACGATAACCCCGCGGTATCCCGCGAGCGAGGGGCAAACAACTGGGTCAGTACTCGACCCACTTCCACCTGTGCCGCCTCTTCGTTCCCGCTCGCGGCAGCATGCGAGGATCGTGGTAGTCGCGAACCGCCACCAGTTCCCGCTGAGCCATGCCGACCTGCTCTGTGGCGCTCCTAAGATGGCCCTCGGCCCGCGTTATATGCACGCCCGGCGAGGTGACGTCGTCGTCTTCCGCTTCACGCCGAGGGCCCTCCAGGACAGCGAGCCGGGCCTCAGTCTCGGCCTTGTCTTCATCAACCCTCCTCATGATCTCCTTTAACATCAGTGTGTGTTTCTGGAACAGCCATGTCACCTGCCCCTTCATCCCGACCGCGTCGGTCGGGTCGCCCAGGTAGTCAGAAACGCTGTCCACGTCAGGCGGAGGCGAGTACCCTTCGCTCATCTCGGTCTCAGGAGAGGCCCTGTGAAAGCCTGCAAGCGAGGCGAGTGAGAGGGAGCGAGCAAGAGACGAAGCCCAACGATAAAAACCAGCTCACCAGGGGTTGGCACATCGCCCGCACCGACAGATGGGCGAGAAGAGCCCGACCGACCCTGAAAGTTCCCTCCCTCGAGGGTCTCAAGAGATTTCCCCAGCCCATGGGAGACCGCCGGATGGGGAGTTTCCGGAGGTGGGCGATCCAGACCTGGGGAACTCGCGATCCTCTCAGGCGACGGAGGCGGGGGACGATCCTCTCCCCGGTTCTCCACCTCCTCACAGGGAATTACCTGCAAAACAGGGAGTCAGGGGAATAGCGATAATCAGCGGAAGGCCACGTACCCCGGGGACGACCTCAGCACCCGCCGCCGAGCTGGAGGCCGGGCAGTCACCCGCCAGAGAACGCTTAACAATCTTTCCCTTCGCCGGCCTGAAGAGAGGGCCGGAAGATCCGCGTACTAGCCATGGGGTGGCCTCGAGGGCCTCCTCCTGAGTCTGCAGGACCGCTGCCGCCAGGCGAGCTCGCACCTCTTCGCTAACCGGCATCGAGAAACAAAAGTCTGCTCAGAGAAAATAAAGGGGATCTGGGGAGCCTCCTACAGGGGTCAGCGGTATGTATTTATAGCCGGACAGTGGGGGCCCACCAAAAGATTCCCTGCCAGCTCAGCACAGTGCTCGCCGAACACGCGGGTTGGATGATTCTTTCCGAGCTTGATTCAAGCTCGAAAAGAGCGGGGATTGTGTACAACCCTGTGTCCGGCGAGCGGGCCCAGCCAGGGAGGTTGAGCGGGCCTGACCCCGCAACCCGCACCCGGGCGGCAAAACGGGTAAGGTCGACAGAAAGGCCGGCTCGCTCCCGCCCATCTCAGGCGAGCGGGCTGGCGACCCGCGGCGAGCGAGCGAGACCCGCGGTTGGTGATCCGCCGGTCAACCCCCCCACGCGCGACCAGGCTGCCGATCCGCCCGACGGAAGACAGGCAGCTCGCCCATACCGGCTCGCACTCGCCCAGTGAGGATGGACGAGTCCCAGAGCCAGGTCGCGCCCGCCTCTCGTGGGTGGAATCGGAGGCGAACTGAATCCCCATGGGTGCGAATAGCTATTCAGAACAGCGGAGCCTGGCTGTTGGCAGACCAGGTTGGACTGCGCATAGCTATCCAAAACAGCGGAGTTTGGCTGTTGGCAGACCCAACCAGGGGCCTTTTTGGTATTTCCAGGTCAGTTCTTTTGGTTATTGGCAGTTCAGATTCTGAAAATCTATAAATAAGACCCAAGGGGTACCTCAGAGGGCACGCTTTTAGTGCCTCCTTGCCCTCATTCTCAAGTGTCCTCTGAGGGTACCTTAGCTCGGCTCTTGGCTAAGGAGGGGAAGCGCTCAGAGATCTTCCGGGTTTATGGTGGGACCTCCCTGCCGAGCCCTTGGGTCTGTCCTTTCTTGTCTCTCTCGTTGTTTTTCTTGCAGGTGCGAAGTAGGCGTGAGACCACCCCTTCCCCAAGGGTCGAACTCCACAAGAGGCCGGTTTCCGGTTTCAACAATTCCTAACTGATTTAGGAAGAAGGTGTGTTTCCTTTCATCCAAAGGCTTGGTGAAAATGTCTCCCCTTTGTAAATCAGTTGGGATATATTGTAGTTCAATTTTATTCTTTTCAACATTATCCCTTAAGAAATGATGCCTAATCTCTATGTGTTTTGTCCTACTATGGAGGACTGGATTTTGGGCTATGGAAATAGCACTTGTGTTATCACAAAAGATTTTAGACTTCTCTAAGTTGTAGCCAAAGTCTAGGAGTTGGTTTTGAATCCACAATATTTGTGAACAACAACTGCCTGCAGCCATATATTCAGCTTCAGCAGTTGAAGTTGACACAGATGTTTGTTTCTTACAAAACCAAGAGACAAGTCTGTCACCAAGGAACTGACAAGTTCCACTGGTACTTTTCCTGTCAATTCTGCATCCAGCATAATCAGCATCTGAGAATCCAGTTAAATCAAATGCTGAATCTTTTGGATACCAGAGACCTAGATTTGGACAACTCTTAACATACCTGAGAATCCTCTTTACTAGAGTGAGGTGTGACTCTCTAGGGCTTACTTGGAACCTAGCACATATACATGTAGCAAATATTATATCTGGTCTACTAGCTGTAAGATATAGTAAAGAGCCAATCATTGCTCTATATGTTGTCTGATCAACAGGTTTCCCATGTTTATCAGCATCTAATACAGCATTGGTAGGCATGGGTGTTTTCATACAAGATACCTCAGACATACCAAATTTCTTAACCAGTTCATTTGCATATTTGGTTTGAAAATAAAGATGCCTTCAGCATGTTGTTTGACTTGCAATCCTAGGAAGAAGGATAGCTCACCCATGCTACTCATCTCAAATTTAGAATGCATTAGGTTAGAAAACCTTCTGCACAATTTGGAGTCAGTAGAACCAAAAATGATATCGTCTACATAAATTTGTACTAGTAGGGTATGGGACTTATGTGTTCTAAAAAAAGAGTTTGGTCTACTCTACCCCTTATAAAACCATTTTCCAAGAGAAAGCATGCTAAGGTCTCATACCATGCTCTAGGAGCTTGCTTGAGACCATATAATGCTTTGTTCAGTCTAAAAACATAATCAGGATAAGTTGGAGAGATAAAACCTGGAGGTTGTCTGACATAAACTTCCTCTTTGATGTCTCCATTTAAGAAGGCACTTTTGACATCCATCTGATAGACTTTGAAGCCCTTGTGAGCTGCATAAGCTAGAAAAATCCTGATGGCTTCTAATCTTGCAATAGGTGCAAAAGTCTGGTCGTAGTCGATTCCTTCTTCTTGAGAGTATCCCTGGGCAACTAGCCTTGCCTTGTTCCTTATAATTACTCCTTGATCATCTAGTTTGTTTCTGAATACCCACTTTGTTCCAACAATGGAATGATCATTAGGCTTTGGCACTAGTTCCCATACTTTGTTCCTCTCAAATTGATGCAACTCCTCTTGCATTGCAATGATCCAGTGTGGATCTTGCTCTGCATCTTGAATGGACTGAGGTTCAGTTTGAGATAGGAAGCAGGTGTGCAACAGGTTTTGGTTGACCTGATTTCTGGTTTGCACACCAGCTGAGATTTCTCCAATTATTTGGGAAATTGGATGGTCTCTTGATGTTACTAAATCAACAGGGGGTGTTGATTGTTCACCAACATGTGTTGTCGTTTCCTCTTGTGGTACAACAACTGGCTCTTCAGGTTGTGCTTCAATGTGTTGAGCATTCCCTTCATCTTCACTGCTTTCATCCTCTTGGGTAACCTGTAACCTGTTCAAGTCTTCAACTAGAGAATGTTCCTGCAAAGGTTCTATGGTAGAAGAAATCTTCTCCTTGAAAGACATGTTAGTTTCATCAAATGAAATATGAACAGATTTCTCAATTTTCAAAGATGATTTATTATAGACCCTATAAGCCTTGTTGATCATGGAGTACCCCAGAAACACTACTTCATCAGCTTTGGCTTGAAATTTTGCTAGATATTTCTTGTCATTATTATGAATGTAGCAAATACAACCAAAGACTCTAAAATAGTCAACTCTAGGTTTCTTCCCTTTGAGTAATTCATAGGGAGTCTTTCCCTTAAGTTTATGTATCAGACTTCTGTTCAACACATAGTTGGAGGTGTTCAATGCCTCTGCCCAAAAGGATAGAGGTAGATGAGCATCTGACAACAATGTGGTGGCAGATTTAATAAGGGTTCTATTTTTCCTTTCAGCTACCCCATTTTGTTAAGGAGTTCTAGGAGCTGAGAAAGTATGCCTGATCCCTTCACTCTGACAGAACTCTTGCATAAGAAGAGAATCAAACTCTGTCCCATGATCACTTCTGATCAGGGCAATGTGAGTATTGAACTCAATCTGTATACATTTGAGAAACTTTGTCAAACACTTAAAGTTATCAGACTTCTTCCTTAGAAAGAACACCCAAGTGAATCTAGAGAAGTCATCTACAATTACTAAAGTGTAGGATTTCCCTCCTATGCTTTGTACTGTGATGGGTCCAAAAAGATCCATGTGTAACAGATACAATATCCTAGGTGAATCACTCTTATTAAGTGACTTAAAACTGTTTTTAGTTTGCTTGCCTAATTGACAAGCCCTGCAGAGTCCTTCCTTCTTGTAGGGGCCAGAAGGTAGTCCTCTAACAAGGTTATCCTTGGATAGCCTAGCAATAGTTCTAAGATTTAGGTGTCCTAGTCTCTTATGTCATAAAACATTTGGTTTACAGACTGAATTAAACAAGTAGATATCTACATCAGTTGAAAGAAAATCTACTAGGTAGATGTTATCTTTCCTTTTACCTGTCAACACAGTTGTGTTGTCCTCTGACTTGATTTTGCATAAGGTTTTGCTGAAGGTCACCTGCTAGCCTTCATCACACAGTTGACTGATGCTAATTAGGTTGTGCTTCAGTCCTTCTACATAAGCTACATTCTTGAAGGTTACTGAACCAATCTGGACTCCACCATATCCTTTAGTTTGTCCAAAGTTGGAATCACAAAAGATAACTTTGGGTCCAAGCTTGGATCTGAAGGATGTGAGGTTGTCCTTGTTCCCTGTCATGTGCTTAGAGCACCCACTATCCAAGTACCATTGCTGGTTAGATGTTGGATAGGTCTTCACCTGCATATAAAATAATTTACTTGTTTTTGACCCAGTTTACCTTGGGCCTAGGTTGATAGCCTTTAAATTCAGAAATGAAAGACATCCCAGGTTGACTCTTATATCCTTCAGGATGATATCTCCTTGGAGGTAAAATCCATTCAGTATAAGGGTTAAAGGTTTGGGATGAAGAACCCTTAGGATTCAATTTTGATTTGCCTTTAAACAAGTTTCCAGAGCTCTGACCTCTGTTCGACGATCTTGGCGCTGCGTTCGACGATCTTGGGTCAGATCGTCGAGCTCCGTTCGACGGTCGACTATGGCTGAGATCAGGTATATGAGATCGTCGACCTGCGTTCGACGACTTTGGCTGAGATCGTCGATCAGCGTTCGACGATTTTTCCTGAGATCGTCGAGCTGCGTTCGGCGATCGTCGATCTTCATTCGACGATCGTCGATCTACGTTCGATGATTTCTGCTGGGACTTAGTTTTCTGAGGCATATCAGAATTTTTCCTGGCAACCTCTACAACTCCCTTTCCCTTGTCAGAAATAAACTTGATGGGAGTAGTTAGGACTATAGGTTGGCTGGATGAAGCACACAAGCCCAGTGTACTGTTAAATCTAGAGTTCACTGTGCTTGTGATGTCCATCAGCTTGATGCTTCTCCCATTAAGGGATTCTTCAAGCTTCTTGTCCTCAGAGAGCTCACTTTTCAGTGTAGTTATCTTTTCCCTACAGTTCACCAACTCCTGAAAGAGTTGAAGGTTTTCTGACTTTAAAACATTGTGTTCAGATAATTGATTTCTGAGAGAGATAATCTCTTTCTCAGACTTTAGTAGGTCTAAACACAGTGCTTTAAATTCAGATTTAAAATCTTCTGAAGTAAAATCAAAAGAACTAATTACCTGATCTTCTTCAGGTTGAGTCTCTGAGTCTGAGTCTGACTCCTCTTCCTCTGAATTGTGTTGTGAGGCATTGATTGCCATCATGCAGAACTCCTTTTCTTCTGCATCATCCTCATCATCACTGGAGCTGGAAGAGGCTTCTGACTCCTCTTCTATCTCACTCCAGGATTCAGCAACAAACCCTTTTCTTGTATGCTTATTTTTGCTTGAAGAAGGTTTGCTATTGCCATTTCTCTTTGGAGTCTTTCTCCTTCCTTCTTTCTTTCCTGTCCCTTCTGTCCTTGGTCTTGTTCTCTGGACAGTCGGGAACTATGTGCCCTGGTTTCCTGCAACCAAAGCAGATAATGTCTTTATTGTTGCTAATGGACTTGTCATACCTTGGCTTGTCCTGCTCCTTGTATGATCTTCTTCTGAAGTCCTTTCTAGCCATCTTGTAGAATCTTTTGGCCAACAAGCTGAGTAGTTCATCATTGCCTGTAGCTTTATCTTCAGGCAGATCCTCAGTTGCCTTGAATTCTATGGTCTTTTCTTTCCTTGTGGCTGGTGAAGCAGCCTTCTGTTCTTCCTCTCTATTCTTGATGAGTAGCTCATAAGATTTGAGCTTACCGAACAATGCTTCAGTGGTGATCTCATTCAGACTTCTGGCATCCTTGATTGGCCAGATTATAGAATCCCAAGTGCTGGGGAAGCACATTAGGATCTTGTCATTGAGTTCTGTCAGAGAAATCTCTTTGTCCAATGTCCTTAGTTCACTGACAATTAGACTCAGTCTGTTATACATGTCTCCCACTGACTCAGTCTCTCCCTTCTTGAAGTTCTCATATTGAGAGATGAGATGGGATCTTCTGTCCTTTCTTTCATCAGCTGAGCCTGAGACTATTTCTGAGAGCTTGTCCCAAATCTCCTTGGCTGAGTTACATTCAGCTACTTTTTGAAATATGTCATCTGACATTGTCTGGGCTAGTATATTCATAGCCTTGACATCAGCTACTTTCCATTTTTTGATGTCAGCATCTGTTCCTGATGGAGGTGGAACATCATTTGTACTTGTATTCTCTAGGGGTCTTGGACACACTGTCAAAACAGAATTAAATATATCTTCGTCAATAGAATTCATGTAAAGTCTAATCCTTGCCTTCCAAAGTGCAAACTTTGACAGATTGCACACTGGAGGTCTGGTGCTAGCATAATCCTTGTTTTGGGCCATGATTTGTGCAAACAAAATCTAATAATAGAATACCAAGGAAACATAGATCTAGTTTGGGATCTTGGGGTTCAGGTGTTAGCCTGTACAACCAATCAGATATGGTATGTTTAACCAACCTCGCTTTGATACCAATTGAAAGTGCAACTACATCTGATATACTCTAGAGGGGGGGTGAATAGAGTATATGGCGCTTTAAAAACTTTTACAAACTTTTACAACAATTGTTGTAATATGTGTGAGCAGGGAAGCAGAAATAAATCTAATCACAGTACTAAGCTATGCAAAAACTAAGCACAGAAAAATCAAGGCCAGAAACAAAAAGAAAGCAAGCCAAAACCAGATGACACAAGGGAATATAGTGGTTCCCCAAACTTGGGTACATCCACTCTTCTACCACCCTAGGTAGGAATCCACTGCAGGATGAGTTGATCAGGTGTCCTGGGCACCAATGATCTTTTGATAAGGTGCTCAAAAACCAAAGTAGATTTTTTGATCAGGTGTCTTGCCACCAATGAGCTTTTGACAAGGTGCTCAAAAACCAGGCTCAAACTTTTGAAGGGAGTTTGAAAAACCCTTTACAGAGTGGGGGTGAGAGAGTGATGACAGTCTTCTCTTTCTCAAACAACTGAGAAGACTATGTGGATTGTTGTCAAAGCTCCCCCTGAATCCTTAAAATCTTCAGGAAGAAAAGCTTTGCTGAGGGTGATAGGCCTTCAAAGGTTGAACTCCAGCAATAGATGATTTCAGCAATTAGCTGAAATGTTGAATGTCTGGAGTCAGGAAATATGTTGGCCTTGAACACTTTGAAAACTACAGAGATCTGAAGATTTGAAGACTTGATCTCCTTGGATGAGTGTTCTTCAGAATTCTTTTTGACAGAAGATTTTTGAGTTTTTGTAATCTGTATTCTCTCTCTGTGTATTGTGTGTTCTATTCTTGTTGTTGTTGTAGATTCAAAAAACATTCTGTCTTTTATTCTCTGGTACAGAATAGAATATTATTCTCTGTCAAGGATAGCCGTTGGTCTGCATTGATTGCATCCTTAATTGCATAATCTCTTTTTGGAGGAAAGTCCACAGAATTATTCCTTGAAAAGTCCCTTGAAACTTGCTCCAGAATTGAATGAAAACGGCTAGCAAATCTCTGAATTAATTGCAGAATAACTCCTAACTGATTTGAATTTGAATTCTGGACGTTATCTGAAATCGTCGAACTGATCTCTGCTATCATCGAGCTGAGCTCAGCGATCTGAAAACATACAGCAGCAAGAAAATCGTCGATCTGAGCTCAAAGATCGTCGAACTGGGCTCAGAGATAAAGATCTAATGCAGAGTCAAAATTGTCGACCTGAGCTCACCGATCGTCGAATGGAGTTCGACGATATTATGACGTTGAGCTCAACGATCGTCGAATGGAGTTCGACGATCTGTCGAAGTTGAGCTAGACGATCGTCGACCGGAGTTCGACGAATCTTCGTGCTGAGCTCGACGATATGACTTAGTCTCCAGACAGAAAAACTAGGTCTTCAGGGCAGCTTCCAAACCTAGACTTCTAACCCTTAGACTCAATTCTAATTGACCTATTAAGCTATACAGAAGGTCAAGCAAAGGTTCCTAGAGACATAGTGATCCTGACCCAAATTAGTAATAGGGTGTTCCAACAGTGATGTATCACTTAATAGGGTCCTACCAGCCTCAATCAAGGTCCTATTCTTCCTCTCAGCAATGCCATTTTGCTGAGGTGTTCTAGGTGAAGAAAACTCTTGAAATATCCCAAATTCTTCACATAGTTTTGTCATGCTATCAGACTGAAATTCAGAACCATGGTCACTTCTAATCTTGACCACTGTACTGTCTAGTTCATTCTGAATTTGCTTGACAAAGCTATGGAAGACACTAGGTGTTTCATATTTCTGTCTTAAAAAGAACACCCAGGAAAACCTTGAGTAGTCATCTACAACTACAAAGGTATAGACCTTCCTACCTAGGCTGTGAACTGCCATTGGACCAAAGAGATCCATATGCAAGAGGTATAAACACCTCACAGCATCTTTGTTTTCTATGCTTCTAAAGGTGGATCTAGTCTGCTTGACCTTTTGACAAACTGAGCAAATACCATCTTTAACACACTTAACTTGAGGACCATTCCTCACTAACTCTTTGCTAAAGAGTTTGCCAAGTGTCTTGTAATTTAGATGAGCTAGCTTCTTGTGCCATTTGACACAATGAGAGACTGTCTCATCAGCTACAAGACACACTTGAGAACCATTGGTCTCACTCATAATGTCTAGGCAGTAGACATTCCTCTTTCTATAGCCAGTCAAAATGATCTCTTGATCAGTTGTCCTCTTGATATGACAACCATTCTTAACAAATGAGATGTCATACCCTACATCACTTAATTAACTTATACTTATTAGGTTGTGTTTCAACCCTTTAACATAAGCCACTTGAGTAATGGTAACTAAGTTACTAGAAATATTACCAAACTCTTTGATGATTCCTTTTTCTGAACCACCAAAGGTGACTTTTGGACCATCTTTAATAGGTGTGTAGTCCCTTAGTAGTCCCCTAGTTCCAGTCATATGTCTGGAACATCCACTGTCCAAGTACCATAATGGGGCATGACAACTTGGACTCACCTGCAAAACAGATTAATGAACCTTAGAACCTAAAGTATTCTTGGGTCCTTGGTATTTGTTTGTTTGCATCCTGACAAAGCTACCTACAGGCTTTCCTACAGGCAGATTGCTACTCACTTTGGCACTAGCATTGTGCCAACAATCCATTGCAAAATGTCCAACTTTGCCACAACACCAACATTCAAACTTATTGTACCTTTGCTTAGATACTGTCTTTGTTGTCTTATCTACAGCTGACTTGTTGAATGTTGGGGCTTTGCCCTTGGACATAGACTTGGACTTAACAGTCCTTGCAGGTCTAGTAAATCCTAGTCCAGCTTTACCCTTGTGATGAACAAATTCATCAATTATGGGTAACACTTACTTAGGTTTGGAAAACATAGCAACAAGCTCTCTCTCCTTCTGAAGATTGATCTCCAGACTCTTGATTTGATCATTATTAAATGATATAGTTCCCATTTGAATCACTGTTATGTGCTTCAATCTAGCTATCTCATTAAGCTTTTGATCAAAAGACTTCTCAAATTCAGTTGCAGCAGCTTTGAGATCAGCAATTTCCTTTGCCTGACTTTTGGCTAGGGACTTGCTCTTCTTGTAAGCTTGCAACAGTACTTTATATTCATCTATCAGCTGATGAATATCTTCCTCAGGCTCAGATACACTGTCATCATTTGATGATGATGAATCTGATTCTGTACTGGAACAAGAAACTGAACTTAAAGTTGAACTTTGTACCTTACTGGGTCCTGGCTGCTCCAGGATTTTGTCATTGTCAGTCAATGCAATCAGTCCTTGGCACTGACAGTCTTCTTGCTCATATATAGAATCCATAATCTGCATGAATTCTTCTTCTTCTTCTTCAGCAAATAGCCCTATGTATGCCTCAACATCTGACTCAGTTTCTGAAGAAGAAATATCTGACAGAGTCTTCTCCTTCTTGGCAACAAAAGACTTCTCTTTCTTGCCTTTGAAATGAGTCTTCTTCCTGTCACTAGACTTCTTTCTCTTTTCTGGACAATCTGCAACAACATGGCCTTGTCTATTGCAGCAATAGCACACTATTTTTGAAACAGTTGCCTTACTAGATTTAGTCCTCTTCCTGTCCTTCTTTGAAGCCTTTTTATTCTGATAAAAGTCTTCTTTTACCTGTGAAGTAGAAGGCCTTGACCTCCACTGTTTCTTCTTCAAGAACTTCTGAAAATGTCTAGTGAAGGCAGCAAAGTCTTCATCACTTTCACTGCTTTCAGATTTTATGCTGACTGACTCATCTGACTCTGATTCAACAACCTTTGGAGGTGGAGTTTGGTGACTTACCTCTGTACTTTCTGGTGGCTTCTGTCTTGAAAGCTACTATTCTTTCCTTATGTTCATTTCTTGTTGATTTCTCCTCCTCTTTCCTCACTGTCAACTGCATTTCATATGACAACAATTTGCCAAACAGTGTAGGTGGAGGAATTTCTCCCAACTTAGCCATTTCTCTAATGGCACAGATCTTGGTGTCCCAATCTTTAATTAGGGACCTTAGGAACTTGTCATTTAGTTCATAATTACTGAACTCTCTTCCATAAGACATGAGTTCATTCACTATCCTGTAAAACTTCTTATAGCACTCAGTTATGCTATCACCCTTTCCTTGTCTAAAACTTTCATACTCTTGATTTAGCAAGGATTTTCTGTCTTGCCTAACTTCTTCAGATCCTTCCATATACACAATAAGGATATCCCACATCTCTTTGGCTGTCTTACAGTGTATAAGATTCTGAAAAGTTGCATCATCTATGGCACTCACTATAATGTTTTGAGCCCTTTTGTCCATGGTGGCTAGGACAATCTCATCCTTTGTCATTTTAGAGAAATCCTTTGAGGTTCTCTGATTTGCATCTAAAACTGATATATTCATGGGCACATATGACCCCTCTTTGACTGTGATGTAAATCCTTGGGTCCGAGGCTTCCATAAACAGCCATACCCTTTCCTTCCAGATCCCAAATATCTCTTTCCTACATATAGGTAATTTCATGGATCCCAATTCCTTGTGATTCTCAGAGGAACCCATGGTTCTTGATTTTCTTGAATCTGTAATTTGACTTAGACTGACTCTGCCAATCAGGATCTCCTCAGACTGTTAGTCCTTTTTGAGGAACCTCCCTCTGATATCACTTGAAAGATAGAGTACCTAAACCCCTAGAGGGGGGGGGGGGTGAATAGGTGACCAAATTCTTTTTTAACTTTTTATGGCAGCAATCAGTTTATAACACAGAATCTAATCTACTTTTGCACAGCAATCACACAGCATTCACAGCAAATCACAGCATACAGAAGACACACAGATTTATAGTGGTTCCCAAGGTTTGGGTACATCCACTTTCCCCCTTCGCCTATCTAGCAGTGTACTAGATTCGGCCAAACTCCTTCACTATCTCAGAACCCAAACTAGTTCCTACACCTCAGGCCCAAGGCCCTACAACTCAGCTTTTCCACAAAGCCTCCACTCAGCCACAAAGGCCTACACTCAGCCACCTAGGCCTACACTCAGCCACCAAGGCCTACACTCAGAGATTTCAATCTCCTACACTCAGGCTCTCAAGCCCTACACTCAGCCTTTATAATTATAGGCTTACAAAACTCAGATCCAAAGGATTCTACAAGATAAAAATGATTATACAATTGTTAACTCAGCAACCCAAAGATAAGAGAGGGGAGTTGTGAGTTTCTTGATGAGTTATTGGAAGAACTCAGCTCGAATCAATCTGACTTAGCTTTCTGCAAAGCTTCTTGAAAGTAGAACTCAATAAGACTGACTCCTTCTGCAGTTGATCCTTGATCTCTGCTTCTTAAGATCCATAATAAATCTGAACCCTTCTTCTCAGCCTAGTTCCAATGGCTGATTTCTTGGACGGAGCTCTCTCTCTCCAACTTCTTAGATCTTCACTTGATAGCTAGATCTTCTTTAAATCTAAACTTGGACTTGTGTTCAATCTCTTCAACAACTTGTTGATCAATCTCTTCTGTAGACAGTATAGGCCTATTTATAGACCTTATTCATAGTAACCGGCTGGCCCGGTCCATAACTGAATTCTGACAACTCTGACAGGTGCTGTAGACCGGCTGGAATTGCAGCTATCAAGTCATCCAGTCAGTTCTTGAAAATTCTGTAACTGTCTTTAAGTGTCAAGACTTTCTGTCTTTAAGTGTCGACACTTATAGACCAAGTGTCGACACATGTTGTCTAAGTGTCGACACTAGTCTACAAGGTGTCGACACAACTCCTTGTGTTGTTGATTCTTTATCTCGACACTAATTCTTCTTCATGTGTCGACACTGAGATTGAGTGTCGACACAAGTACTTGTACTTCAGTATCCTCCTGAATTCTTCTAAGTGTCGACACATCACCTTTGTGTCGACACATCTTCATGTGTTGAATCTGTTAAGTGTCGACACTGCTTCTTGGTGTCGACACATGTCTTTATTGTTGATACTTGTTGAGTGTCGACACATTGCTTTGGGTGTCGACACTTACATCTTCAGTCGAGACTCTGGCTGAGTGTCGACACATTCCCTTAGTGTCGACACTTGTACTTAGAATATTCTTGAACTTTGCTGTTCTTTGCTAAGTGTCGACACAGCTCCTTGTGTCGACACTTTCTTCGAGTGTTGAGTCTTCAGCTAAGTGTCGACACATTGTTCTGGGTGTCGACACTTACTTCCAGTGTTGACTCTTCTGCTAAGTGTCGACACATTGTTCTGAGTGTCGACACTTGTACTTAGTCTCTGCTGACTTTTGCTGAGTGTCGACACAGCTCCAAGTGTTCACACTTTCTGATGTAGACACAGCTTCACTGGGTATCGACACAACTGTTAAGTGTCGACATAGCTTTACTGGCTTTTCTTCATTGAGTGTCGACACAGCTCCTTGTGTCGACACTTTCTGTCTGGTGTCTACTCAGCATCCCTGGTGTCAACACAATGACTCCAAGTGTCGACACTGCTTGCCTGGGTGTCGACACAAGTCTTCTTAACTGTCGACACTTTCCCTCTGGGTGTCGACACATGGACTTAGAAACTTTTTGCTTTATTCCTGCAAATACTTAACCTGCACAAGTAACTCAAAATACATCAAATACATTTTGATGTATATCATTGAGTTGGGTGAGGCTTATTCAAATCAGGTACATTTAAACCAATGTACCCAACAGGTTGCTCCAAGAGAAATTTGGGTGATTCCTCCAACCCGGATTATAGTTATTACTATAAGGGTTGATGTTGGGGTTGAAGGAAGGACGACCCAAATTTCCTACGAAGTCCACGAACTCTTCAGCCACACAGACATTAGGGAGAAAAAATAAGGCGGAGTGGAGGAGGCAGCAGACATCTCTGCAACCTGCTTTGTTAACCTTTCAACTTGAAGGGTTAATAGAGTAGTGGAATCCACTTCAAAAAGACCAGCCGCTGGCTTTGGGCGTCCCAGCGAGACGTTCTATTGATAGGCGTTCATAGCCATCTCTTCGAATAAAGCCTGGGCGGCCTCGGGGGTTTTGTTGTTTAGTGTGCCCCCAGCAGCCGCGTCAATCATTTGACACGTCTGAAAATTCAGCCCATTATAAAAAATTTGTACTTGCAACCACGTTGGCAGCGCGTGGTGCGGGCACCGGCGGAGGAATTCCTTAAACCGTTCCCAAGTCTCGTATAGAGACTCAGGATCGTTTTGAACAAACAAAGAAATGTCCGCGGCAACTTTGCAGTTTTTACGGGCGTAAAGTACTTCGTTAGGTACCATTCCGTCAACTCAGCCCACGTGATGATACATCCTCGCGGGAGGGGCATTCAACCACACCTTGGCTTGGACTTAAGGAAAAAAAAGGAAATAAGCGCAAGCGAATGACGTCATCAGTGACGCCATTAATCTTGAAGGTGTCGCATATTTCCAGAAAGTTGGACAAGTGGACATTTGGGTCCCCATCCGGCAATCCATCGAAATGCACGGTGTTTTGGACCATTTGAATGACACTCGATTTTATTTCAAAATTATTATTCGCCACCGCATGACGAACAATACTAGACACAATATCTTCCAGGTTGGGCCGGGCGTAATAAGACATAGTACGCTCGGCCGCCGGGGCAGGGTTAGGGGCGGCCATAACTACAACAGAGGGTTCTCCGATAGATTCTTTGGGGTCTAAAGAAGGAATTCGGCGTTGAGATCGAATACGCGCAAGGGAGCGTTCGATCTCAGGGTCGAAGTCAAAATCTTCAGACTCGGAGGGTTGTCCACGGGTCATACACCCAAAGAAAAAAATAAAACAAATTAAACTCTTTTTTTATTTTATTTTAAAAGGTTTTTAGTTTTTTTTAGTTTATAGAAAATAAGTAAAAGTAATAAACTCCGGAATTCGAAATAGCAACTCGAAGATTTCCCCGGCAATTGCGCCAAAAACTTGATGCGCCCGCGAACAGACTCTTACTGTGGTTGGTTCGGTGAGTCGATCGCCGCGGGCGTGCTCGGGTAGGCAAGTGCACCTATCGCAAGTAGTACTCGATATTCGGGGGAATACCGAGGTTGTATTGTTCTCGGGGTCGGGTTGACTATTCTTACTCCTCTAGGAGGACTATTATTTTACTGAAAGTATGGTGGAGATTTTAATTAAGAAAGACGGAGAAAGTAAAAGAGCGAAAAAATGATTTAAAAAAATTAAATGAAGGGTTAACGCTCGGCATCGAATCGGATTAAGACAAAAATAACTTTTAATAATTATAGGCCTTAGTTTTCAAATTAATAAAAGGCAACTTGGCCATGGAGGTTCCACAAATGTGAGCTCACCTAGCTATAGGGATATCGCTCACCTGAACGCTAAAACTATTCGACCGAATGTTAGTCCGGCGAAGGATTCCTCTTAACACCCGCTTTAGGCTATGAACCCCGCTATTTGGTGGGGAACCCAATCCGGTAGAATTACGCCTGTCCTCTCTCGAGGATATGCATGCAACTCTATTTACCCAGGGTGATCTGTCCATACGCACGACCTCTCGGCTAGCTAGCATATGGATAATAGAAATAGGGCCCACACATCGATTTGTGGTCCTACGCGTCATTAACCCGGGGTAAACCTTAAGTGCTTAAATTAAAGTGAAAATAAAGAGCTTTAATTATTTCAAATCATTTTAAATGTCCCAATGCTCTTTGATGTCGAGGCTAATAACGATTAGCCACACATCGGTATGGAGACGGCTTTATATTTTGATGAGGCGCGAGTTCAAAATTAAGCGCTAAACGGTTATAAGAAGAAGACATGAAAATGACAAACATTTTGAAACTAGAAAAGTTAGCCAAAAAAAGAACTCACGCACACTTCAAATTATAAATAAACAGAAACTAAATTATAAAAAAGGAAAATTACAAGTCCTACTCAAACGAGTATGCGGGAAATAAAGGCACTCCATTTAACTCTTAACGCGAATGCGCAAATAAATGCAAGTACGAGTCCTACTAAAATAATTACAGAAAAATAAAAGCCCTGCCATTTAACTCAAATGAGTAGGCGGTAAACAAAATCGGTCATTTAACTCCTAGCGAGTAGGCGGAAATAAAAGCTAACACACACACTATACATAATTGAAAGAAAGCAATTAAAACTATCTCCTACACACACGCACTCTACGTAATTGAAGAAAGCGATAAAATAAACCATGAAAATAAAGCATGAAAAACTAACTCGTACACTCACACACTCTACATAAATCAAAGAAAGCAATAAAGTAAAGCATTAAAATTTATCTCCTACACACACACACTCTACATGGAAGTTGTAATGACAATATGAAAACTAACTTACACTAACACATACAAATTAAAAGCGAAATTGAAATTACCAAAAATTTAAAACTACTACTTTTCTATACATAGGTTTTACCAAAAAACAATTAAAAGAACAAAATAAAATTTTAAGAGAACAAAAATTTTTCAAAACAAATCAAAAAACCAAAGTTCTTTAAAAATTAAAATTTCAACATTTTCACTCTTAGGATTTCATAAAAGTGATAAAAAGGTGAAAAGAAAATGAAAAGAACCAAAAAGGTTTTACAATCCTACAAAAAAACTAAGTAAAAAAATAAAATCACTTTCAAAACTCTTTTATAAATACATAAGAATGAAAGCATAAGGCTCTTAAGAAAAGGACATGATGAAAAAAAGAAAAACTTATCATACCACATTTGATTTGGAAATGAAATCTACTACAAAACCTAACATGAAGACAAGTTAAAAACATGAATAATAAACATGTTACACTCATACACACACACACACACACTTTTTATAAAGAGAAAAACAAAGAATAAACTAAGGATAAAAGGCGAAGAAAAGTGGGCACATAAGTTCATTCCAAAGCCATTTAAGAAGAGAAAAACTAACATTTTTATTAATTAAAATAGACTATTACAAAGCTATTACAAAGCTAAAGCTAAAGCAAAAAACAAATATGAAAGGAAGGGGGGAGAAATCTCCTTACATAGAAAAGGAATCCACGGATGCAGCCCACAAAACACAATAAAGTGGCTCAAAAAAGTGAACCCTTGGTCATTACAGAAGTGGGGTATTTATAGGAAAAAAAATCTAAGTACACACCCTCCGACAGGGGCGTGTCGGCGGGCGTGTCACTACAGTTTGCGATGGAGGCCAGTGATTTGACGGGAAAGTGGACTTCGGGCTGGACACGTGTCGGTCACGCAGCGGTCACGCCCCAGGTCATGGCGTGACGGTGGGCGTGTCGGGGAGGTGGATCTAAGAGCGGGTTTGTCGAGCGTAAATCGTCGAGCTGTTGGAGAATCGTCGAGCGCGAGTCGTCGAGCTGCTGGAGAATCGTCGAGGTGCTGGAGAATCGTCAAACGGAAAGTCGAGCTGGAATCATCGATCGGAAATCGTCGAGCTGCTGGAGAATCGTCGAGCTGCTGGAGAATCATCGAACAGAAAGTCGAGCTGGAATCGTCGATCGAAAATCGTCGAGCTGGTGGAGAATCGTCGAGCGCGCGTTTGTCGAGCGGAAATCGTCGATCGGAAATCGTCGATCAGAAATTTCGCTTTAAAGATTGCTGATTCCACTAGTTTGACGAATCAAGGCCTGGTCACGGGCGTGACCTATTGGACATGGGCGTGACATGTCAATTTTTAACAATTTCCTGAAAAATTTCAGAAATCAAAATTAAGTTAGGTTACACAAATATTTACAAAAAGAGACATATTTATAAACAAAAAATAACAAAAAATTATGAATAAGAACTAAAGTGATATAAATAAAGTACTAAAATATACGTATATTTACAATTCATCAGTATACATTTCATTTATATAATTTTTGGCAAGTTCTTTTATTTGTAAATTTATTTCTATTATGATATAGTAATTTAAAATAATAAATGCCCTTAGAATGTTTGATTCCATTGAAGTCAAGTAGTAACTTGAATGTGAGAGCCTATGTTATAAGGAGCTTCACTCTTAAAAAGTCCCTGGTCGAGTATCATCTTAGAATCTAAAGATGATGATGATGCATTAAGACTAGCAGGTGTGTTGACTGATGACCGATCCTCATAGGTCATGAAATTGTGATATCAAGTCATCACATGGGTACTTGTTATTGAACAAGTTGTACTCGACACACCCACCATAATAATAGTTTGTTGATTGTTGTATGAATGTGTCACAAAGTATGGCTCAAGTAGCAATGGTGTTTGTGGTCCTTTGTCCTGAAGTCATAGTATTCATGAGTGAGGAAGAGCGTGCTTTGATGCTATTAAAATTCTAGTGTTGAGAAAGCTGGATGATAAAAGGTTGTTATTGGATACGTTACGAATCATTTGGGTGTTTGCGTCTGAGCAGAGATGTGATTTATCCTCCTAAATGACAGGAGTTGCAACCAATGGCCCCTTGATGGAATGGGACTGACAAATGCATGGCCATTTGGTGTAGGGGTGTACGTGACACGGAAGTGCTTACGCTAACAGAAGCTTACCCATCACAGAACATAAAAAAAAGAAAGAGAGTGCTCCGACCAAAAGCGAATGTAAAGGGGTCGGTTGGCTCTCAAAAATACGGGACTCGATACCACGTCCTTAGGACCTAACTCTCCAACAAGCACACAACTAGCCCTTAGCCGGACTCGATACCACGTCCTTAGGACCTACCTCTCCAACAAGCACACACCTTACCTCACCTACACAAGCATCTATTCTTTTCACTCTAAGCCGTCAAACACAGCAATAATATACTTAGGAGCGGCGGTAAATGATAAAGAGCGATCAAGAACAAGTTGAGATTAACTCCCTTGTTAGCACAAAGTGTGCCCAAACTTGGAGAACAAGTCAAGGCAAGGCCTAGTTTGTTCTCCAACGGATCTTCTCAATCCGGATAACAAGAGGATCAATAACAACGTTTCGATTCAGATTTTTGCAAGTGGAAAAACACTTTAAAATCGCAGAAAAGACGGATGTATAACCTCCACAAAATCTCACAGCAAGAAAACACAAAGAAAGGAAGGAGATTACCCAACCAAGAAGATGATCACACAAGATTTGTGGGAGAATCACTCTCTCCACGGATCCACCGGTTTCACACCGAATGGGGCTGCTTCCTTCTTCCATGAAGTCCCACCGATAGAAGCCACGTCGGAGTCACACCGAACGGGGATGGAGGAGGCAAGGTATGGCTTCACACCAAGGGGGGTGGGCGGCTAATGGAGTCTCTCCATGGTGGCCGAAATTCCCAAGGGGGAGTTTTAGGTTTTTCTTTTCCAATCCTTTAACTCCTCATAATAGCCTCCTTTAAATAGGAGTTACAAAAGAGATCCAACTGTTCGTGATGGAGATGAAATCTCATCTATCCGGGTGGTTAAATACACACCAAATGTTTAGTAGCACACCAACATGAAAATAAAAATTAATACAAGCCATATTTTTAAAAGCAATTAAAATAAAACTAATTAAAAACTAATTAAAACTTTTAAGCAAGCTTTGTGCGCCGCGGACGGAGGTTGTATCGCAGCTTTCCGTTAGCGTCCGTGGCGTTGTCATGACGTCGCAAGTCTTTAAATTGTTGCGCCGCGACAACCGGGTCATCATCAGGAAGTGTTGGAGAGGCCGCACCATCAATCCTCCCCCACTCAAAATCTCGCATCTCCAATGCGTGGTCCGAGAGAAAGCGGCGGAGAAGCTCAGCATCCAAACGTTGAAGCTCTGTCGCGAGTACCCATGAGTCGTCCGAAGGTATGCGGTCACGCCAACGGATGAGGAAGTGGTAGGTAGCACCGTCTGGAGTAGCAAGTGGCTCAGCAGCTAGTATCATATCTGGATGGAGAAATGTCTTGGGAAACCTGGGAAAAATGTCAGCAGTAGGAATAAAAGAAGGCAACGTATGATCCGATGTTATACCTGCGGGGACCGAAGGAGAGAGATCATCCGAACTACCACTCCACAACCCATTAGAAATTTTAGTGGAGGGAGAAGACGACAAAGAAACCAACTCTTGTGGAGGCACAACAAACAACGTCAAATCCGAGACATTAAAAATAGGGGAGATATCCCATTCAGCAGGCAAATCCAATACGAAAGCGTTGTCACCTAGCTTCTTTATAATCCGAAAAGGACTGGCGCGCTTTGGAGCTAACTTTTTAACGGTGCCAGTTGGCATTCGTTCGGGAACTAACCGTACTAAAACCAGATCACTGACTTTAAAGTGTGACACCTTCCTATGTAGATTAGCATGCGCTTGATAAGACTCATATTGAGCAGTCAAGGTAGCTCGTATACGTTCATGTAAGTCGTGAATATGTTGGGCGAAGGATTGTGCAAACTGACTTGTTTTGTATGTGGGAGGTAAGGGGACCAAGTCAATTGGCACATGGGCCTTATACCCGTGAACAATTTCATTCGGAGACAAACCCTTGGACCTATTTTTAGAATTATTGTAAGCCAGTTGTGCATGTGGAAGAAGTAAATCCCAAGTGCCTTTATGATCGCTCACTAGACATCTAAGAAGATTTCCTAGGCTCCGATTGACTACTTCCGTCTGGCCATCAGTTTGTGGATGATAAGCCGCGGAGAATAATAATTTTGTTCCCATAAGAACCCACAAGGTTTTCCAAAAGTAGCTAGTGAACTTTACGTCCCTATCCGAGACAATAGTCTTTGGAACTCCACGGTGGCTAACGACGTCCTTAAAATACAGTTTCGCAATGTGAGAAGCGTCGTTGGTCTTACTACATGGGAGGAAGTATGCCATCTTGGAGAACCTATCCACAACAACGAGTATAGAATCATGACGTCGAAGGGTGGGGGGAAGGCCTAATACGAAGTCCATGCTCACGTCTTCCCATGAAACGGACGGAACAGGTAGAGGGGTGTATAAACCTACATTGGACTTAGTACTCTTTGAAACTTGACACGTACGGCAACTGCTCACTACTTTCCCAACCATCGCCTTTAGTTTAGGCCAAAAGAATTTCTCCTCTACGAGCACAATCGTTTTGTCTCTTCCAAAGTGACCACTCAAGCAACCACTATGTAACTCCCAAATGATGTAGAGTCGCAAAGAGGAGCGAGGGATACATAATTTTCCGTGTTTGAATAAATATCCGTCTCTAAGTGAAAAGGTCGTGATGGTCGTGGCAGAGCTATCCTGGGCAGATAAGTATGGCTCCTGAAAATTAGGGCATGTGGCGTATTCATCCTTTATGCGCTCGAACCCTACAACGTGGACTTGCATGGAGGAAAGTAAGAGGGTGAAGTGACTGAGTGCATCGGCAACTCGATTGTCGGACCCCTTAAGGTGCTTGAGAGTAAATGTGTATTCTTGCAAGAAGGATATCCATTTAGCGTGGCGCGGGCTGATTTTGTGCTGACCATTGATGAATCGTAACGCTTCATGATCAGAGAGGATCACGAACTCCTTATGAAGGAGATAGTGCCTCCAATGATGCAAACATCTAACGATCGCGTAAAACTCCCTATCGTAATTGGAATAATTTAATTTAGCACCCGCTAATTTCTCACTAAAATAACTAACCGGGTGACCCTCTTGACTCAAGACACCTCTAATCCCTACGCCAGATGCATCACAAGTAAGCTCGAAGACCTTGGTGAAGTCTGGGAGACGTAACACCGGTGCTTCGGTCATAAGCTCCTTAATACGACGGAATGCAAACATGGCGGATTTGGACCATGTGAATTCGTCTTTCTTGATGCAGTCCGTAATGGGTGCTATAATGCTACTAAAATCGCGTATGAAATGACAATAAAAGGTAGCTAACCCGTGGAAACTACGCACCTCACGAAGGCTAGTGGGCTCGGTCCAGTCTCTAATCACTTGAACCTTTCCTGGGACAACACAAATTCCGTCAGAGCCAACTATGTAACCTAAGAATTCAACCTCTGAAACATAAAACATGCATTTATTAAGATTTAGATATAAGGTTTCAGTCCTTAAGGTGGAGAGGACTACTTTGATGTGGGAGAGGTGTTCGGCGGGGGAGGTACTAAAGACTAGGATGTCGTCAAAATATACTACAACAAACTTCCCCATATATGGCCTAAATATGTGCGTCATCATCCTGGAGAAGGTGATGGGGGTATTGGATAACCCAAAGGGCATCACAAGCCACTCATACAACCCGTCCTTAGACTTGAACGCTGTCTTCCACCCATCCCCCTCTCGGATCCTAATCTGGTGGTAACCACTCCGTAATTCCAATTTTGAGAAGATAGTGGCACCCGATAGGACATCCAAGAGACCATCTAGTCGCGGAATTGGAAACCTATATTTTATAGTAATTTTGTTGAGAGCTCGGCTATCAACACACATGCGACAGGTGCCATCGTTCTTAGGGGCAAGAAGAGCGGGGACAGCACATGGGCTCATACTCGTCCTAATAAATCCCTTATTTAGTAAATCCTCTATCTGGGTTTGTAACTCTTTGTGGGCAGCAGGATTAAGACTATAGTGCTGTTGATTGGGTAAGGATGATCCGGGGATAAGGTCTATAGCGTGTTGTATATCTCTAAGCGGTGGTAACGACGAAGGCAACTTTTCCGAGGATACATCCCTAAACTCATCCAACAATACCCGTAGCTCTCGGGGTAAATCTTCCAACACGCCACTATCCGTCTTTGCACACATGAGAACGAGAGCGTACATTATAGCCCCAATGAAGGGATCCTTCACAAATTCCTTCCTACCAACTAAACTCAAGGCTTTCCTCTCTATTGGGACGGTGGTATCCTTAGCCAACACTACCGGCTCTTTTGGCACAGTCGGTCTCAAGGTGACGATCTTGCCATTGAATTTGAACTCATAAGTTTTGGCACAACCATAGTGCGTCACATCACGGTCGTATAGCCAAGGGCGGCCTAATAACACATGACAAACATCCATCGGTAAGACGTCGCACCAAACCTCATCCGTGTAGGATTTCAAAGACAGGGGGACTAGGCATCGTTGGGTAACCTTAATAGTCACCTTACTAATCCAAGCAACCTGGTAGGGGGTCGGGTGCGGCTCGGCAGTCAAGGACATACGCTTAATAGCATTCTCCGAAACGACGTTTACGCAACTACCACCATCGATAACTAATTTGCAAAGTTTTTCTCCACTCTTAAAGATCAGGGAAAATATGCTCGTCCTCTTCCAGTCGTCTATGGGACGAGGAGTGGTCAAAATACAATGCATCACCATAAGGCGGTGATCGTCCTCCAAGTCACTAGGGACTCCTTCGGGGTCGCTCTCCTCTTCGGCCTCATAGACATAATCGTCAGGGTCGGTAGCAGACTCTAACAAGGCTATAACCTTCGTCTTAGTGGGGAATTCGTAGGCATAGTGGCCTTGAACGTCGCATGAGTAACAAGTGGTGTTAGCCTTGCTAACCTTTCCTTCGGTGATACGCTCACTAGCGGGGTTCTTGGTATTTCTAGCGGTGATCACTACAGATTTCGACTCAGAGGATCTAAATTTTCCCTTATCAGGAAATGTGGAAGAAGATGCCCCCAGTGGTGGACTTATTCTTCGTATTAGAATAACGGGAGTGAGCCTTAGATGCTAGGTGCATTTCAATGTCCAAGGCGGCATTGAAAGTCGTATTCAAGTCCGTATGACCGTAATGCAAGAGTTTCCGCTGAATGTCGGGGTGAAGTCCCTTTCGAAATCTAGATAAAGTGACTTCGGGGTGATCGAGAAGGTCACATTGTACCATACGGTCCTTAAGTTCTCCCATATATTCAGCAACAGACATTGAGCCTTGCCGAAGGGTGGCAAGCTCATCGAACATCTGCGTCCGATGGTACGCGAGAACGTACTGATCGGTCAGCAGGTTCTTCATCACAGCCCATCCAATGAGTGGGACCCCGTGCCCAGCTCCTAACCTAAGTTCTTCATTCAGCCAATAAGTTTTGGCACGTCCCGTTAATTTCATCCTGGCAACTTGAACCTTTTGGGGGTCCGTGAGGTTGTGCCATTCGAAATAGCACTCCATGTCTATAGCCCAATGGAGCAAGATCTGGGGATCTCCCATGCCATCATAGGTGGGGGAATTTATCTTGATGGCCCTCATGATATCAAATCCTCGCTCAGGGCGGGGTTCTCGAGGGGGCAGACGGGGAGAGTTTCCCTCAGAATCCGAGTCAAAGTTCGGTTGGTGCTGGTTGGGCTGCACAACATTAACGGGAGGTGGGGGTGGCCTTTCCTGATTTTGTAGGATCTGGGCTAAGACATTCCTAAGCTCAGCCATTTCGGCACGAAGACCCGCTATAGCCTCGGTGTTGGGATCACCATGCTCGTTCGCAGCCATCCTAGACGTAGACGGGGTTGTGTACTCCGTTCCTAGCCTAGTGCGCATTCAGGTTTGGGAGACCCCGGGCAAGATGGATTTTCCTAGGGTTGAAGCTATACTGGAAATGGAATATTTTTAGATATTTCCTATGGGAGTAAGGCGTAGATCATTAAATTTTTTTTTTTTCAGATTTCGCAGAAAATAACAGATTTTAGCCTGCTATTGGCAGACCACAAAATTTTTTTTTGATTGATTTTTTTTTCTAAGATTAGATGGACCGACAAGGAACGCAGCGAGGATGTTTGCAACGTAGAAGTTCAAACAACCTCGCTTTGATTCCAAATTGGTGTAGGGGTGTATGTGACACGGATGTGCTTACGCTAACGGAAGCTTACCCATCACAGAACATAAAAAAAGAAAGAGAGTGGTCCGACCAAAAGCGAATGTAAAGGGGTCGGTTGGCTCTCAAAAATACGGGACTCGATACCACGTCCTTAGGACCTAACTCTCAAACAATCACACAACTCGCCCTTAGCCGGACTCGATACCACGTCCTTAGGACCTACCTCTCCAACAAGCACACACCTCACCGCACCTACACAAGCATCTATTCTTTTCACTCTAAGTCGTCAAACGCAGCAATAATATACTTAGGAGCGGCGGTAAACGATAAAGAGCGATCAAGAACAAGTTGAGATTAACTCCCTTATCAGCACAAAGTGTGCCCAAACTTGGAGAACAAGTCAAGGCAAGGCCCAGTTTGTTCTCCAACGGATCTTCTCAATCTGGATAACAAGAGGATCAATAACAACGTTTCGATTCATATTTTTGCAAGCGGAAAAACACTTTAAAATCGCAGAAAAGACGGATGTATAACCTCCACAAAATCTCACAGCAAGAAAACACAAAGAAAGGAAGGAGATTACCCAACCAAGAAGATGATCACACAAGATTTGTGAGAGAATCACTCTCTCCACAGATCAACCGGTATCACACCGAATGGGGCTGCTTCCTTCTTCCACGGAGTCGCACCGATAGAAGCCACGCCGGAGTCGCACCGAATGGGGATGGAGGAGGCAAGGTATGGCTTCACACCAAGGGGGGTGGGCGGCCAATGGAGTCTCTCCATGGTGGCCGAAATTCTCAAGGGGGAGTTTTAGGTTTTTCTTTCCAATCCTTTAACGCCTCATAATAGCCTCCTTTAAATAGGAGTTACAAAAGAGATCCAACCGTCCGTGATGGAGATGAAATCTCATCCATCCGGGCGGTTAAATACACACCAAATGTTTAATAGCACACCAACATGAAAATAAAAATTAATACAAGCCATTTTTTTAAAAGCAATTAAAATAAAACTAATTAAAAACTAATTAAAACTTTTAAACAAGCTTTGCGCGCCGCGGACGGAGGTTGTATCGCAGCTTTCCGTTAGCATCCGTGGCGTTGTCATGACGTCGCAAGTCTTTAAATTGTTGCGCCGCGGCAACCGGGTCATCATCAGGAAGTGTTGGAGGGGCCGCGCCATCACCATTCTTGTTGAGTCAATATATGATATTTGGCTCACCAATTTCTGGAAGTCAATTCTAGATTAGGAAACTAGGAATGAAAAATTATGAGGATGACATGGTCTATACCTCTAGTTCTATCCGGATGTAAGGGACGAAGGGACATTACAATATTGATACATTGGTCACGATGGCTTTTGAGTTCTAAACCCTTATTTCTTGTGGAGAAATGATGCATTGCTAGATACCGCACATTGTTTGTGAAGTATTTATTTGATACTTTCAAGATCAAGTGGGAGACTATTGTTGTTACCATTGTGATCTTAAAGTGGTCAAGTATGTAGCCTCACTACCAAAGTAGTATGAGCCTATTAGGGTCTCACATAAGAATGTTTGTAGAAATTGGGAGATTGGATTAGTATGGCTATACATATATGATGAGTTGAAAAGACTTAGCTCAGGCAGGATTTGAAAGCGTCGAGTGCATTGATACCATTCAACGCTTTCTTCGAGTCAAGTGTTGACTCATCGAATGGTGGCATTGAGTCTGTTGAGTTTACACTACGATTCGTCGAGTCAAAGTGTTGATTGGTCGAGTATGGAACTTAAGCATTGAGTGTGTTGAGTTCACTCAACGATTCATTGAGTCAAAGAGTTGATTCGACAAGTATGGTTCTCAGACATTGAGTGCGTTGAGTTCGCTCAATGCCTTCGTCGAGTCAAAGGTTGATTCAACAAATTTGGCACTTAGGCATTGAGTGTGTTTAGTTCACTCAACGCCTTCGTCGAGTCAAAGGTTGATTCGACTAGTTTGGCACTGAGAGCGTTGATAATATCAAGTTCACTCGACACCTTCGACGAGTAAAGTGTTGATTCAATGAAGCTGGCGTTGAGTTTGTCGTGTATATTTTGGATACTTGACGATTCATCGAGTATGTTTTGTCTACTCGAATATTCATCGAATATGTTATGGATAATCGACGAATTTTCGAGACAATGGTTGTCTGGTCGAATTCTGTATTCCAAATCTTTGGTCTGCAAATAGCAATGGGCTATTCTATTTATTCCTTGGGTATAAATAGAACATTTAGGGTTTCTCTTTAGTAGTTTTTGATGGGTTATTTCTCCCAAGCACATGAGCCGCACTCTACGAAATACCCGAGACCTAAAAGCTCGACAGAACTATTCTGCCTCTGCCGATCCCGTCACCCTCGCTAAGCCCGATCCCGACGAGTGTCATTGTCGCCTCTTTTGTAACAGACATAGAAGTCTGTGAAGACGTAGACTGCCTTCTCCCGACCTAGATATTGTTTGATAAGAGTCTGAGGGTTCTCCCATTCGTGTGGATTTCCTGTAGAGGTGCAGACAATACTCTACACTAAAAGACTATATTCACTTGTGATCGACATATTTCCTGGAGCATCTAGGTTGAGTATAGACTCAATCCCGTAGAGGTAAATTTTATTTACTATACTTTCTTCTTGATACATGTCCATTGCTAGATCCGAACTTCTTTTGGGTTTTCTTGTTCCTTATTTCTGCTGTGCGCACAAGTGTTGTGCCATCTTGTAAAACCCAACAGTGATGGCCATGGAGGAGGCTGATGAGGAGGTTCTTGTCCCATGTGAGGGGGCAGTGGGCGAGTTGGGAGACTAGTCCCAATTAGAGATAGCAGAGGAGGTGGTGGAGTTGGATGTTCTCACCAGGGAAGAAAGGGTGGATAAGGTGCTCGTCAACGGGGGGCTTAGATCCCGGAAGTACAAGGGAGAATGCTAGAGTGCATCCGAAAGAACATTAAAGTCTTCTCATGGAGTGCGGAGGACATTCCAGGATTGATGCAGATGTTGCATGCCATCGCCTCAACCTGGATTCGGACCACAACATCCGACAAAAGAAGAGACCTACCATGGACAAGCTGGATGAGCCCATACAGGAGGAGGTGGGTAAGCTCCTCAACGCCGGATTTGTTTCAGAGATCCAATCTCCAGGCTAGGTCTCCAATGTTGTAATGGTTAAAAAAGGAGATGCTCGTTGGAGGATGTGTGTAGATTTCTCTCTAAAAGACTTTTTTTAATGATAGCTAAATTACCTAGAGGGGGTGAATAGGTTATTGGTCTCTTTTACTATATTTTCAACATAATTACTTAAGTGACTGATGTGATTAGGTTAGTTGTGATTTCAAGGTAATCACACAGACAACACAACAACTTTATAGTCATTCCCTTGATTATGGGTACATCCACTTTCCGTCCAACCTTTCTAACAAATTGTTAGAGAAAGCACTTTTGCAATCTCGACTACTAAGAGTTTACACCACAGATCCATCAGGATATCTCAGTCACCTCAAAAACTTACAACTCGGGCACTAAGCTCTACAACTACGTGATCAACTGATCACCTACCTTAGGCCAAAGGCCCTACCACTCAGGCTGGGAGGATAGCCCTACCTCAAATCCATAAAGGATCCTACCTCTAAGAGATTGAATCTCCTACAGCTCAGGCACAAAGGCCCTACCTTAGATGTAAAGAATCCTACAACTCAGGCATATGTGCCTTACTACTCAGAGAGAATTACTCTCCTACCTCAAGATCAAAAGCCCTACCGCTCATTGATCAAATGATCACCTACCTCAAATTCAAGTTGTATCCTACAACTCAGATTCACACTTGAATCCTATTGCTCAGTCCAAAGCCTTACACTCAGATTCTGAACAGAATCCTGCCTCAGATCAACAAGTGATCCTACACTTAGATCCACACTTGGATCCTACACTCAGCCTTTCTATATTCATCCCTATAGCTGAGATATGTAAAGATCTTATAGGGTGTATTGGGGTGTAGTTGATTTGACTCCAGTGAAATTTCTCTGAGCCTTCTACTTTCTGAGTTAAGACATTTTTGGCCCTAACCCCTTCACAACAATTGGTGTAGATCTGCTTGGGCTGGTAGTAACTTGCAAAAACTTGTTCTGCTTCTTCTTTCCTTTCTGCACTGAACCGAAACCTCAGTTCTTTCTTCTTCTAAGCTCTAGAAGTTGATCTTCAGGATAAGGCTTGCTTGTGCTAAGAAGTAACTGCAGCTAGGGCTTTTTCCCTTAACTGCTTCTTGAGCTGAGATAAACTCAGCCCTATCTTCTAGACTGTTGAAACCAAATGATTTAGATTCTTCTTCTTACTTAGAAAGTAATCCTTCTGGACTAGCTGATGTAGGTAAAAATGGCACCAACTAACTTTTTAAGCTTTCAGACCAACTGATTTGAACTCTGTTCTTCCGCCTCTGCAATAATTGCCAGGAAGAAGTTTACTATCAGTTGTATGTATGAAAATCTTCCTTCTTCAATCAGATCTCTGCCTTTTCTATTCTGTCGTTCAACAACTCTTTGTGTTGTGGGGCCCATGATGTAATCTCGGCAAGTGCACCGATTGTCGTCAAGTAATAAACTGGGGGAGTTATCCTCCGAGTATCAAATCTCTTGAGGAGTGCAGATTGGGAGTATGATCTTCCTCATTGGAAAGTGATTGCGAATGTCACAAATGTTTTGGGGTTGAGTTTTTGTTTTAGAACAACTAAAATTAATTACGCAGGCCGCCTTCACCGCTTCGCAATGGTGGAATACTCCGATGAGTATTAGGGCGTGTGGTCGTAACCGTTGAGGGTCGAAAACAACTCTTCGCCAAGCCAACCCATGACACACATTAGTGCGGCGTATCACCAAGCAACAACTCAAAGCAAGCAAAGGAAGTATAGCCAAACTATGAACTACAACAACATTTGCAATAGTAAACTATCATGGACATTGTTAAGAGTTCCTAGCAAGTTTAGCTAACATCCAAAGCATAGAAACAACATCCAAATGAAAGTAAAGTGGAGATTTTCAACCCAATGTGTGAAGGCTAGCCACGATTCTCGGCCAGAGTCGAAGGTTGTCTATCTTCATCTGGGCTCGGTCGGTGGTTGACGTCTGAGGATGCTTTAAGTGCTGTCACCTACTTTAAAGGTGTTTTCCCCGTCTTCTTCACAATTCGTGAAGGATGGTAGTCACTGGAAAGCTCTCCAATGGCAGCGAAAAGGAGCTCCAAATGCTCCTCTTGAGATGGAGATGAAGAAAATAGTGGAAGATCTTCGCTTGTGGTGGAGTTTGGAGGAAGAACGGTGGTCGGACGAACTCTCCAAGTAGGAGAGAGGAAAAAATGGCGGGAGGAAGATTTTCCCGCTCAGGGGAGCGAAAATGGCGGAATTATCCCTGCTCTAGTCAACTCCTAAGCTTAAATATGAGTAGGTCAGAAAAATGGTCACGCACGGTTTAGCGCGTGACTGTGCGTTAACCGTGTGATAATAACTTCCAGGACAAAGCTTGCAGAGGAAGATGATTTGACCCGTGCATTTTACTCGCGCACGGATGTTCTGCTCGTGTGTGAAGGAAAACGCACGGGTAACCAAAGAGCGCTAAAATTCACGACAAGTAGGTGAAACCGTGATTTTTACCCACGGACGGTCACTTCTGCCCATGCGTGAATAAATCACATGACTAACCACAGAGCTCTATAAAACTATACTGCTACAGGAAAACCATGTGTCTCCTTCGCGCACGGTTCAGAAGAAACTGTGCATGAAGAAATCACATGAGGTTGTCAATTATCTAGAGAAACCTGCAGAAAATTCATGATTTTGTAGAAAGCGTGCGCTAAGTAAACACACGACATTGCGTTTTCGGCAAGTCAGAATTCCTGATTTGCTGGAAAACTGACCACTTGCACAGCAAAAACCATAGCTGGAGCAAAAGCTCCCAACATCAATATACAACATAAATAACCAAATCTACACGGAGAGTACCTCAGTACTTACCCTCGACATCCTAGTGTAATTCGCAAACCAAAATGGGTCGAAATAGTGCAACAATGGCTAAGTGAAGCCCTAATGAAATATATGACTTTTCCTACTGAAATAGTAGTGCACATGCAAGATAATAAACCCAGATGAGTCCGAAAAACCCTATATAAATCGGACTCATCACACCACTACACTTAAATATTTGATCGTCCCGAGCAAATCATCCCTAAAACGGACGAGAAAAATAACATAGCTGGCCTATAACTGCGGAGCGGAGTAACATGCGAAATCGCATGCTCACGCTCATAGGAATACCGTAGAAGGAATTTATAATTATGCACTAATAGCCTATATATTTCTAAAGGCGTATCAAAATATTATTTCTACTCTACTATAGAATCGAGGGGAATAATTTTATCACGTGTAAGGAGAAAGCAGACAATCACTGAGTTGAGCATTGTCAAAGCAAGGGATCAAGATAACCTCCAAAGGAATCCACCAATGTCGATGACCATAAGATCGCTCGTTCACACTCTCTCCATGGCACTAGTTTGACTCAAGCGTGAATCCGTAGGACATGGAGTATAATGGAGGCTTAGGCGAAGGCGGGGTACACAAAGGCAAACACTACAGATACGCACACCCAAAATGAGACCGCCCAAAAACACTCACAGCTACACGCAATGACAAACATGTGCATAGCACCACCAAACTTGGACTTTTAACGGTGAGTGCATGCACATAACGAACACAATACAACAGAATTTCACAACCATAAAACCAGAACACTACAACAAATTTTTTTTTCTTTTTTTTCATTTATTCCGCATTGGGAATTTTCATTTCCATTTCATTTCATGTATTATTTTTTCTTTTTTTTCCTTTTGAAAAAAATAACAAAAACGAGACGAAAACACGGCAACACGACAAGCGACACAAAGCTCCCGCATAACAGCCACACATAACGGATACAAAACAACAATTAAACAAACCAACTGAGTGACCATATTTGGGGGTGTGAGTAGGAAATGCTATAAGGCTTTCGTAGCGAGGTGTAGGGATACCAAATGAAGGGACATCCTCAATGGGGATAGCAACGGATAGATGTAGGGAATGTGATAACTCTAATTTTGTCCAAGTTTTTACATTATTTTTATTTAATAATTAATTAGTTTATAATTATATTTTGTAATTTTATTATTGAATTTTTCTAATTTCTTATTTCAGGGCAATCTGGGCTGCAAATTTCAATTTGGAGTCTATAGGGTTGACCAGGAGACACAAAACTAGAAAAAAGAAGGGAAATTTCAAATGTACACGCCAAGTCACGGGCGTGACCGACATGGTCACGGGCGTGACATCCTGGCGAGAACCCGGCACGTGGAAGAATCTCTGCCACGTCAATTAAAAGTACACGCCTTAAGGGCACGGGCGTGACCATCATTACACGGGCGTGTACTCCAGGCGTGACATCCAGTGCCCTGCCCTGACTTCCAGCCAACGGCAGTTTCACTTTGCAACAAGTCACGGGCGTGACACATTTGGCACGGGCGTGACATACCCCGTGACAGCCCGGCGTGCCGACTTAATGCTGCAGTTTCAGTCGCTGGGAGTTTTCTCAAGACACGCCCATGGTCACGGGCGTGACCAGGGGCGTGACCCTTCCAACAACGGCCGGAGTTATTCCCGCCGTTTCTGCTTCCCGTCGTTCTTCTACAACCGTCAAGACACGCCCTAGGTCACGGGCGTGACCTAGGGGCGTGACCCGCAAATTAACGACTTTTGGCGGTTTCGCGCCAACGTTCAGAGGACTTGAAGACGACGGTTCCGAGACCGACACGCCCTAGGTCACGGGCGTGACCTAGGGGCGTGACCACCCAGCAGCTTTTTCTATAAATTCCAGACAGCTTCAGATGGCCAAGAGGGAGATTTTTGGGGAGCTTAGTTCTGTTTTATTTACTGCTTTTCTTGCATTTTCATTTCATAGTGTAAGCTTTATTTTCAAGTCGCTCTTTAATCATGTCTTTCTTTATGCTTTCATGTAATTCCCCCATCATGATGAGTAGCTAATTTCCCAATTAGCACTTGATCATGATGAACTTTGGAATGGAATAAAATTCTTATTTTGTCTCAAATTAGCAAGCATTCTATTTTCTAAACTTTGATTTATCTTTGATTTAATTTTTCTTCGAATTCATAAGTTGCAAATTATGTTTATTCGAGCTTAGATTCGTATCCTATATTTACCGAGAGGTTGTGGATACGAGTAGATCACTCAAGGATAAAGAGAATTTCTTGCACCCCTCGAGAGAGGAACGCAAAATTCTTCCGCCTTGGAGTCAACTCCATTAGTGAGGTTCACCGCCTAAAGCAAGCTTAGGTCTTTCGACTGGCCGAGAGGTCTTAATCGATCTACCTAAGGCTAGTCGAGTGCGTATTCTCAAGAGAGGCGCTTCGTAGCTTTGGAACCTCCGCGGTCAAAGTTAATAATTTAGATGCTTGTGCTCTTTAATTTCGTGAATTTTATTCTAGCCCAACGGGATTCTAGATCAAGTGCTAGCCTTTTATTCATCGAATTTCTCCTCTTCATTTAACGTTCGTTTTCGTTTTTCGCAAAACCATTTTCCGATCGATAAAATAATAGTTCGTCCTTGTGAGTACAAATACTCAACGGTCCCCGAGTTTAAATACGATATTCCATATACTAAATTTCGATAGGTGCACTTGCCTAGTTGAGAGTTTAGTTTGGATCATTTTCAAAACTTATAAAATCTACATCAAGTTTTTTGGCGCCGTTGCCGGGGACATTTTTTTTTGTTGATATTTTGAAAGCAAGGCTCTATTAATTTTATCATTTTCTTTTTGTTTTAGAAATATCAAAATCAAAAAAAAAATATATTTATTTGTTTTATTTTGGTGTATGACCCGAGGGAATCCGTCGCCTCTTTTTGATTTGGATCCGGAAATCGAGCGAACCCTTCGGCACCGCTTACGATTTCAAGTTCCGAATTTTCAAGATACGGACTCCTTAGGAGACACTCCTAATCCTTCCTTAATCCTCTCTCCGTCACCGCCTTCTTCTTCTCCTTCTTCATTTAGTTCTTCTTCTCATTCTCCTAGATCTCCTTCTTCTGCTTCTTCCAATATGGGTGAGCCAAATGCGGTTGAACAAAGGACTATGTCCTATTATGCCGTCCAAACTTGGACGAGACTCAATCTAGTATTGTTCGCCCCGCTATTGCCCCCAATAATTTTGAGTTGAAGCCAAGCATCATCCAAATGGTACAACAATATGTACAATTTGATGGGCTTCAAGATGAAGATCCAAACGCGCATATTTCAAATTTCTTAGAAATATGCGATACTTTTAAAATTAATGGTGTATCCGATGATGCCATCCGGCTAAGGTTATTTCCATTTACATTGCGCACTAAAGCCAAGCAGTGGTTGGGTTCTCTACCGCGAGGATCCATCACAACATGGGCTCAAATGACGGAAAAATTTCTTACGAAATACTTTCCGCCGGCTAAAACGGCTAAATTGCGCAATGATATCACTTATTTCTCCCAAATTGATTCGGAAACGTTATATGATACTTGGGAGCGTTTCAAGGAATTGCTTCGTCGATGTCCTCATCATGCAATTCCGGATTGGTTACAAATCCAAACCTTCTATAACGGCCTAAATTCTCAAACTAGGCAACATATTGATGCCGCCGCCGGTGGAACGCTTAATAACAAAACATCGGCGGCCGCACAAGAGCTTATAGAAGGTATGGCTTTGAATACCTATCAATGGAGTACACCTCGGTCTAAACCACCTAAACGGCCGGGATGTATGAAATCGATACGGTTTCAAGTTTGTCTCTCCAGGTTGAGCAACTGCAAAAACAGATGAACGAGATGTCTGCTTCCTCGTCCAAATCTACCTGTGAGCCCCAATATTGGGAGCCTTCTACTATTGCCGAGCATGTGGATTACATGGGTAATCCGAATCGGCCACCTTATAATCCGGGTAACAATATTGGCAATACCTATCACCCGGGTATAAGGAATCATCCCAACTTCTCTTGGAGTAATCCAGGGAACGCGGCGCGCCCGCCAAACATGATTCCACCGGCTATTTTCCACCGCAAGCTCCCAAAGCTCCCAATCTCGAGGAATTGTTCACTAAATATACGACTACAAATGACGCCAACATCCGGAATCTCACCGGATCTCTTCGAAGTTTGGAGACACAAATCGGGCAAATCGCTAAAATGCTCTCCGATTGTCAACAAGGAGCGCTACCGGGCAATACAGAGCCCAACCCCAAGGAGCATGCAAAAGCCATCACCCTACGGAGCGGGAAAGAGGTAACCACTTCTCCAAATCCGGTTGATACTTCTCCAATTCCGGTTGATACGGAGGTAATAATTTCTCCATCTTCTCCTCCGTCTAAGCCTTCTACGCTTAATAAACCAAAAGCTTATCAACCACCTCTTCCCTATCCATCTAGAATGCAAAAAAACCGGGTGGATGAACATCACGGTAAATTTTTGGACATGTTTAAACAAATCCAAATTAATCTACCGTTTTGTGAAATAATCGCACAAATGCCGAAATACGCCAAGTACCTCAAGGATCTTTTATCCAATAAAAAGAAACTTGAGGATATCTCCACGGTTCAATTAAATGCGGAGTGTTCGGCAGTTTTACTTAATAAATTACCTAAGAAATTACCCGATCCGGGTAGTTTCTCCATTCCATGTTTGTTTGGTGATTTATTAGTAAAACGTGCGTTAGCCGATCTAGGCGCCTCAATCAATTTAATGCCTTATTCTTTAGTTAAGAAGTTGGGATTAGGAGAACCTAAACCCACAAGAATGTGCATTCAATTGGCGGATCGGTCTGTCAAGCTCCCTATGGGGATCATAGAGGATGTGCTTGTCAAAGTTGACAAATTTATCTTTCCGGTAGATTTCGTCATCTTTGACATCGAAGAGGACACCGAGGTCCCACTCATTCTCGGTCGCCCTTTTCTTGCCACCTCGCGCGCAATTATAGACGTTAGTAATGGGAAACTTCTCCTTAGAGTCGGAGATGAAGAAGTTACCTTTACTATTGACACGTCTATGAAAAACTCGCTCTCAAATGACGACTCATGTTATTATTTGGAGGCTTCTCTTGAAGAAAACTCTTTTCTTTTTTCTGAAAAATCTTTATCTTCTATTGATCATGATGCCGATTTAGAACATTTAGATTTAATTGCTCATGAAAATAGTGATAAACTCTCGATCACGCACGCACCTATTTTTGAACTTTTAGAAATTGGTAGTGATCGTTTGAAAACTTCTTATGATGAACCTCCCGCGCTAGAATTAAAACAATTGCCTGATCATTTAGAGTATTTATTTTTAGTGGAGGATTCAAAACTTCCGGTTATTGTGTCGGCCTACTTGACCGATGAAGAAAAAAATTAAATTATCTCATATTTTAAAACTTCATCGTCGCGCAATTGCGTGGAAGATCACGGATTTGAGAGGGATTAATCCCTCCTTTTGCACCCATAAAATTTTTTTAGAAGAACACGCTCACAAAACTATTCAACCTCAACGCCGGCTAAATCCTAACATGAAGGAGGTAGTCAAGGCCGAGGTCATAAAATTATTAGATGCGGGTATCATCTACCCAATTTCGGATAGCTCTTGGGTGAGCCCGGTCCAAGTGGTGCCCAAGAAAGGAGGGTTAACGGTAGTACCTAATGATAAAAACGTGTTAGTTCCCACTCGAACCGTTACCGGATGGCGGGTGTGCATCGATTACCGTAAATTAAATGATGCAACCCGTAAGGATCACTTTCCTTTGCCGTTTATTGACCAAATACTTGAACGGCTATCCGGGCACTCATTTTATTGTTTTCTTGATGGTCTCTCGGGATATTTTCAAATCCCAATCGCGCCCGAGGACCAAGAGAAAACAACCTTCACTTGTCCGTTTGGCACCTTCGCCTATCGAAGGATGCCTTTTGGTTTGTGCAACGCGCCGGCAACCTTCCAAAGGTGTATGCTAGCGATCTTTGACGAATTAGTGGAGGATATCATGGAGGTTTTCATGGATGATTTCTCCGTTTTTGGAGATTCGTTTGATTTATGTTTGGCAAACCTTTCCCGTGTACTCCAAAGATGTGAGGACACGAATCTAGTTTTAAACTGGGAGAAGTGTCATTTCATGGTACGGGATGGTTTGGTCTTAGGTCATAAAATTTCTAGTAAGGGCATAGAGGTAGATAAAGCAAAAATTGAAACTATAGAAAATCTACCTCCCCCTTCAAATGTTAAGGCCGTTCGTAGTTTTTTGGGGCATGCCGGTTTCTATCGCCGGTTTATTAAAGATTTTTCTAAAATAACTAAGCCTCTAACCCACTTGTTAGAAAAAGACGCGCCGTTCATTTTTGACGAAAATTGTTTGCGTGCTTTTTCTCTTATTAAAGAAAAATTGATTAACGCTCCTATCATGATCGCTCCCAATTGGGAGCTTCCCTTTGAGATAATGTGCGACGCTAGTAGTTTTGCCGTTGGTGCGGTGTTAGGACAACGCATAAATAAAAACTTTCATCCTATCTATTATGCAAGCAAAACATTAACCGCCGCACAGGAAAATTACACGACAACCGAAAAAGAATTATTAGCCGTAATTTTCGCATTTGATAAATTCCGCTCATATCTCACTTTGTCTAAAATTATTGTTTTTACTGATCACTCGGCTTTGAGATATTTACTAGCAAAAACAGATGCAAAGCCGCGAATGATTAGGTGGATCTTACTGCTCCAAGAATTTGATTTGGAGATTCGCGACAAGAGAGGAGCGGAGAACTTGGCGGCTGACCATCTTTCGCGGTTGGAGAACCCAAATTCGGGGGAGCTCATGGAGGAGGACATTGACGACACTTTTCCCGAGGAGCGCCTTCTCGCCATTCATAAGGTAATCACCCTCCCCACTCCTTGGTTCGCCGATTTCGCAAATTATCTTGTTGCGAGATTCCTCCCGAATGGTTTTTCTTATCAAGAAAAGAAGAAATTCTTTTCTGATTTGAAAAATTATTTTTGGGAGGATCCCTTCCTTTTTCGTGTTTGTGCGGACCAAGTAGTGCGGAGGTGTGTTTCTCATGAGGAAGGCGCACAAATTTTAAAGCATTGTCATGAGGGACCCGCCGGTGGGCACTATAAAGCTAATCGGACGGCTCAGAAGATACTTGAAGCGGGCTTCTATTGGCCAAGCATCTTCAAGGATGCTCACGCCCATGTAAGTCGTTGTGAACAATGCCAACGCTCAGGTAATATTTCCCGCCGCGATGAAATGCCGTTAAATATACTTTTAGAAATAGAAGTTTTTGATTTATGGGGGATCGACTTTGTTGGACCGCTACCAACATCGCATGGAAATAAATATATATTGGTAGCGGTCGACTATGTGTCACGGTGGGTGGAAGCGCAAGCCTTCCCCACTAATGACGCCCGAGTCGTGACCCAATTTCTCAAAAAACTATTTTCACGATTTGGAGCACCGCGGGCAATAGTTAGTGATAGGGGCACCCACTTTTGTAACGCACAATTCGCTAAGGTTTTGTCTAAATATGGCGTTACACATAGGTTAGCCACCCCCTATCACCCTCAAACAAGTGGTCAGGTAGAAGTAGTTAACCGTGAAATCAAACGAATTTTGGAGAAAACGGTTTCTACTAATAGAAAGGATTGGTCGGTCAAGCTTAATGATGCTCTTTGGGCTTATCGGACCGCGTACAAGACCGTTATCGGTTGTACGCCGTACCGATTGGTCTATGGGAAAGCATGTCACTTACCGGTTGAGCTTGAGCACCGCGCCTTTTGGGCGCTTAAATTTTTAAATCTAGATGAAAATTTGTCCTCCGAGCTTCGGAAATTCCAAATTAACGAGCTCGATGAGTGGCGCTCCTTAGCCTATGAAAGTAATAAACTTTATAAGGAGCGCACAAAATTTTATCATGATAAAAAAATTAAGCACCCTAAAGATTTCAAACCGGGAGACCAAGTTCTCCTTTACAATTCGCGCCTCCGACTTTTTCCGGGCAAACTCAAGTACCGATGGTCCGACCCTTTTATTGTAAAAGAGGTATGGCCATATGGGACAGTGCTTATCTCGCACCCGGAACAAGGCGAATTTAAAGTGAATGGGCACCGGTTGAAGATATTCCTCGCCGGTGATACTACTAATGAGTACCGGGAGGAAATTAACCTCCCGAACCCATAAACGAGTGCCCCGCTTGGGTCGAGCTCAATGACCATAAACAAAGCGCTTGTGGGAGGCACCCCATGCTTATCTTTTCTTCTTATTTTTTAATTTTATTTAAATTTTCGCAGGTTTGAAGGACATCTTTTTCGGCGTGACGATCGAAGGAGTTGAGCGTCAAGTCTACGCGTTTCTTCAAGTCGGTAACTTTTGTTTTATTATCGTTTAGTTGACTCTTAAAAAATATATAAAAAAAAAAATCAAAAGAAGAAAACAAAAAAAAAAACAAAGAAAAAATTTTTCTTCTCCGACACGCCTCTGTCACGGGCGTGACCTATGGGTCACGGGCGTGACCGAGACGTGTTTAGTTCATCGAGCGAAACCCGAGAGTGGTTTCATCGAGCGCAGCGTTCCTTTCGCCTTTCGGTACTATCACGGGCGTGACCATCATTGGTCACGGGCGTGTCTAGCCCGAAATTTCGTTCGACGAAGAGAAGCTGGAAAACTTCTCTTCCTGCCCAGTCATGGCCGTGACAGTTAGTGTCACGCCCGTGGCACTAACTAGTCACGGTCGTGACTAGTCCGAAAAAAAAAACGAAAAAAGAAAAACGAAATTTTTTTTTTCTCGTTCCAGTTACACGCCCCAGGGTCACGGGCGTGACCCTGGGCCGTGTCATCGAATCCGAGGCGTGACCCCGGGTCAACGCCTCGGATTCCTTTTTTTTTTAATGAGACACGCCCCAAGTCACGGGCGTGACCTGGGGCGTGGCCTTGGAATCCAATGCCAGCGCATTGGATTCCCGCACCGGACACGCCTTACACGCCCAGAGTCACGGGCGTGACTCTGGGGCGTGACCAGGGAATCCGAGGCAGGAGGCCTCGGATCCTCTTTTATTTTTGTCCCGTGTTTGTCACGCCCCCTGTCACGGGCGTGACCAACCCGAAAACTCTATAAATAGGGTTTTTCCCCCTCTTCTTCCTCCACACCATCCAACCCTTCTCTTCTCCCTTTGCTAACCCGATTCCTTCCTTCTTCTTCCCTCTACCAAAATGCCTCGCCACCACCCTCGCTCCACCGCTTCCTCCTCCGAGCACCCCGCGGATCCTGCCGCAGCGGAAGCCATGCTTCTTTTTCAAAACCAAACCCAGCAGGAGCGCAGCGAGCGCCTACGCGCCAAACCCCTTGGCGTGTTCCGCATTTTAGATTGGGCGATCCTCGCCACATTTGGAGCTGCGGATTTGGTGCGGGGATTTCTGTCCACCCCTGGATGGAGTTCCCTCTTCTCTATTTCCGAGCATGCCTTTCTTGAACTCACCGTTGAGTTCTTGGCTTCCTTCGAGTTCCGCTGGGCGGCCGATGACGACTTCATCATCTTTCGCCTAGGTGGGATGGTGCATCAGCTCACCATCCGCCAGCTCAATGTCGTCATGGGCTTCTGCTCGGAGGCTTTTTCCCAATCTCCCGCCTATCTCGATTTACTTACTGATTTCCCGACCGATTTCAACCTTCTTGCCTTTTGGGCGGAAATCAATAGTGACACCGCCCCCTACACCCCAAAGAAATCCAAAGGCAGCCAACTCATTTCTCCCGCCTTACGTATTCTCCACAACCTCTTTACCTTCACTATTTCTGGTCGCGGCGATAGCCACGGGGTGGTGACTCGGGCAGACTTACTATATTTATATAGTATGTTTTACCGGGTCCCCCTCAACCTTGGTTATCTGCTCGCAATTTTCTTTCGGCATCAGGCCGAAAATGCGAGGTTGGGAGCAGTGCACGGCGGGAACTTCATCACTTTCCTCGCGAAGCAGCTCGGCATTTGGGATGCTCTTCCACGCCTCAGCTGCGTCCAGACGCCGCAAGTCATCCAGTTCCAGACCCTTCAGGCCCTCGGCCTAGCGCGGCGACGTGATGGAGAATTTGAGGCTATTCCCCCCGCAGTCGGTGGTGGCGATCTTGGCCTTGATTACGGTGCCGGTCCCAGCGGCACTATTCACTCTCCCCAGATTCCTCCACCACCGCAGGACCCTTCTTCCGAGCCCAGCCCTCAGAGCTATTGGGATCGTCAGTTTGCGTCTCTTCACACACGCTTAGATACGATGCAGGCCGATTTTGACGCTCGATTTGTGAGTTTTGACAGTCGATTTACCACGCTAGCGACAAATCAAGCCTCCTCCATGACACGTATTGAGCGTGAGTTTTCAGACCTCCGGACGCACTATCAGGAGCCGCGGCAGCATAGCGATGAGGATTAGCTGGCTTTCTTTTCCTTTGGGATTGTAGACCGCCCTCTTGTATCTTTTCTTTTTATCATTTTCTTGTCCTTTATCATGTATCTTTTCTTTTTCGTAAAATAAATAAAAAAAATATGTTTTGCTTTAGCTTTCTCTTCCAGGTACTTTTTTGTGCTGCATGACCCGCTTCAGGGAAGTCTCCTATCCTTTCTCTTTATTTATGTATTTTTCATTGGGGACAATGTCTTATTTAAGTATGGGGGGATAGTTTTCTAGCAAAACATACAAAATTTTTGTTATTATTTTTTTTTATTTTTTTTTACAAAAAAAAAAACAACAAAAAAAAAACAAAAAAACAAAAAAAAAAACACAAAAAACAAAAAAAACAAAACCAAAAATTCAACAACAAAAAAAAGGGGTAAATTTTCAAACTAGAGAAATCTGTATTTCTATATTTACTCACTTGCGCAATCTTTAGTATTCGACTTTTACATAGTGATTAGAATATTTTGATGTTTAAATTGAAATCTGAATTTTGGAGTAAAACTGTTGGCCATGCTGTGTTTCTAGTCAAGTGCACGTGTAAGTAGAATTTTATGTAGATTTAAATGTTTAGCATATAATTAGATTTTCATTTTTCTAAATGCGTGGAAATGTTTTATTTTACTTTCACTTTGAAAACCGGTAAAATCTAAAAAAAAACTTTAGGTGAGTAAGTAGAAGTTTACTAGAGAGATATTTCACGGATCAAGAAAGAGATATTCTTTCTCGATGTCTAGAACTTGCCCTCTAACTATTCTCAAGACTTTGCATAAGTTAAACTCATTAGCATAGATATGATTTAGGCACATCTTTTGGGCAGTTTGAGACTTTGCACCCTTACATAAAATTTTATCTTTGTCAAGACATTTTTGAGCCTATTATCTTATCTTTTTGTTTTAGCCCCACCAAGTATTTTACCAAAGCCTAAAAAGCAACCTAATTGCACACTTAAAACCAAGCTTGCACATAGATATACAAAAACAGTTTGTGAGTGATTAGCAGACTTTTTATTGTTGGTGGCTCTTTTTGTTTTTCTCTTAAAAATTCAAAACAAAAGTTGATTTTCATTTCCTCTTCAAAATAAAAAGAAAAAAAAAAGCAAAAAAAAAGGAAAAAAAATTTGAAGAGGTAGAAGGAAATCTTCGGCTTGATGTGAGAATTGAAAAAAAAGGAAATTATAAAAAAAAAGAGAAGAAAAAAAGGATTAGGATTTTGGCTGCGTTCTTAAAGCCATGATAAATTTTTATGTGCAAGCTTTCTCTAGGTTTTGGTGTGACTAAGCCATCGTTTTTATCTTTCACCATCCTCACCAAAAGCCTAAGCCTACGTTTCTACCTAATTAAGTCCTTCTGATTTATGTTTATAAGTTAAACTAGTGCCGTGGCGAGAATGTGAAAGGGCAAGCCTATGGCCATCGACATTGATGGATTTCTTTGGAGGGTATCTTGATCTTCGTTCGTGCAATGTTATCTTAGTACACACGCTACACTCTCCCTGAATATAATTTTAAGATTTACCGGATTTTCATTTTACAAAGTAATAATAATAATGGAAACACATTTTGAGAAAAATAAAAACCTAACTTGTATGCTGAGTGAGTTTTTCTACTAAAATAGCTACGAGCATAGACATAAGACTTCGCATTTTACTCCTTAGGTTCACTTTTCTTTTTTAGCGTTAAAATTTTTTCTACTCTCCATGTGAAGTTGTTTGCTCGGGACGAGCAAACGAGTAAGTATGGGGGTATTTGATAACTCTAATTTTGTCCAAGTTTTTACATTATTCTTATTTAATAATTAATTAGTTTATAATTATATTTTGTAATTTTATTATTGAATTTTTCTAATTTCTTATTTCAGGGCAATCTGGGCTGCAAATTTCAATTTGGAGTCTATAGGGTTGACCAGGAGACAAAACTAGAAAAAAGAAGGGAAATTTCAAATGTACACGCCAAGTCACGGGCGTGACCGACATGGTCACGGGCGTGACATCCTGGCGAGAACCCGGCGCGTGGAAGAATCTCTGCCACGTCAATTAAAAGTACACGCCTTAAGGGAACGGGCGTGACCATCATTACACGGGCGTGTACTCCAGGCGTGACATCCAGTGCCCTGCCCTGACTTCCAGCCAACGGCAGTTTCACTTTGCAACAAGTCACGGGCGTGACACATTTGGCACGGGCGTGACATACCCCGTGACAGCCCGGCGTGCCGACTTAATGCTGCAGTTTCAGTCGCTGGGAGTTTTCTCAAGACACGCCCATGGTCACGGGCGTGAACAGGGGCGTGACCCTTCCAACAACGGCCGGAGTTATTCCTGCCGTTTCTGCTTCCCGCCGTTCTTCTACAACCGTCAAGACACGCCCTAGGTCACGGGCGTGACCTAGGGGCGTGACCCGCAAATTAACGACTTTTGGCGGTTTCGCGCCAACGTTTAGAGGACTTGAAGACGACGGTTCCGAGACCGACACGCCCTAGGTCACGGGCGTGACCTAGGGGCGTGACCACCCAGCAGCTTTTTCTATAAATTCCAGACAGCTTCAGATGGCCAAGAGGGAGATTTTTGGGGAGCTTAGTTCTGTTTTATTTACTGCTTTTCCTGCATTTTCATTTCATAGTGTAAGCTTTATTTTCAAGTCGCTCTTTAATCATGTCTTTCTTTATGCTTTCATGTAATTCCCCCATCATGATGAGTAGCTAATTTCCCAATTAGCACTTGATCATGATGAACTTTGGAATGGAATAAAATTCTTATTTTTGTCTCAAATTAGCAAGCATTCTATTTTCTAAACTTTGATTTATCTTTGATTTAATTTTTCTTCGAATTCATAAGTTGCAAATTATGTTTATTCGAGCTTAGATTCGTATCCTAGATTTACCGAGAGGTTGTGGATACGAGTAGATCACTCAAGGATAAAGAGAATTTCTTGCACCCCTCGAGGGAGGAACGCAAAATTCTTCCGCCTTGGAGTCAACTCCATTAGTGAGGTTCACCGCCTAAAGCAAGCTTAGGTCTTTCGACTGGCCGAGAGGTCTTAATCGATCTACCTAAGGTTAGTCGAGTGCGTATTCTCGAGAGAGGCGCTTCGTAGCTTTGGAACCTCCGCGGTCAAAGTTAATAATTTAGATGCTTGTGCTCTTTAATTTCGTGAATTTTATTCTAGCCCAAAGGGATTCTAGATCAAGTGCTAGCCTTTTATTCATCGAATTTCTCCTCTTCATTTAACGTTCGTTTTCGTTTTTCGCAAAACCAATTTTCCGATCGATAAAATAATAGTTCGTCCTTGTGAGTACAAATACTCAACGGTCCCCGAGTTTAAATACGATATTCCATATACTAAATTTCGATAGGTGCACTTGCCTAGTTGAGAGTTTAGTTTGGATCATTTTTCAAAACTTATAAAATCTACATCAGAATGGTACAATGCTCAAACTAAAACAAAGTGACGGCCTACATCACATGCGCATGATGAGTCTAATTTATATATGGTTTTTCGGTCTCATTTGGGCTTATTATCTTGCATGTGCACTAATATTTCAGTAGGAAATGTCGTATATTTGATTAGGGCTTCACTTAGCCATTGTGCACTGTTTCGGCCCATCTTGGTTTGCGAATTGCACCAGGATGTCGGGGGTAAGTACTGGGGTATTCTCCGTGCAGATTTTGTTATTTTTATGTGTATATTGGTGCTGAGAGCTGTTGCTCCAACTTTGGTTTATGATGTGCAGGTGGTCAGTTTTACCCTAAAGTAGTAATTCTGACCTGTGGAAAACGCACGGTCGTGCGATTCCTTAGCGCACGCTATCTTGAGAATCATGCATTTTCTGCAGGTTTCTCTAGATGGACTATTCAACCCATGCGATTTCTTCACGCACTGTTTCATCTAAACGGTGCGCGAAGGAGACGCACGGTTTTCTTGTTGCTGTCCAGTTTTATAGCGCTCTATGGTTAATCTTGCGAGTTGTTCACGTACGGGCAGAAGTGCCCGTGTGCGAGTAAAATGCACGGTTCCACCTGCTTGCCGTGAATTTCAGTGCTTTGTGGTTACCCATGCATTTTCCTTCATGCACAGGCGAAAGCGTCCGTGCACGAGTAAAACGCATGTGTCAACTTATCTTCTTCCGCAATCTTGGCCTGGAAGTTAATATCGCACGGTTAACGCACGGTCGTGCGCCAAACCGTGCGTGACCATTTTTCTGACCTGCTCGTATTTAAGTTCTGGAGTTGACTGGAGAAGAGGAGAGTCTGCCATTTCCGCTCCTCTGAGCGGGAAAACCTTCCCCCAGCCACTTTTTCCTCTCTACTCGGAGAGCTAATCCGACCACCGTTCTTCATCTGAACTTCACCGCAAGCGAATATCTTCCATTGTTTTCCACATCTCCATCTCAAGAGGAGAATTTGGAGCTCTTTCTTGCCACCATTAAAGAGTTTTCCGACGACTCACAGCCTTCACGGAACGTGAAGAAGACGGGGAAAATGCCTTTGAAGTAGGTGACAACACTTCAACCTTCCTCGGACATCAACCACCGACCATGCCCAGACGAAGACCGACAACCTTTGACTCCGGTCGAGAACCGTGGCCAGCATTCATGCGTTGGGTTGTAAATCTCCTTTTTGCTCTTTAATCTGATTTGGATATTGTTTTCTTACTTTGGATGTTTACTAAACTTGCTAGGAACACTTAACAATGTTCATGATGGTTTATTATTGTTGTTGTTGTTGTAGTTCATAGTTTGGCTTTACTTCCTTCACTAGCTTTGGGTTGTTGCCTTGTGATATGCCGCACTAACGTGTGTTAGGGGCTGGATTGGAGAAGAGGTGTTTTCAACCCTAAACGGTTACGACCACCAAATTTAATACTCATCAGAGTATTATACCCATGCGAAGCGGTGAAGGCGACCCGCATAATTAATTTTAGTTGATCTAAAACACCCCTAATCTTTGTTACGTTTGCAATCACTTTCTGACGAGAAAGATCACACTCCCAATCTGCACTCCTCGAGAGATTCAACACTTGGAGGATAACTCCCCCAGTTTATTACTTGACAACAATCGGTGCACTTGCCGAGATTGCATCATATTTTGGCACTATTGCTAGGGAGTGCAACCATTGTGTGCACTTTTTCTTTGTGAGAAAGATGATTGTTGTTTGACCATTCTGTCCTATTCTTTATTCATTCTATTCCATTCAATTTTGTCCACATCTAATTCAAAATACAGGAACCTCAGCTATCTTCCAACCACAATGAGGACAAATTTGAGCTATCCGCGGAGCTAATAAAGTTTATCTGCAACATTGTATGTTTCATGGGCTCTACGGTGAGGATGCCGAGGGTCATATTGATATCTTCCTGCAGCTTTGTGGCACCTTTCGCTATGCTGGGGACGTGCAGGACAAGGCTATGATTCGGCTTTTCGCATTTTCTCTGGCTGGAAAAGCTAGACTATGGTATAGGGATATCATCCAGAGAAAGCTAACTTCATGGAAGTGTGCTGAAGTCCAATTCCTCAGAAAGTACTGTTCACATGCACAACCGACGTAGGTGAATTTAGATTTGGTCACATTAGCGCAGATTCCCGGTGAGTCTCTTTATGAGGCTTAGGAAGGTTTCAGTTGCTACAATCCAGGTGTTCTTGTCAGGACTTGTTTGGAATGTCATTTTTCAAACATTTTATTTCGGTATTTATGAGCAATTTTGATACCTGTTTAACACCGTCGCTGGAGGCGCCCTTTTTAATAGGTCTTTGGTTGATGCTTGGTGTATCGTGGATGATGTGGTGTGCTCCAGTAGTTTGTCGAAGATGCCCCCCATGCCTGATGCCGTAAGGGACTCTTAGTTCATTGTTAGCAATACCGGGGAGAGCAACTAGCTTATCGATCGTTTTATAGTGTGGGTTGGAAAGTGGTGGCGATCTCAAGCAGTAATATTGTAACGGTTACAAGACATTATTTCCACCGTCGGTAAAATGTTGGATTTGTGGATCAGCTGTCCAGTTGAGACAGTAAATTCTCTGAACCTCAAAAGCGGTAGGAAGGTGGAGAATCGTGCATGGCAAGAAGACCAAGATTCTGAACACGTGGATAAGCCAAGTACTGATGAGTCTTACAAGGAACCCTCGGTGGCTATTACACTTGTAGTCTAACTCCAGCGGGAAAGGCCCCCATTTCCACATAGGCTACAAAATATCAGAAAAGTGCCACAGCAACAGACGTTTCAGGATATTTTGAAGGGTGTTCAGGTGAACATTCCCATGGTCGGCCTGCTGATACAGGTGCAACGCAATGCGAAGTACTTGAAGGATCTTTTGGCAAAAATCGGGCTTCCGAGTTATGCGGCAGCATTTCATCCTGGGAGTATTTCCCCACTATGGCGGTGCAGCATTGGCCCATAAAACAAAAAGATCAAGGGCGCTTAACGATTGCATGTACCATTGGGCGATCCGCGCTTAGTCATGCATTGTGTGATTATGGAGCGTCCATCAACCTCATGCTGTTATCCATCTTCCGTGAACTGGGCTCTGGTGTTCTTTGGCCCACTAATGTCATTATGTAGTTAGTTGATCGATCAAGGAAGAAACCGGTTGAAGTGGTCGAGGATCTCACGGTTGTTGTTAATGGGTTGGCCTTTTCGGCCGACTTTGTTAACCTCGATATTGAGGATGCGGATGGGAAGCCGATAATTCTGGGGCGTCTATTCCTTGCCATTGCTAGAGCCATTATCGATGCAGAAAAGTGTTTGTTGATGTTGCGCCTGGGATCATAAGAGACTATTTTTGATGTGTATAAGGTGTCAAGAGGAGATAGTAGTGCGGAGCAGGGTACAATGGAATTTGAGGGGATGGAGATTGACGACGGATGAATTATTCAGCCTGATAGGGATGAGGGTGAGTTATGTGACCCCGATATAAATATTGAGGAAGGGTCGTGCGAGGCACAGGTTGGAGACTCCAAGCTTCTGGCGGTGCCCCCGTTTGACCCAGAAGGATCTAGCGAGCCCAAGCCGCTCCCTGGCACGCTGAAGTATGTCTTTCTAGGGGAGAAAGAAACTCATCCTACCATTATTTTTGCTCTTCTTACGGCTGATCAGGAGGCCCGTATTATTGAAGTGTTGAAGTTACATAGAAAAGCCTTTGGGTGGAAAATTTCAGACGTCAAAGGAATTAACACCATGGTGTGCATACACACGATATTACTGGAAGATAACTTCAAGCCTTCAGCTCAACCATAGCGCATATTGAACACTATGTTACAGGAGGTGGTGACGAACGATATTATCAAGCTTTTGGATTCCAATATTATATATCCAATAAGAGATAGCGAATGGGTGAGTCTGGTGTAGTTGGTGCCCAAAAAAGGAGGAATCACAATCGTAAGTAATGAGAACGGCGAGCCACTTACTACAAGTCCTGTCATTCGATGGAGAGTTTGTATCGACTATCGAAGCTTAATGCGGCAACCAGGAAGGACCACTTCCCACTGCCTTTCATGGAACAGATGCTGGAAAGGCTGGACGGGCATGGTTAATACTGTCTCCTGGATGGCTACTCGGGCTACTATTAGCTGGTGATTGCCCTAGAGGATCAGGAGAAGATGACGTTTACCTGCCCGTCCGGGACCTTTGCTCTCCGGCAACTACCTTTTGGGCTGTGTAATGGGGTAGCCACCTTCCAGCGATGCATGACCGCGGTATTTCGCGAGATGGTTGTGGATTTCTTGGAGGTGTTCATGGATGACTTCTCCTTGTTTGGTGATAGCTTCAAAGAAGCGCTGCACCACATCGCTTTGGTCTTGCAACATTTCAAGGATACTAATTTAGTGGTCAACTGGGAGAAGTGCCATATCATGGTCCGAGAGGGGATCATTCTGGGGCAAAAGGTTTCTCCGTAGGGGCTCAAGGTTGATCCAGGGATGGTAGAGGTGATTAGAAACCTGCACCCTCCGTCGACACTTAATGGCATTAATAGTTTTTTGGGGCATGTTGGATTCTACCGGCGCTTTATTAAGGACTTCTCGGCTATAACTAAGCCCTTATCTAATCAATTGACGATGGATGTCAAGTTTGTGTTGGATGACGATTACAATCGGAGTTTAATTGCTTGAAGGAGCGATTGGTTTCGGCCCAGATTCTCGGAAACCCAGAATGGACAGTGCCTTTCGAATTGATTTGCGATGCTAGCAATGTAGCGGTTGGGGCAGTGTTTGGGCAGTGTAAAAATAAGATCTTTCATAAATTTGCCTATGCGAGTCGGACGTTGAACGATGCACAACTGAACTATACCATGACCGACAAGGAGTTTTTAGCTATCGTTTTCAACTTCGAGAAGTTCCACTCCTACTTGATCCTTCCTAAGGTGGCCGTCCATTCAGATCATGCAGCTATTTGTTTCTCATGCACAAGAAATATGCTAAGTCGCGGCTCATGCGTTGGATTCTATTGCTGCAAGGATATGATATCGAAAGTCGGGATCATCGTAGAGTTAACAATGTGATTGCTGACCATCTATCGAGACATGAAGGGGGAGAGGGAGAGGGCTCACCGGGAATTCGAATTTCGGATGCTTTTCCGGATGAGGGTCTGTTCGCCCTTTCTTCTACGGCTTCTACTCCATAGTATGGTGACTTTGCCAACTTCTTGGAGAGCAAGGCGCTGCCGCCGCATTTAACATATGAACAAAAGATGAAGTTTTTCTCAGATGTTAAGTATTATCTATGGGAGGTTCCTTTACTATTCCGCACCTGTGCCTACGGGGTTGTCAAATGTTGTGTCCCCGAGCTTGAAGTTAAAATGATTCTGAGGCATTGTGATGACTGCGAGGCTGGCGGTCATTTTGGTGCCACACAGACTGCTCGCAAGGTTCTGCAGTGCGGTTTTTTTGGCCTACATTATTCCGTGACACTTACCCACGTCAAATTTTGCAATGAATGTCATTACACGGGGAACATTGCTCGACGTGATGAAATTCCCCTGAATAATATGCTGTTTTGCGAGTTATTCGATGTATGGGTGATTTACTTTATGGTCCCTTTCCCAATGTCGCATGTGAAGCAGTACATCCAAGTTGCTGCGAATTATGTGTCTAAATGGGTGGAGGCGGAGGCGGTCGCATCAAATGATGCTCAAACCATGATCCACTTCCTTCATAGGAATATCTTCTCCCGCTTCGGCATACCGAGAACCATAATTAGCGACAGGGGTAGCCATTTATGCAACCAGCAATTCGCGCAACTACTGAAATGGTTCAGTGTTCACCACAAGGTCACTTTGGCCTACCATCCCCAGATGTGTGGGAAAGTGGAGATTTCAAATAGAGAACTAAAGTGGATTTTAGAAAAGTCTATCCACTCCAACCGAAAGTAGTGGGCTAAGTAGGTGGATGATGCTCTTTGGGCTTACCGAACTGCATTCAAGACACCAATAGGGATGTCACCCTTCCAACTGGTATATGGAATATCATGCCACCTTCTCGTTGAATTGGAGCGGAAGGCATTGTGGGCCATAAAATTGCTGAATATGGACATTAAAGTGTCTTCTGGCAAGCGAAGTGGTCAGCTTTGTGAGCTTGACGAATTCCGCTTGTGCGCTTATAAGAGCACGAGCATATATAAGGAAAGAACCAAGTGCTAGTGTCACAACCCACATTTTTCATCTCTAATAAAGGTATATCAGAGTAAGGGAAAAATGCACGTCATGATGCCAGGTCAGCAGGGGATAACCGCGGACGCTCTGGCAAAACTCCTACTTAACCATGAAGAAATATTCTTTAAGTTATTTAGAGGTGAAATCAGTTTAAGTATAGTAGTTAGCCATATCCCTCGACTTAGTGGCTCATCTAGTCCACAAGAAAAGTAATTGAACCCTGCGGAAAGTAGTTCTTTTATCCAGTTAGACATCCTACAAGAGCTTAGAGGTTCCCAAGGGACACCTCAAGGCATGCAAGTTCTAAATTTATAGTAGAAGTAAAAGTAGATTTTTTTACGGTCAATAAATAAAGTGATTTAACATTTTAATTTATGCAATGTATGCGGTAGTAATAGTAAATTTTATACTTGAAAATAACTACCATCAATCCTAACATAAAACATCCCAGAGAGCAAGTAATCCATATCAACAAAAAGAAAACTAAGCAGCTAGCAAGTATCCGAAAATAACAATCATGTGAGCGTCAACAAACTGACACGAATGTATGTCTGAACCATTAAAATAAAATAAACAACAATCTACCTCGCTAAGATAAGGCAACAACCACGGCCAACACTGCCACTCAAGCACTCCAAAAACCAGCACCGAAATCAGCTACAGCCCTAAACAAGAGGCATTCCAAAGACAACACCTCAGCAAGAAAGTACAAGTGATGGCAAAAAGAAAACCACACGTACAAAAGTCAAGGGGTACCAACCCAAAACCAAACAAAAGGTACATAAACAAGTACAGTAGTATGGTATAAAAGTAAAGAGAGGAGAACTTATGTGTAGCGTCATGTACAACAAGAATACCCCCAAACGCACCAGGATATAAGGGGAAAAAGGTCAAGATTAAATCATCGGAAGAGAAACAAACTCCTATTAGCCACATGTGGTCAACTCCACCTAACAATCCAAAACGGGCAGGGTGGTCAACTCAGCTGGACATAACCCCAAAGACAATTATCCGTCTAAATTCGGGGGAGACTAAACAATCCACCAAACACTGTAAATGTTCCAAAAACCCGGTAGAGCCCCATAATGTGTTAATAGGGAGATCAAACATTACGTCAGGGGATTCACCCTCTAATAACACCCGCAACAAAGAAAAACACAGAAGGAAAACCCCGTAACGATCCGGGTCTAGAGCTCAGAGGCACACCACAACCCAATCGGGGCCTGGTGGCTTGTCTCGCCCCACACCATCTCCACAAAGAAAAAACCATGATAGATATCTCAAGTCAACAACGACACATTGGATTCTACTAAAATAATTGTAAATTGGAAGCGGTTGATCAATCTTTAGGAAGAACATACAATTCTAAACAAACTCTTACGCACTTAACGAGAAAAATTATGGAATGGTAATAAAAGTGGTATTCATCACTTCATCAAATACAATAAGAATTTACAGGGTCAGATAGTAATAATCAAGAACATGAAAATCATGAATAGGATTAGGCATGAGATCTCAACAGTGCTATAATCAGCAAAAATATATAATATAATCATGATATCCAGCAATTAGAAATTTCTGCAAATATTAGAGTAAAGAAGCGAAGTGAAAAAGGAGACCATCACTTGCCTTGATTTTACCGGAGAAAGATACCGAAATAAATCCTTGACGTAGATCGGGGCTAGAGAAGACGAGAGAAGTCAAAAGTTAACAAAAACGGCCAAAAAATTGGATTTAGGCCCAAAAACCCTAACGAGAAAACTCAAGAAATGGGGAAAGTTTTACCACGATGGCGTACCTCTTGACGAGAGCTTTCCAGATCTATGTTCGGTTGAAGATTTCAAGCACCGTAGCACCGCCGGCGGCCACCGGAAGGTTCGCGGAAAAACTTCTCTCTCTCGCTCACGCCACTCGGGTTCGGGAAAGAAGAATGGTAGATCGGTCGGCTCAAGGTGGAAGAAGAAGTACATATATATATATTTATGGTATAATTAAAATATTAAAATATTTTTACCTATAATTGTTACATTTCTAAGAAAAGAACCGAGGAAAATGAAAAGGGGGGTTAGCTGAACCGGACTTCTCGAGAAGAATTCACGGACTACTCGAGTACTAAGGAGACTACTCGAGAACACTACTCGAGTACTAGACAGACTACTCGAGTACTAACAGGAAACTACTCGAGAACACTACTCGAGTACCACAAGGACTACACGAGTACAAGGCAGACTACTCGAGAACAAGACAACTCGAGAACAAAGCAGACTACTCGAGAACCAAACAGACTACTCGAGAACCATAAAGACACTTCTCGAGTACTATGCACCACTTCTCGAGTACAAGCAGGGACTTCTCGAGTACTGGCAGGGAAATACCAAAAATCTGATTTCTCTAATATTCCGGAAAAATTTGCCGACTCTACTAAAATAACAGCGAAGACTCCAAAATGCTCGGATCACAACAAAGCTAGAAAAACCAAAGTCTCAAAGACCCCATCCTTAAATTAAGGAAGAACATTTAATCCCAACAAAATCCTAAAACTGGTCAAATAGACCCTACGGATGCAAAGATGCACAAACGGTGCAGCATCGACAACAATACGAAAAAGGGTGTAACGTCTAGACGTCATAATCATGACGTCGACAACCCATATAATAACATAAGAAAAATCGGGGGTGTTACAGTCACACCCCCTAAAAAGAAGTTTCGTCCCAAAACTTAACACAACTTTAAACCAAACCCAATACAAAACCCAAGTACTATCAAAACCCTGAAGACAAACCTGATCTAAGAGAAAAGATGCGGATGAGATTCTCTCATTGCCAACTCTAATTCCCACGTCGCGCTCTCGACGTCTTGATTTCGCCAGAGAATCTTAACTATGGGGATGGTCTTTCTCTGCAACACTCGATCTTGAGAATATAGAATATGAACAGGTTCTTCCATATACGTAAGGTTGGGCTGAATCTGGGGCACCAAATCGAGGACTTGATGATCATTACGAACACACTTCCACAACTGGCTAACATGGAACACATCATGGACACCAGGAAAGGTAGCAGGCAAATTGAGCCTATAAGATGACACTACGATTCGCTCAAGAATGTGGAAAGGTCCAAAATACCAGGGGTCTAACTTGTATTTCCTTCCAAACCTTTTAACACCTGGAATCGGAGAAACTTTCAGAAAAACAAAGTCCCCAACGGCAAACTCCAGATAAACCCTTCGTCGATTAGCATACTCTCATAACGCTCTTGTGTTATATGGAGCTTCTCTCGAATATGCGTTACAACACAATTCATCTCTCCAAGGTCTTCCAGACCTAGCAATGGTCTATCACCAACCTCAGCCCAAAACAATGGAGTTCTACAACACCTCCCATATAAGGCCTCAAATGGGGCCATCTGCAGACTCTCTTGGAAACTATTATTATATGCAAACTCCATGAGTCTGAGACGCTCATCCAAAGATCCACCATGATCCAAAATATAATATCTGATCAGTGCATAAATTACAGCGGCGAACTCCAAATCGTGTATAGGATAGTTTCTTTCAGGAATCTTCAATTTCCTTGATCCATACGCGAGCACCTTACCATCTTGCATCAAAACACAGCCAAGTACGATGTGTGATGCATCCACATACACAACATACTCACCTCCTTCAGTAGGTAAGTTTAAAATTAGAGCAGTACATAATCCCTTCTTCAACTCTTGGAAGGCTTATTCACACTGATCACTTCAAATGAATGCAGTATTTTTCTGAGTAAGTCTAGTTAGAGGGGCTGACAACACTGAAAATCCTTCCACGAATCTTCTATAATAGAAGGTCGGGCATAAGAGGCTCCTAATCTCTTTAGGTGTAGAAGGTCTTTCCCCTTCCATCACAACAGAAATCTTGATCGGGTCCACGAAAATACCATCATTGCTTACAACATGACCCAGAAAGGACACCTGAGGTAGCCAGAACTCACACTTACCAAACTTCACATATAACTTATGCTCCCTCAGGGTCGAAAAAACCAAAAACAGATGCTTAATTTGCTCCTCAACATTGCGGGAATACACCAAGACATCATCTATGAACACAATAACAAATCGGTCCAAGAAATCCTTAAACACCATATTCATCAAATCCATGAAAGCAGACGGTGCATTAGTCCAACCTAAAGACATCACCAAAAACAAATAATGTCTATACCGTGAACGGAAAGAGGTTCATGGAATATCAGCCTCATAAATTCTTAACTGGTGGTAGCCTGAACGAATATCAATCTTTGAAAATACCGAACTATCATGCAACTGATCGAACAGATCATAGATCCTTGATAAGGGATATTTAGTTTAAATGGTCACCTTATTTAATTCTCTATAATCGATGCAAAGCATCATCGATCCATATTTCTTCTTTACGAACAAAACCAGAGCACCCCCTGATGAAGAACTTGGTCTAATAAATCCCCACCTCAGCAACTCTTCAAGCTGAGTACGCAACTCATCCAACTCACGCAGAGCCATACGGTACGGTGCTTTGGTAATATGACGAGTACCTGGCTCAAGGTCTATGAAAAACTCTATCTCCCTCGCCGGAGGAAGTACTGGAAGACAATCAGGAAAAACATCTGGAAACTCTCGCAACACCGAGACATCCTCAAGACGTGGCGTAACAAAAGTTGTTTCTAGAGCAGAAATAGACCACCAAAAATGCCTCGCAACCAGACTGTATAGCACGACAAGCACGTATCGCAGAAATAATAGGGGAAACCCTGTCTTGAAATACATAGACGCGTATAGGTTGTTCATTGCCCATCCTGAAGTCCAGTCGCTTTGCCTTGTATTGGATGACTGCATCATACCTGGAAAACCAGTCCATGCCCAATATCACGTCAAAGTCCGCCAGATCCAGAATCCTCAGATCTGCAAAGGCTAGAAAATCGCCTAGTCAAATAGGGCATCTCAGAACTTCTTGATTGGATATCACCGAATCACCGGAGGGAAGCTTGACGTTGAAGGAGTCTCCTAAGTGATCCACCTTCCAATGATATTTATCTACGAACCTCCACGCAGCAATGGAATGTGTGGCACCCAAATCGAAAAGAACGCGTGCCCACATATTTCGCACCTTAAACTCCCCTAAAACCGTAGCATACAAAACTAAACGAATGATAACTTGGGCAACAACGAGAAGAAATAAAGATAAATTAAATTGCGGCTAACCTGTTATAACATGCGTAGAGGTTTGAGCTTCCTCCTTGGTCACCATGTTCAGCTTTCCTTTTCATTTATCTAGGTTTGGTGGAGGCAGCAGAGCCCGAAGTAGAGCAGGCTGCAGTGGAGTCTGAGCCTGGGGGCAAGAAGTCTTCAGGTGCCCCTTCTGCACGCACTGGAAATAGACCTTGTCCTTCATCCAGCAACGACTCACATCGTGTCCCCTCCTAGTACAGTGCATGCACACCAGATCTCCTTTAGGTGCGTCTTGTATGGCGAGCACCTGCTGCTGCTTCAGGGTGACAGTCCTCTTGAAGCACCTTTCGAAAGGGTGGCCGCGTTGACCACAGAAGCTAAATACTTCCTTACTTTTCTTCTTCGAAGAAGGGCTAGATGCCCTGGAGCTTCCATCCTCCTCACCTTTTCTCTTCTCCTTTCTCGTCGTAGCACCTCGATTCTTGGCGTTCTCGATACCCTAGATCTTTAAAGCAGCTTCCACTACTTCAGTATAGCTTTCAGCTTGATAAGTGCATGCCAATTGCTGTACATTGCTTCTTAATCCTCCGAGGAAATGCTTCACTCTTGCTGCCTCCAAGGCTACCAAATCTGGAGCAAATCTACTCAGCTTACTAAACTCGATGTCATATTCGATCACAGTGAGCTGTCTTTGCTTCAAATGCAGGAAATTGTACATCAATCAATCCTGCTCGACCGAGGGTAAGAACTTCTTCAGCAGCATCTTCTTGAAGGATTCCCAAGAAAATCCTTCCGCCAAACTTTCCTTTTCTTAAATCCAAAATGCCTTTGTTAGGCCTTTTAGCTGGTAGGCGGCAATCATCACACTCTGGGCTTCAACAATCCCCGAATACGGAAACATCTCATCCATAGAGATTATCCAATCATCCACAACCATGAAATCGACACTCCCGTCATAAGTGGGAGGTCTCAATCACAGGAAATGCGATATAAGGTTCATCTCTGGCAGTAACAACACTGGGGGCACCAGAGGAGCAGGATTAACAGGTACAGCCTGACCTGCGACTGAATCTTGCGCTACGGGTTGCTTGTAACGCCCCCAATTTTCCAGATATTGTTTAATCATTGTTTGGCGTTACGTTGGCACGTTTCCGACCCTTTGACATTGTTATAGCGTCGTCTTAGCTCTTGAGTAGTTCTTAGTGGCTTGTTTTGTAGCCTGTTTGCAAGGTTCCCCAGCTAGCCTGAGTTTGTTTTGGTGACTCGGCAGAGCCTCTTAGGGAATGCTTGTGTTTTGGCTTTGGGAGATGTTAGCCCGAGTTTTGATCGTAGAATGTTATTCTCGACTTCGCCGTTGTTTTCGTAGCATGGATGCTTAGCTACGGTGCGAGTTTCGTCGAATTCCGAGATCGTTTGTTTTTCGCGTCAGTGGTCGGTTTTGCTTGGCTTCATATGTATGTATATATATATATATATATTTGCTTGATTTTTAGCTTGAGATTTAGCTTGATTTACACACACACACACACACACACACACACATATATATATATATATATATATATATATATATATATATATATATATATATATATATATATATATATATATATATATATATATATATATATATATATATATATGTATATATAAATGTTTAAGCTTGAGTGTTGGAGCTCAAGTGGCTGATTATAGATGATAAGTTTTAGCTAAGTGGCTGACTACTTATTTAATATTAGTGGCTTATGTTATATTATATGCTTTGTTGATAGTGGCCGGTTATTTTATCATAGTTTAGATAGTGATGTTATGATAAATAATATTATAATACTATAGTGGGTGAGTATTATTTTAGCTTATCCCTATTCCTCTTCCCCAAACCAGACGGGAAGCTTCCAGCGGAAGGAATCAATGAAGGAATCGGGCGGCGAAGGTGCTGGAGCTCCGACCGGCAATTTCTGGAGGTTTAGAGTCTGGATTTCTCGGGTAAAGGGAGATCTGAGCTGCTCTCGCGTAGATCTTCCTCCTTAGGTAAGTTTTGCTTTCTCTAGAGCTGTCTTAGAAGCTAGGGTTTTCGTGTTGCTCAGTTTTCTTTCCATCTTAGCTTTAGTTTTACTGTTTTTGCGGCCGATCTTGCCGCTGATGCTGGAGTTTGGAAGGACTGCTACTGTGTCCTGAACGTTGAGGCAAGTGGTGCCCTTTGCCCTTGCCAAGCTTCTTTCAATTATGTTTGTTTTCAATTTTTACTGGAAGTAGAAGCTAGGCTGCTGCAGCCTCTGTACCGAGCTAGGTCTGCCAAATTTCAATATTTTTCCTCTCTCTCCTGTTTGCTGGTCTTGTGTCTAAGTAGTGGCTGGAGGAGGAGTTATAGTTTGCTAATTAGCCTAGCTTGGGGGATAGCTGTAGCCGGGTAGAAGGGGTAGAAAGAGTAATTAGAATTTTATTTTCTTTAAGCCTTCTAGCTTAGTGTCGAGAGGTACTCGACACCTTGTGCGAGTGTCGAGAGGGACTCGATACCTTCTGGCTTAGTGTCGAGAGGGGCTCGACACCATATGTTGAGTGTCGAGAGGGACTCGACACCTTCTAGCTTAGTGTCGAGAGGGTCTCGACACCATGTGCTGAGTGTCGAGAGGGACTCAACACCTTCTGGCTTAGTGTCGAGAGGGGCTCGACACCTTGTGCTGAGTGTCGAGAGGGACTCGACACCTTCGGTCTTAGTGTCGAGTGGGACTCAACACCTTCTGCTGAGTGTCGAGAGGGACTCGACACCTTCTCGCATAGTGTCGATAGGGACTGGACACCTTGTGCTGAGTGTCGAGAGGGACTTGACACCTTCTGTCTTAGTGTCGAGAGGGACTCGACACCTTGTGCTGAGTGTCGAGAGGGACTCAACACCTTCTGGCTTAGTGTAGAGAGGGACTCGACACCTTGTGCTGAGTGTTGAGAGGGACTCGACACCTTCTTGCTTACTGTCAAGAGGGACTCGACACCATGTGCTGAGTGTCGAGAGGGACTCGACGCCTTCTAGCTTGGTATCGAGTGGACTTGATGCCTTTCTCCTTAGGCTGGTGTTTTCCCCTGAGTTGGTTAGGATGGGTTTATTTCAGGTTGTTGATGTTTCTCGGATGGTTTTGAAGGCCGAGTCGTGAATTATGGCAGGTGGTTTTGTTTGATGTCTCTGTGAGGGGTGGAGTTGTGTAGAGCCTTGGTCACCACCATTTTGGCCCCGGGTTGGGCTGTTTGTTTTGGTTTGTTGCCACCATTTTTGCCCCAGGATGGGCTAGTTGTTTTGTTGTGTTGTCATCATTTTGGCCCCAGTTTGGGCTGGTTGTGTTGGTGTGTTAGACCTTAGGGCTGCCACCGTTGAACCCTTGAGTATTTATATGTCTTGTAGTTTGGATGAGGACTGTTTTTGGTCAACAACCCAGACCCATGGCTTTACCACTGCTAATGATTCACAAGTTAGGACTGTTAGTTCCTTTCTGTAAAGTTGTTATTTTGGAATATGCTTGCCTTGTTGCTACTGCAGGTTTTTTAGCATGACATGCTGTTTATTTCTCGCACTTGGTGCGTTTTGATCTTGACTTGGCCAGTGTTTTACCCTTGCAGTATTGTTCATTTTACCTTCGCTCTTTTGATAACACTTATTGTGGGGTTGGTAAGCCCCTCTTTTATTACTTATGAATCTAATGCTCCACTTCCTTTCATTCTATTCTTGCTGAGGTATTCTTTATTTGAATGCCTCAGGTTCAGGTTGTGGCCGATTGAGCGGCTAGTGTTCTGGTGGAGCTTGCTTGTGGCCTCCGGGGTAGCTGAGTTTGCTGTTCCTCAATTTGGTGAGCTTGTTTTCTTCTTTCTGTATAGACATACATACTCACTAGTGTGTTCGTGTCAGGTTGTTGACGCCCACCGGTGGCTTGCTTGTGATGATAGATATGTATTGAGAACTTCTATTTTTGCCTTTTTGGAGGTTGTTTACTTTCTTCTGGGAATGTTTTATGCTAGGTTGCATGTTAGGTATTTTTTGTAAACCCTAAAAGCATTATTATCTGTACCTCACGCACGTCATGTTTATAAAACTAAAGCAGTACTTTCCCAAGTAACGTAAAATAAAAAGCTATTTTTCTTATATTATGATAAATCTAGAGTCCTGCATTCCATGAGTTGTTCTTCGGGGTCGTTTAAACTCATGTAGGATGTCAAATCAACTTAACCAAAGTATTTTACGCTGCGTATAAATATATCTTTAATTGTGGACTAGCTGATTGTAACACCCCCTATCCATCGCATAGCATATAGCAGTAGGTCCAGCCGGGGCCCGACGCAATATACTACATACAGACCGGGTGGTTACTCAATGAGAACCATCCAACCAATCATAACGTAATACACAGAGCATTTTAGCGGAAGTAGTTTTATCAGTTGCAAATAAAAGAACCCAGCAATAAGCATGAATGTCCACTAACAAGCCAAAATAGGAATGAAGTACATACACCAGTACTGGCCTTAAGGCCTTACAAATGGTTTACTCAAAATTACATGTTTTCTATACTACGACACGCAGGCCGGTCATACATGAGCAAAAGTAAGTAAACACTTCAATTAGGCCTTCGAGGGCCGGCTTCGCAATTTGGGCTTTAGCCCGCTATTGACCGCTTGGTCTGTAACGCCCCTAGCCGATCCAACGTGACAGCGTCACGGCTCCGCTCTAAGCAATGCTACCGGGCTGCAGCCCAAGCACCCCAACCCCTCTCCATCCACGGGCGGGTTGTTGGTGGCCACAGCCTCCCTTTCATGAGGTAAACTCGATAGTCAAGCCCGCACTACGGGGACTTCCCAGGAGGTCACCCATCCCAGTACTACTCCAGCCCGAGCACGCTTAACTATGGAGTTCTTTCAACTATGGAGTTCTTGTAACACCCCCATCTGTCGCATGGCATATAACAGAAGGTCCAGCTGGAACCCGACGCCATATACCACAGACAGCCGGAAGAGATACTAAATGAATAATCAAACCAACCAACTAATACTACTCGTCCTAAACATAGAGCATTCTAGCGGAAGATTTTAGAGTTGAAAGAACCCAAAATTAAATCCATCAATATGAATGTCCACAGCTACAACAATAGGAATGAAATCCCAAATACACAGAAACGGGTACATGGCCTTAAGGCCTTACAAATGTTCACTTAATAAAGAGTGTTTTACATACATCGGCTCGCAGGCCGGCCACACATGAAATATATAAAAACAACTATTCTACGGCCTTCTAGGGCCAGCACAGCAACATGGGCTCCAGCCTGCTATTTGGCGCTCGGCTCCGCAGCACCTGCAAGCACATACCACCGCACGGTGGCAAATAAAGCAACGGTCAGCTAAAAGCCGACCAAATTATAACGACCCCGCCCCTTACTCGGGACGGCGGTGCTCTTTCCCTGCATAACATTAGCCCAACAATATATATAGTGCAATTATAATTCGCCACAGATGTAGGCTCGCACGGCCATACACCCCGTGCACTCAGGGCATATTCATGGTGAACCCTGACCCATCACTGCATTCACCACCACCCCCAGGATGGCAACAACATGTGAGCATTTAGCCTTTCTGACCACCGTCTAAGGCTCCGACTATGCCAACGGCCAGTCCCCATCTTCGGGTCTCTCGCACCGAACCACATAGCCTAGGTCCAATTCCACTTGCCCGTTGCTCACGCCGCATGTCCAATTTAAGTCCTTTGCGCAGGCCAAGCTTCTCTCGGATCCCAAATTTTTCAAAACAATCTCATAACCCAGTTACAAACAAGGCCGGTTCCCAGACTGCCAAGTTAGCAGAACACGTTTCCGCTCAGTTTTCTGGGTGCGCCTTGAAGCTAATCTCCAAAGATCCCTGCTGCAATCTACCACGTAGGAACCCGAAAAACCCAAAGCACGGAGTCTTCTCCGGCAAAACCACATCAAATGCAACATCATCGATCCAGACAAAACACGTCCGGGTAGGCTTCATACACAATGCCTATGCCCGTACTTATGATTCCGGGCTCTATATGCAACACGAGGGGGACTATTCCCCTCAACCCCAAGGAACACCACGCACTCACCGCATACTCGCGGGAGCGGGGTTCCCTATGCAAAAGAAAGATCTTCAAACGCTCAAGTTGAGAATCGTTACCCTTGTAGTCCATTTCGGCGCCATGGAAAAACAACGCGGTTAGAACTCTTCGCAATGACCTTCCCTCCACGGATCCGCTTGCCGATTTCGAAACGGTGCTCCGATGCTCCGCCGGCGGCCGGAAACCTCCTTCTTCTTCCTCTCCTCTCTCACTTTGGAAGGGGAGAACTTTGGAGAGAAAATGAGGGAATAACTCCCTATTCCCGGCCTTAACTGAGCCGGATTTCATCTGGGCCGTCGGATCCTAATTAAAGAAAATGAATGGCTCGGATCTGCCCACAATTCCCCAGACCTGGGCCGAACACGGCTTCGCACACGGCCGTGTCCCAGGCCGTGTGCCTCGATCCAGGCACGCTCGACGAACTGAGAAACGCACACGGGCCAAGACACGCCCGTGTCTGACCTGACACGCCCGTGTCGGGTTCCTCGACACGCCCGTGTTCGTGGGCGTGTCACGCATAACCGCCACGGCAACGGACACGACCCATCTGGACACAAGTAGGGACACGGGTTGACACACGCCCGTGTCGGATGACACGCCCGTGTCATCCGGCCGTGTTCCTGGCCGTGTCATTCTCGGGTTGAAAACGGCCAAAACAATCACCAGCCAGACACGGCCTTGGACACGCCCGTGTCCTAGGCCGTGTACCCCTACAGGCACCAAAAACTCTTTTTTCCGCGACCGACTCACACACAAAATTCGGGGCGTTACAAATCTCCCCCACTTAAGGAATTTCGTCCCGAAATTAAGCAAAGGTACACAAAAGCTAAATGATACCTGAGTGGAATAACTCGGGGTATTCCTCCAATATAGCTTGCTCTCGCTCCCAAGAAATCTCCTCACGTCCGCAATTATCCCAACGGACTTTTACCATTCGGACCTCCTTGTTGTAGAGTCGTTTGACCGCAACATCTTCAATTCGTACTGGCTTGACTCTTGTTGTTAACTCATAATCAACCGGTACCTGATTGTCCGCAACGATCTGCGAAGACTCTTGCACTGCCTTACGCAACACCGATACGTGGAATATGTCATGCAGCCCACTCAACTCCGTCGACAGCTTCAACCTATACGCCGCCTCGCCAACACGCTCCAGGATTTAAAATGGTCCAAGGTATCTCGGACTCAGCTTCTTCAAGGGTCGAACCCTCGATACACCTTGAACGACTTGATCTTTAAATATACCATGTCGCCAACGTTGAACTCCACATTTCTATGTTTGGCATTGTAATACTTTGACTGTCTATCCTGAGCAATCTTCAGCCTTTCCTGAATTGTCCGTATCATTGAAGTGGCATCTTCCACCGCTTGACGTTTATACAACTTTGATTCGCCTGCCTCCAACCAAGACAATGGCGTACGACACTTCCTTTGGTACAAGGCTTCGAAAGGCGCCATTCCAATACTTGCCTGAAAGCTGTTGTTGTACGCAAACTCCACCATGTATAAGTGATCCTCCAGTGCTTCCCGAAATCTAGGACGCACATGCGAAGCATGTCCTCCATAGTCCTGTTGACTCTCTCGGTTTGGCCATCTGTCTGCGGGTGAAAGGCTGTGCTGAACTTTAGCTTTGTACCCAACAGACCATGTACCAACCTCCAGTCATTTGACGTGAAGCGTCCATCACGATCACTAACAATACTTCTAGGCACACCGTGCAATCGTACAATATTATCCACGTAGAGCTTGGCTAACTTTTCCACTGGATCCTCCTTTCTGACTGGTATAAAATGCGACACCTTTGTCAACCTATGTACGACCACCCAAATGATTGTCGTTTCCTTCTGCGACTTCGGCAAACCGTGCACAAAATCCATAAATATATCGTCGAACTTCCATTCTGGGATAGGAAGGGATTTCAAGAAACCTCCGGGCTTCTGGCATTCCGCCTTCACAATGCGCAAGTACGACACTTAGCCACATAAAGTGCCACATCCTTCTTCAAACCCGTCCACCAGAATAATTTATTCATGTCTCTATACATCTTCATGCTTCCGGGTTGGATTGAGTACTTGGAATGATGAGCCTCATACATCAACTCCTCCCGAATATTATCCGCACTAGGAACGCATAGACGACCGTCCTTCCTTAGCAACCCATCTTCAACCACAAACTGGGAATTTGACCCATCCAAAGTTTCATCCAAGATTTGCTTCATGCTGCTATCCTGAACCAAAGCCCGCTGAACTCTATCCTCTAGGTCACACTGCACCTCTGTCCAAAATAGTTTCTGTTGGGTATTGTATCCACGATTACCTAGATTTGAGGAAGCCACCTGTCAAGCTAAGATGAATTCACAATGTATTTGATAAACTCTTTCAAGTTGTACTTGCAGTTTCTCCACGCTAAGTGCACACCAATGTCAGGGTGCAGTAGGTCAATATACACGGGTCTGCACGACGTAATCCCTCGTTGAGCAGATCAGTGTGTTGGCCTATGTGTACTCTCTCTATTGGAGTGCACTTACTTTCAAGTACAGGGCCGCTCATATGCAAGAGAAGCCAAGGAGCATGGAGGATCAAGGAGCAGCTCCTAGGTGGAAGACGAAAAAATCGTCCAAGGCAAATTCGACGAGAATCACCAAGTGATTCTCGCCGAATCGGCGAGAATCAGTTGGTGATTCTCGCCGAATCGACGAGAATCATCAGTGATTCTCGCCGACTCCTTCTGGCCATCTCAATAGGGTGCCAAGTAAGATTCGACGAGAATTACTTGTAATTCCCGCCGAACCAGTGGTCAAGCAGCCCATGAATACAAAGTCCAATTCGTTGAGAATCGACAAGTGATTCGACGAGAATCACAAACGATTCTCGACGAATCGTCGAGAATCACTTGGTGATTCTCGCCGATTCGTCGAGAATCGTCTGCGATTCTCGCCGATTTTTACTTGGCGTTTTCTCAGAATGCTGCTGAACCGGATTCTGCTTCTGGATTTGTTTGAACCGGATTTTGGGGATTTCATTTGTGGGTCCCACAAACGGTCATATTTGAGAATCCTACAGTATTTATACTCAGGTACTTTTGAACAGTAAAATTACGGAGAAAAAGAGGCCGAGCACGTAACCCTAACTTCGCGAAATCGCTCCGCCGCCGCCGCTCGCGTCAAGTTGTCGCCACCGCTGATCGATCTTCTTCCCGATCTCCGGTGACAGAAGCTTAGCAAGGCTTGAGTCTCACGCGTCTATCCAGAGATCTCTTGTCTCTCGATTTGTTGACCGGGAAAAACTCCCCCGTCCGAATCGATCGAGACGACTGATCCTAGAGTGACCGTTGGTAGACCTAGCTTGTTTCGCTACGAAGTTTAGATCTCCAAGTTCTACAGCCACTCTTCATCGTAGCCGCCGATCCCGAAGCTAGCCGCCGCTCGTGTGCCGCCGCCGGTTCCGGGGAGATCTTCTCCAAGAGAGACCAAGGTCGTAGACTCTTCATCGACTTCAAGAGCACGTCGTCGAACAAAGAGGAACACCGTAGTCTCCAAAAGAAGTTTGTATCACGTGTACATTCTACATTTTCATTTCATTGTAAAGGAACTTTTGTTCCGAGTTGTAAGGGTTGGGTGCAACCCGCTTTGTGGGAGTGTTGACTCTCACGTGTGGAAGGGCTCCTTCCGTTAGTGAAGGGATTGGATTTCAATCCCGTTGGTGAAGTGACCGAGTCGTCCCTTGTTGGGGAGATAGGTCGAAGGGGGAAAGTGGATGTACCCAAGTCGGGGAACCACTATAAATTTGCTGTGTATTTTGTGTGCTGTGTTTGTTGTTTTTATTGTGCAGGTACATCTGTAAATTCCGCAAAAGAACCACACGTCACCTATTCCCCCCCCCCCCATAGGTACACATAGCCGACACTAGGTGGACTTTCAAGTGGTATCAGAGGGAGGTTGCTCTTCAAAAAGGTTAACACCTTGAGCAGAATCCTGCCACCAGTGTCAGAAGCATGGATCTGGATTATGACGTATTGCCACTCAAACTCCCTGCATGCTCAAAGGATTATTATCCCATCTGGAGGATGAGAGTATTATTTCACCTGGATGCCATTGATCCACGAGCATCCCTCATCCTGGAAGAGGGTCCGTTTATCCCCATGAAGACCTCCGACTCGGGGATCCAAGTGCCCATGTGCATTGCTGAGATGACAGAGATGGAACTCTCACTTTTCCAACTGGACCAGAGGATTCGACAAATTATTATGGATGTCTGGTCTGGAGCCTCTCAATCCAGGTTGGAAAAATGTAAAACGGCTAAATCTCTGTGGATGACGATCTCAGAGCTGATGGGGGGGTCAGAGAATGCTGAAATATGCTGCCAATCAGAGGATGAAGCGTATGTGGGAGTCCTCACCTCTGAAGATGAATGCAAGGATCCTTCGGATTGCATCAGAGCTCCAGTATCCTTGTCAGAGACTGAAGAAGATAGTGAGGAAAGCAACTCCGACGAGGACGAAACATTGGTCACTGATTCTAATGACAATAACCCAGATGAGCAGGTATCATCTTCATCCTGTCCCACATCTTTTGACTTTTCTGAAGACAGAAACTGCTCTCCTCCAGAAAATACTGATTCCCTGAAGAGAGCCCTTCAGGAAAGCAATCTACTTGCTGAGGAGCAAGCTCGAGAGATTGCTCGACTGAAGATCTTGTTGGTTCTCCAATTGGCGTCCAACAAGGTCAAGGACTCTAAGATCTCAGCTCTAGAGAATAGTCTAGAAAATGAGAAACGTATAGTATCTAACTTTTCCAAAGTTGATGCTATAAAGAGAAAACAAGAAACCGGGTGGATCTCCCGGATTATCCAGGGATGGAGAAATGGGGAAACAGTGTTCCGACCTCCCACTCCAAGCGGGAAGGCAACTCATCATGCCTTCAGGTATGACCACAGGAATAATCGTGGTCACTGCAAGGGTGAATTGTCCCCATGTGGAAACGTCCATAGTGCAAGAGGCGTCATGGCCACCCATGAGGAAATACCTAAGGCTCATTCTGAGCCCTTTGTATCCACGGCCACTGCCACAACAAAGTGTGGATCTGCAGGTCCTAGTTCACAGAAGAATTCTCTCCATTCGAGGACACGGGATAGGGAGAATAGAAGTCATGATGTCAGGCGTCATGGAGCCTCAGCAAGGAAGATGCCTGAAAGAATGGCACCGCCTTCTCGGCCTCATAACGCTCACATCATGCATTCGTTCCACCCTTCATCATGCCTCGACGGAAGAGGAATTTGTGCAACAAGAACATGCCCTATCCCTTTGAGACCTAGGACCGTGACTACATCAGTCACTAGATCAGGTCAAAAACGGCGATACAACATTCACTCTTGTTGGTGCTGCGGCAAAGTGGGACACTTTGCCATTGACTGTTGGCACAACCTCTCTGTGCCCACAGCAAGGGCTTATCCACATTATAGGGACAGAGGCAGTCTTCCTAGACAGGTTTTCTCAAGGAAGGCAGTTGCATGCTCATGCTAATAGAAACCTAGGACCCAATATGATTTGGGTTCCTAAGGTAAAGTAATTCTGTTTTGCAGGGTAGTCTAGGTCCCCTTAAATACGATGGGATCTGGACAGTAGGTGGCTCAAGGCTTATTTGGAACAAGCGTCTGCAATAACAGATGTGCTACCTGTTGAGCATACTCACTTCAAGCTACTGATATGTTTCATCTGTCGGACTAAAACGATAACTCTCCAAATCCCAGGTAACTTTGATCAGTTCAAGGACTTGTGTCATGATGCATCCTCATTCAAATTATATATATATATATATTGTTATCCTTGTGTATAAGTATACTTATGCTCATCATATATGTGTGCACCTTTAAGGAGAGATTACCTCGAGGCATGCAAATCATTACACATCAATAAAAGGTTAACCAAGATATGTCATTGCGAATTTCGACAAATCACAATTGACATCAAAAAGTGTCTGGAGAAGCCTCGCTCAAATCCAAATAGATTGTCGTTATAATAAACATGTATTTATTAATCTTGTGTTAACTTGACACTCGAAGAATTTGAAAATTGTGCAATGCTTCCCAAAGTTTCAAGACAAACATCAATATATACTCCAAATCCCGCCGACCCATTTTATATCTCACCAAATTAGACAAATCCCGTCGAATCCCGCCGAAGGAGCTTGCCGACCGCTCGGCTTCCTTAAGAATCCCGACGACTGATATAAATCCCGCCGAAACCGAATCCCTCACACAGTCGTCGCCCGTTCGCCTTCCTCACGACTCGCGCAAGAGCACACCCGACGACTCTCGCGCAAGAGAACTCCCCAAGACTCGCGCACGGGCACTTCCGCGAACTCGCCGACACCCGCAGCCCTCCGACGCTCTTGTCGACGCCATCGAATCGCTGCTGTGTGTGACCATCTTCTCTCCGCAAGGTACTAGCAAGGCCGCACCCCACGGGATACTCTTCTCTCCACCGAGGATCTTCCCGAAGCTCGTCAACTCACCTGCGAGTAAGCCCTTAGGTAACCTCCTCCTCAATGGCTCCAAGGCCGAACCCCAAGTGATGTTCTCCTTTTGAATGTTCACTAATGTTTAGAGTCGGGCTTCTTTCTAGATCCTCAATGGCCCCAAGGACGACTGCAGGCTTGATTTCTGGTTGCGAGCTGGTTCGCACTGGTTTTGCTCATGCCTCAGACGAGTTCCGGAACATCATTCTCATGCTGGAAGAAGCCGGACTAACCTTCGTATTGGAGCATCCTTGCAAAGTTTTAGATAAAGAAGTGCTGGAGTTCTTCTCTACCGCAAGGCTCCGAGACAGAGACTCCATCATCAAGAGCAAGGTGGCTGGGACTAAGGTAAAGATGTCTGCCAGTAAGCTAACACGCTACCTGCAGCTTTCAAGTGCGGAGCAGGAAGACTTATTTGGAGGACGAGGACAAAGCCAGAACCCTCCTGTTCTGCGGTCTACCCAGAGGCACTCGATCAGTAAAGCGAAAAGAGATGAATGAAGAAGGGAAGCTACTATCTGACATCATAGGAAAAGTACTCATCTGCAAGCCAGGCTCCCATGATCATATCTCCGGAGATATGTTCAAAATTCTCATAGCTGTGGTCTGCAGAAAGAGGTTCAACTGGGGAGAGTTGCTGTTTCAAAAGATCAAGGATACTCTGGGCACTCCAAGCTTCGGCCGCATCATCAGTCTATATCTCAACCAGCTCAACGGAGACAAATTCGACATGAGCAAAGGAGTCCCTCTCCATTACTTGAAAAAGATGGATGCTACTGTGTTTGATCGATGGGAGCGGCGCATCGGACAGCCTGCTGTAGAAGAGCATGAGGAAGTATCTCCCGCAGCCTCCCCCCGTGAAATTCCTGATACCCTGACTGCAGGGATCGAGGGGGAGACTCTACCCTCTCATATGGATATAATATCTGACATCGCCCAGGTGGCCAGGGATGCGGTGGCCGAAGTTAATGAAGAAAGTGAACCTGGGTTGGAGGATGAGGAGGTCCTGAACAGACACACTCAAGGAACTGAAGCTGAAACACTGGAGTCTGCTGATCAAGAAGAGGAAGAAGCTGCTGATGTGGATGAATTTTTGGATGCGGACGGAGAGGACGCTGTGAATGAGGGCCATGAAGTGTTTGAGTCTCCGGATACTGATGAACCTCCTACTGATAAGTCTGCACCAGTGGAGGGGGAGGTAAATAAGGCCACCAACATCCCTCCCATAGAGACTGTGATGGTATCCAGCTCTACTGATGCGTCTGCTGCCGAGCCAGAGCAAGGCCAAGAAGTGCCTCCAGGTATCCCATTACGAGATGACCTAGCCATTCACACTGTCCATATAATTCAGGGCATCGTGAATGAGCTTAAAACCTCTTTTGATAAAGCTCAGAAAACAATGCTGCAAGAGATTAAGACTTCTGAAGATCTCATGCTGAAGAATATGGTGGCAATCAACCATAAGCTAGACGTAATGGAGAAGAAATTCGAAGAAAAATATAACGCGGCCGGCGAAGCTGTCACACTGTTAATGGCCGGCTTGAAAAAGGCTACTGATACTCTGGCTGTTGTCAATCAGAACGCACACGTTGTGGCCAACAATATTCAGAAATTTGATGGTAACATGGTCACTTTAAATGCAAATCAGCAAGCCCTAATCACTGAATTCAGCAAGACAACTAAGCATATTGATGACTCCTTGCACTCATATGCCAATTGCATAGCTGACGAAGCCAAAAAGGGGGAGAAGGAGTATATCGCTAAGCTGGCCGAGCTCCAAGAAAGCATGGATGCAAACTTTGCCCAATCAAGCAAATACGTCTATGAGAGTTGCTGGTGGATGCTACAACAGGCACTGGGCACGTTAGGCGTCGTCCTACCTGACCAACCTGCCGGTGTTCAGGTTCCTGAGACTTCTAAGGCTGCTGAGGAAGTACATATTGCTGAGGATGTAAGTACAAGTGCTGCTGATATTTTCACTGATGAAGCTGACGCTAGGGCCATCTCCAAATCTAAGCTGAGAAGTATGTTTGACCAGGAGGCCTTAGCTAAAGCAAGGGGAAAGAGGAAAGTTCAGGAAGTGACATCAAAGGAGACACCAACTCAAAAGAGGATCAGACTAAGTGAGGAGGATGTAAGAAACGAAAGGTGGAGCCCAGTTTCAAGAAACATCATCTTAGACACCTTCCGGCTGCAAGAAAGAGGAGAGATAAATCGAAATGAAGCATATAGCCAGTATGAATGGGAGACGCACAAAGCATTTGAAGCGAAGCGCAACATTTTCTTCAGAAACAACAAGGATCCAGACAAAGTTGCTCCTCCTAGGTACTACCCGAAGCCCAAGGAATACATGGAAAGGCAGAGCAAAAAGTACTTGGCGCAAACTCTTAAGGGTGACGTAGCTAAGGACAAATAGTCATTATTTTAGAGCTGGTCACGGTGTATTAAGAACATTTAATAATTATTAACTGTCGTATGAATAATTCTGAATTATATGTGAATATATTTCTCTTGGTATATATATATATTCTTGAATGTGTGAATGATTCAAGTCCTGTTCTGATTACATATATTCCCTTGAGTTGCATATTTAATTTTTTAAATGCTATAATTATTATTTGATAGGTGTTATTCATCTTAGCTAGTAGGGTTTTGGCTTCGTCAAATAGGGGGAGATTGTTGGGTATTGTATCCACGATTACCTAGATTTGAGGAAGCCACCTGTCAAGCTAAGATGAATTCACAATGTATTTGATAAACTCTTTCAAGTTGTACTTGCAGTTTCTCCACGCTAAGTGCACACCAATGTCAGGGTGCAGTAGGTCAATATACACGGGTCTGCACGACGTAATCCCTCGTTGAGCAGATCAGTGTGTTGGCCTATGTGTACTCTCTCTATTGGAGTGCACTTACTTTCAAGTACAGGGCCGCTCATATGCAAGAGAAGCCAAGGAGCATGGAGGATCAAGGAGCAGCTCCTAGGTGGAAGACGAAAAATCGTCCAAGGCAAATTCGACGAGAATCACCAAGTGATTCTCGCCGAATCGGCGAGAATCACTTGGTGATTCTCGCCGAATCGACGAGAATCATCAGTGATTCTCGCCGACTCCTTCTGGCCATCTCAATAGGGTGCCAAGTAAGATTCGACGAGAATTACTTGTAATTCCCGCCGAACCAGTGGTCAAGCAGCCCATGAATACAAAGTCCAATTCGTTGAGAATCGACAAGTGATTCGACGAGAATCACAAACGATTCTCGACGAATCGTCGAGAATCACTTGGTGATTCTCGCCGATTCGTCGAGAATCGTCTGCGATTCTCGCCGATTTTTACTTGGCGTTTTCTCAGAATGCTGCTGAACCGGATTCTGCTTCTGGATTTGTTTGAACCGGATTTTGGGGATTTCATTTGTGGGTCCCACAAACGGTCATATTTGAGAATCCTACAGTATTTATACTCAGGTACTTTTGAACAGTAAAATTACGGAGAAAGAGGCCGAGCACGTAACCCTAACTTCGCGAAATCGCTCCGCCGCCGCCGCTCGCGTCAAGTTGTCGCCACCGCTGATCGATCTTCTTCCCGATCTCCGGTGACAGAAGCTTAGCAAGGCTTGAGTCTCACGCGTCTATCCGGAGATCTCTTGTCTCTCGATTTTTTGACCGGGAAAAACTCCCCCGTCCGAATCGATCGAGACGACTGATCCTAGAGTGACCGTTGGTAGACCTAGCTTGTTTCGCTACGAAGTTTAGATCTCCAAGTTCTGCAGCCACTCTTCATCATAGCCGCCGATCCCGAAGCTAGCCGCCGCTCGTGTGCCGCCGCCGGTTCCGGGGAGATCTTCTCCAAGAGAGACCAAGGTCGTAGACTCTTCATCGACTTCAAGAGCACGTCGTCGAACAAAGAGGAACACCGTAGTCTCCAAAAGAAGTTTGTATCACGTGTACATTCTACATTTTCATTTCATTGTAAAGGAACTTTTGTTCCGAGTTGTAAGGGTTGGGTGCAACCCGCTTTGTGGGAGTGTTGACTCTCACGTGTGGAAGGGCTCCTTCCGTTAGTGAAGGGATTGGATTTCAATCCCGTTGGTGAAGTGACCGAGTCGTCCCTTGTTGGGGAGATAGGTCGAAGGGGGAAAGTGGATGTACCCAAGTCGGGGAACCACTATAAATTTGCTGTGTATTCTGTGTGCTGTGTTTGTTGTTTTTATTGTGCAGGTACATCTGTAAATTCCGCAAAAGAACCACACGTCACCTATTCCCCCCCCCCATAGGTACACATAGCCGACACTAGGTGGACTTTCAGTTTCCCTCGGCACTTGACTGCTTGTCAACGCAAGATATCTCCAATGCCTCCAACTCTTGGACCAATCTCTTATCATGCACTAATAACCAATTGGCTTGTGCGGGAATTTTACGACTCAACGCATCCGCCACTGCATTTCCCTTCCCAGGCACATAGTGTATCTTGAAGGTGTAGTACCCTAAGAACTCCATCCACCTCCTCTGCCTCATGTTCAAATATTTTTGGTCCAAAAGGTACTTCAAACTTTTATGATCAGTGTAAATATCCACCGTCACGTCGTACAGATAGTGCCTCCAAAGCTTTAGAGCAAATATCACGGCCGCTAACTCTAAGTCATGGATCGGATAATTCCTCTCGTGAACCTTCAGTTATCGTGAACCATAAGCTATCACTCTCCCATGCTATAGCAGAACACAGCCCAAACCACTGCCCGAAGCATCACTATAAATCTCGAACCCTTTGGTTCCACTTGGCGAACATAAAATAGGCGCCGTTGTTAACCGCCTCTTCAACTCTACAAAAGCCTGTTCGCACTCCGGAGACCACACAAACTTCTGATCCTTTCTTGTCAACGTCGTGAGTGGCAGTGCTATCCGCGAAAAGTTCTCTACGAAGTGCCTGTAGTAGCCAGCAAGCCCTGGAAAACTCCGGACCTCTGCCACTGTAGTCAAAGTAGGCCACTCCCGTATCGCCACTATCTTCGCCGGATCCACAGCTATTCCTTCTCCACTGACAACATGATCAAGGAACGCTATTGAGGATAACCAGAATTCACACTTGGAGAACTTTGCATACAACTGACTTTTCCTCAATGTTTCCAACACCATGTGTAAATGCTTGTAATGATCCTCCTCGCACCGCGAATACACCAGAATATCATCGATGAATACTATCACAAACTGATCCAAGTATTCTCTGAACGTCCTATTCATCAGATCCATAAACACGGATGGCGCATTCGTCAACCCAAACGGCATCACCGTGAACTCGTAATGCCCAAACCGCGTACTGAATGTTGTCTTTGGGATGTCGCTCTCCCTTATCCTCAACTGATAGTAACCGGACTTCAAATCTAACTTCGAATATACAGTTGATCCAACCAACTGATCAAATAGATCGTCAATCCTCGGGATTGGATATTTGTTCTTCTCCGTAAGTTTGTTCAATTCCCGATAATCGATACAAAGCCGCAAGCTCCCATCTTTCTTCTTAACAAAGAGAACTGGTGCACTCCAAGGCGACGAACTTGGACGCACATAACCTTGCTCTAGCAACTCTTGCAGTTGCACCTTCAACTCTGCCATTTCTCTTGGGGCTATCCGATAGGGGGAGCGTGACACCGGTTTGGCACCGGGTACCAGCTCTATAGTAAAGTGTCTCTCCCGCTGAGGAGGGTCTCCTGGGAGATCATTTGGAAACACATCAGGATACTCGGACACAACTGGGATGTTGCCCAAACTAGGTTTAGGCATCACCGTCTGCACTAGAGTGACATACATTTCTGCCCCAGACCGAACTGCCTTGAACACCTGAAGGGCCGATATCAGAACTTTCCCTGACCCCTTCATGTGCGCAAAAGTAGTCTCTCCACCAGTGTCCAGACCCAACTTGACTTCTTTACGGTTGCAATCAATGCATGCACTCTGCTCTGAGAGCCAATCCATACCGAAAATTACGTCAAACTCCACTAATGGTAGAATCAACGCCCGCAAATAAAACTCCCGATCTCCAATTCGAATCTTCACAACACAAATCCTATCCGCACGCATTGAGCACCCATTAGGCAACAACACATCCAACTTGTTCTCTGCCATCGAGAACGGAACTCCGATGCGCGATATAAACTTTTTAGACAAGCAGGAATGTGATGCCCCCATATCAAAAAGGGCTCTCGCCGGAAACCCAAAGATCAACACAAAGCCTAGCACTAACAAACGTAAGCTAACAAATACAAAGGTAACAACTATAAAAGTTAAACCACTGTAATTTAACTCATACCTGTCACCACGTCTGCTTGCTTAATGGCCTCCTGCAGACCAAGGATATAGACTCTAGGCTGGGCTGGAGCATGATGGGATGCGGTTGACTCCACCGCCTTCCCTTTCTCCTCATAAGTCGCTCCAGGTCTCGTCTCGGACTTTGAACGTCCGCTCCAACACTCCCGAGCAAAATGCCTCGTCTTCCCGCAGTTGTAGCAAGCCCCGGGGACTCGACTTATAGTTGCCCCTAATACATCAGCCGAAGGGGCTGAGTTCGAAGTCCTACGCTTCTTGTTCCATCTGTAGAAGCCTGTCTTGTTACTTGGCACCTTGAGCTCGGTCTTCCTTTCTCCTGGGTCCCTCTTCTCTTGAACTTTCTTCGCAACCTTTTCCAACGATCGGGCCGAATTGACCAGGGATAGGAAGCCCTGCGCCTTAGGCCCAGCAAGGAGTAACTGTAAATCGCTGCGAAGACCCTCATAGAATCGGTTGGTCTTCCTCTCTTCTTCTGAAAACATAGCACCACCATAACGACCCAACCGTGTGAACTCATGCAGATATTCGTCCACGCTTCTGGATCCATGAGTCAACCCAAGAAATTGATTCTCCATATCCAACCTCTGAGCAGAAGGTACAAATCTGGCTAGGAACAATCTTGAAAATTCCTCCATCGGCACATCCGCAAGTTGCCTTCCCACTAGAAGATGAAACTCCAACTCGTCCCACCACAGCCTCGCCTCACCTTCCCAAAGAAAAGTCGCTATGGTGGTCTTCTGCCACTCCTCAGTCATTGTGGCCGTCAACACCATCTTTATGGAAGAGAGCCAGTCCTCAGCTTGAGTTGTCGTTCCAACCCCATTAAACCTCGGAGGATTAAAGCCCATCACGTGCTTTAGCTGCCGCTCCGTAGTTCTCCTCGGCTCTACTAACTCAACTGCTGCGCGTTCCACCACTCTCGGCTCTGCCGCCCTAACCGGTTCTTGCTCATTTGCAGGAGGTGCGCGATGCATTTGCCCTACAGGTTGGGCATTTATCATTGCGAACACAGCTTCAGCCACCATCCTGATGGTTTCCGCTGAAGGGGGTGTAGCAGGCACGTCCCTTGGTGCACTACTTTCCGCTGATTGCAGATGTTCTGACTGACCAGCACCGCTCCTAGCTGCCTAAATTAGCAAAGACACACGATTAGACAACAAACAAATTGCTAAAGGCAATCATTGGAACACTCAAGTTCCACAAAACAAGTGTATTTTCATTCCTAAGTGGACATTCATGGGTTCTTTTTAATGTTATAACGATGACGCACACATGTTCTCACCACCCCTTAAAAGAATTCGCCCACGAATTCATTTAAGCTTGACCGTAACCAGAAATCTGATACCAAATTGTAACACCCCCATCTGTCGCATGGCATATAACAGAAGGTCCAACTGGAACCCGACGCCATATACCACAGACAACCGGAAGAGATACTAAATGAATAATCAAACCAACCAACTAATACTACTCGTCCTAAACACAGAGCATTCTAGTGGAAGATTTTAGAGTTGAAAGAACCCAAAATTAAATCCATCAATATGAATGTCCACAGCTACAACAATAGGAATGAAATCCCAAATACACAGAAACGGGTACATGGCCTTAAGGCCTTACAAATGTTCACTTAATAAACAGTGGTTTACATACATCGGCTCGTAGGCCGGTCACACATGAAATATATAAAAACAACTATTCTACGGCCTTCTAGGGCCAGCACAGCAACATGGGCTCCAGCCCGCTATTTGGTGCTCGGCTCCGCAGCACCTGCAAGCACATACCACCGCACGGTGGCAAATAAAGCAACGGTCAGCTAAAAGCCGACCAAATTATAACGACCCCGCCCCTTACTCGGGACGGCGGTGCTCTTTCCCTGCATAACATTAGCACAACAATATATATAGCGCAATTATAATTCGCCACAGATGTAGGCTCGCACGGCCATACACCCCGTGCACTCAGGGCACATTCATGGTGAACCAAGACCCATCAGTGCATTCACCACCACCCCCAGGATTGCAACAACATGTGAGCATTTAGCCTTTCTGACCACCGTCTAAGGCTCCGACTATGCCAACGGCCAGTCCCCGTCTTCAGGTCTCTCGCACCGAACCACATAGCCAAGGTCCAATTCCACTTGCCCGTTGCTCACGCCGCATGTCCAATTTAAGTCCTTTGCACGGGCCAAGTTTCTCTCGGATCCCAAATTTTTCAAAACAATCTCATAACCCAGTTATGAACAAGGCCGGTTCCCAGACCGCCAAGTTAGCAGAACACGTTTCCGCTCAGTTTTCCGGGTGTGCCTTGAAGCTAATCTCCAAAGATCCCTGCTGCAATATACCGCGTAGGAACCCGAAAAACCCAAAGCACGGAGTCTTCTCCGGCAAAACCACATCAAATGCAACATCACCGATCCAGACAAAACACGTCCGGGTAGGCTTCACACACAATGCCTATGCTCGTACTTACGATTCCGGGCTCTATATGCAACACGAGGGGGACTATTCCCGTCAACCCCAAGGAACACCACACACACACCGCATACTCGCGGGAGCGGGGTTCCCTATGCAAAAGAAAGAGCTTCAAACGCTCAAGTTGAGAATCGTTACCCTTGTAGTCCGTTTCGGCGCCATGGAAAAACTATGCGGTTAGAACTCTTCGCAATGACCTTCCCTCCACGGATCCGCTCTCCGATTTCGAAACGGTGCTCCGATGCTCCGCCGGCGGCCGGAAACCTCCTTCTTCTTCCTCTCCTCTCTCACTTTGGAAGGGGAGAACTTTGGAGAGAAAATGAGGAATAACTCCTTATTCCCGGCCTTAACAGAGCAGGATTTCATCTGGGCCGTCGGATCCTAATTAAAGAAAATGAACGGCTCGGATCTGCACAAAATTCCCCAGACCTGGGCCGAACACGGCTTCGCACACGGCCGTGTCCCATGCCGTATGCCTCGATCCAGGCATGCTCGACGAATTGAGAAACGCACATGGGCCAAGACACGCCCGTGTCTGACCTGACACGCCCGTGTCGGGTTCCTCGACACGCCCGTGTTCGTGGGCGTCACGCATAACCGCCACAGCAACGGACACGACCCATCCGGACACAGGTAAGGACACGGGTTGGCACACGCCCGTGTCGGATGACACGCCCGTGTCATCCGGTCGTGTTCCTGGCCGTGTCCTTCTCGGGTTGAAAACGGCCAAAAAAATCCCCACCCAGACACGGCCTTGGACACGCCCGTGTCCTAGGCCGTGTACCCCTACAGGCACCAAAAACTCTTGTTCCGCGACCGACTCGCACACAAAATTCGGGGCGATACATGGTCCAGCAGCACCTGCAAACAACAAACCACCGCACGGTGGCAAACAAAGGAAACGGTCAGCAATGCTGACCAAATTATAACGATCATGTTGGGTACATTGGAATATATGTACCTAATTTAAAGAAGCCTCACCCAACTCAATGATATACATCAAGGTGTATTTGATGTGTTTTGAGTTTATTTGTGCAGGTTAAGTAATTGCAAGGAAAGCAAAAAGTTTCTAAGTCCATGTGTCGACACCCAGAAGAAAAGTGTTGACACTTAAGGAGACTTGTGTCGACACCCAAAGTAGTTGTGTCGACATTTGGAGTAGTTGTGTCGACACCAGGGATGCAGAGTCGACACCAGAAGATAAGTGTCGACACCAGAAGATAAGTGTCGACACATACACGCAGTGTCGACACACAATGAATAAATATCTAAAGAATCAATGTCGACACTTAGAAGCAGTGTCGACACCCAGAGGAACTTTGTCGACATCAAAGGTGTCGACACTAGGAGGCTGTGTCGACACTCAGCAAACATCAACAAAGTTCAAGTACAAGTGTCGACACTAGGAAGATGTGTCGACACTCAGCAAACATCAACAAAGTTCAAGTACAAGTGTCGACACTAGGAGGCTGTCTCGACACTCAGCAAACTTCAACATAGTTTAAGTACAAGTGTCGACATAATGAACAATGTGTCGACACTCAGCAAAAGTCTCAACACATGAAGAATGTGTCGACACAAGGAGATGTGTCGACACTCAGCAGAAGTTTCAACACAGAAGGCATGTGTCGACACAAAGAAGATGTGTCCACACTTAACAAAGTTCAACACAAGAAGATGTGTCGACACAAAGGAGTTGTGTCGACACTTAGCAGAAATCAACTAAGTAATAAAGAAGGACTTGTGTCGACACACATGATCAGTGTCGACACATGTTGAAGAAGCAGTGTCGAGAATCAATTTCTACAACACAAGGAGTTGTGTCGACACCATGAAGGCTAGTGTCGACACTTAGTCTACTTGTGTCGACACTTAGTCTATCAGTGTCGACACTTAAAGAATGACTGTCTCGACACTTTCAGATAGTTACAGAAAATTCAAGAAGTGACTGGATGACTTGACAGCTTCCATTCCAGCCGGTCTACTATAACTGTCAGAGCTGTCAGAAGTTAGTTAGAAACCGGATCAGCCGGTCACCATGAAGAAAGCCTATATAAAGGCTTATTCCTTCAACAAAAAAAAACAGATTTGAAAAGAGCAATCACTGAAGTGAGAAATAACAAACTAGAAGAAGACATTAAGGTGAAGATCTAAGAAGTTGGAGAGAGAGAGCTCCTTCTAAGAAGACAGCAGTTGAACCAGGCTGTGAAGAAAGTTTCAGATTGAGATCTGATTCTTAAGTCAGCAGTGATTGAAGATCATCTGCATAGAGTTTCAACCCTACTGTGTTCTAATTTAAGAAGCTTTGAAGAAATCCAAGGGAGGTTGATCTCAGCAAAGTTCTTCCAAGAACTCATCAAGAAACTTGTCAACTCTTCTCTCTCATTCTGAGTTGTGGGTATATACTGTGTAATTTTAATTTCTTGTAGGATCCTAATGGATCTGAGTTGTAAGCCTGAAATTATAAAGGCTGAGTGGTAGGGCCTGTGTGCCTGAGTGTAGGAGATTCATTTATCTGAGTGTAGGCCTTGTTGAGGGCTGAGTGTAGGCCTTATTGAAGGCTGAGTGTAGGTCTTGGTGAAGACTAAGTGGTAGGGCTTTTGAGCCTGAGTTGTAAGAGTGGGATCACTCTGTGCTGTAGGAAACTATTTGGGATTCTGAGTGTAAGATCTGAGGATCTGAGGAATAGTGGAGAAGTTAGGCCGAATCTAGTACACTACTAGATAGGCGAAGGGGGAAAGTGGATGTACCCAGATCTTGGGGAACCACTATAAAATCTGTGTGTTCTCTGTGTGTGCTTTATTCTGTGATTGCTGTGATGTATTGCTGTGAAGAATTGCAAATAATTATGTGTGTCTGCCTATAAAGTTTAAAAAGATTAAGTGCACCTATTCACCCCCCCCCCCCCTCTAGGTGTTTAGGCACTAGTTCTTTCAAATGCTATCAGAGGGAGGTTACTCAAAAAAGGACATAACAGTCTGAGTACAAGATCCTGTTGGCAGATTCAGCATAATCAAGAATCAAGAAAATGGGTTCAACTGAGAATCACAAAGAGCTAGGATCCATGAAGTTACCAATCTGCAGAAAGGAAATTTTTGGCATTTGGAAAGAAAGGGTTAGAATTTTTATGGAAGCCTCTGACCCTAGAATCTATATCACATTCAAAGAAGGGTCATATGTGCCAATGAAAGTATCTGTCTTGGATGCAAATCAGAGAACTCCTAAGGACTATTCAGAGATGACTAAAGATGAGATTATTCTGGCCACTATGGACAAGAGGGCCTAGAATATTATAGTGAGTGCAATAGATGATGCAACATTTCAGAATTTGATTCACTGTAAAACTTGTAAAGAAATGTGGGATACACTGATAGTCTATATAGAGGGATCAGAAGAGGTAAGACAAGACAGGAAGTCTTTATTGAATCAAGAGTATGAAAGCTTCAGACAAGGCAGGTCTGATAGCATAACTGAGTGCTACAAGAAATTCTATAGGATTGTCAATGAGTTGATGTCTTATGAAAGAGAATTCAGCAACAATGAATTGAATGATAAGTTCTTGAGATCCCTGACTAAGGCCTGGGATACCAAGATTTGTGCCATAAGGGAAATGGCCAAATTAGCAGACATTCCTCCTCCAACATTATTTGGAAAACTGTTATCATATGAGATGCATGTTGAAACCGGAATCCGGTCTCTTGTGGAGTTCGACCCTTGGGGAAGGGGCGGTCTCGCGCCTACTTTGCTCCTGCAAGAAAAACAACGAGAGAGATAAGAGAGAACGGACCCAAGGGCTCGGCAGGGAGGTCCCACCACAAACCCGGAAGATCTCTGAGCGCTTCCCCTCCTTAGCCAAGAGCCGAGCTAAGGTACCCTCAGAGAACACTTGAAAATGAGAGTAAGGAGGCACTGAAAGCGTCCGTTCTGAGGTACCCCTTGGGTCTTATTTATAGATTTTCAAAATCTGAACTGCCAATAACCAAAAGGACTGACCTGGAAATACCAAAAGGCCCCTGGCTGGGTCTGCCAACAGCCAAACTCTGCTGTTCTGAATAGTTATGCGCAGTCCAACCTGGTCTGCCAACAGCGAGGCTCCGCTGTTCTGAGTAGCTATTCGCACCCCTGGGGGTCAGCTCGCCTCCAGTTCCCCCGCAGGAGGCAGGCGCGGCCTGGCCTCGCGGCTCGCCTATCCTCCCTGGGCGAGCGCGAGACGATATGGGCGAGCTGCCCGTCTTCTGCCGGGCGGATCGGCAGCCAGGTCGCGTGTGGAGGGTGGTCGGCGGTCGTCGCGACTTCGATCGACCCGCCAATCGCGGGTCGCCAGCTCACTCGCTTCGCCGGCTCGCTCGCCTGAAATGAGCGGGAGCGGGCCAGCCCTTCCGCCGTATAGCCCGTCTTGTCGCTCGGGTGCGGGTCGTGGGGCCAGGCCTGCTCAACCTCCCTGGCGGGACCCACTCGCCGGACACAGGGTTGTACACAATCCCCGCTCTTTGTGAGCTTGAAACAAGCTCGGAAAGAATCATCCAACCCGCGTGTTCGGCGAGCTCTGTGCTGAGATGGCAGGGAATCTTCTAGTGGGGGCCCACTGTCCTGCTATAAATACACACCGCTAACCCCTGGAGGGGGCTCCCCAGATCCTTTCATTTCCTTTGAGCAGGCCTTAATTTCCCGATGCCGGTCAGCGAAGAGGTGCGAGCTCGCCTGGCGGCAGCGGGCCTGAAGACTCAGGAGGAGGCCCTCGAGGCTGCCCCTTGGTTATCACGCGGGTCTCCCGGCCCTCTCTTCAGGCCGGTGAAGGGGAAGATTATCAGGCGGTCTCTGGCGGGTGACTGTCTGGGCTCCAGCTCGGCGGCGGGTGTCGAGGTAGTCCCCAGGGTACGTGACCTTCCGCGGGTTATTGCTGTAACTCTGACCTTTTGTTTTGCAGGCGATTCCCTGTGAAGAGGTGGGGAATGGGGGAGAGGATCGCCCCCCTCGCGTGTCGCCCGATAAGGTCGCTGGTTCCCCGGTTCCAGACCGCCCACCTCCGGAAACTCCCTGTCCGGCGGCTTCCGACGGGCTGGGAAAATCTCTTGAGACACTCGAGGGAGGAAACTTTCAGGGTCGGCCGGGCTCTTCTCGCCCATCTGTCGGTGCGGGCGACGTGCCAACCCCTGGTGAGTTGGCTTTTATCGTTGGCTTCGTCTCTTGCTCGCTCCTTCTGACCCACCCCCGTTTGCAGGCTTTAACAGGGCCTCTTCTGAAACCGAGATGAGCGAAGGGTACTCGCCTCCGCCCGACGTGGACAGTGTTTTTGACTACCTGGGCGACCCGACCGATGCGGAGGGGATGAAGAGGCAGGTGACGCGGCTGTTCCAGAAACACACACTGCTGCTGCAGGAGATCATGAGGAGGATCGATGACGACAAGGCCGAGACCGAGGCCCGACTCGCGGCCTTGGAGGGCCCTCTGCGCGAAGCGGAAGACGACGATGTCACCTCACCGGGCGTGCATATAACGCGAGCCGAGGGGCATCTTAAGAGCGCCATGGAGCAGGTCGGCCTGGCTCAGCGGGAACTGGTGGCGGTTCGCGATTACCACGATCCTCGTGTGCCGCCGCGATCGGGAACGAAGAGGCGGCACAGGTGGAAGTGGGTCGAGTACTGACCCAGTTTTCTGCCCCTCGCTTGCGGGATACCGCGGGGTTGTTGTCATTTCGGAGTTATCTTGTATCTTGTATTTGTAATCGCTAGCGACTGTTTTAGCCCGCCTATGGGCCTAACTTGTTACTGCTGAGGTTCATTGGAAATATCATGCTGTTTTTATTGTTTTCTGTGGGCGGGTTAAGGGAAAGGCCCTTTCTTCCTCCTGCGCTTATCGGGGCGAGGGCGAGCCGAGGGGCTCGCCAGACGGGATTCTCCCGACTCGCGCGGAACAGCGTGCGGGTGCGGGTTGAGGCTCGCCCGCACTGGTCTCCCGCGGTTACGGCCGGGCGAGAACCGTGCCGGACCGACCTTTGAGGTGCGGTCGCGCGCGGGAAGTCGAACCGTCGGATTGATTTTTGCTATCCGCACCCCATCTTTCAGCGGGAGGTTTCCCGCCCTTTCTCTTTTCCTATAAATAGGCCTTGCAGGCCCTTATCTCTCCACCGATTCCAAACCCTCCTGCTTCCCGTTCCCCGCGGAGTACCGTCTGTGTTCGCCTTCTGTCTCTTCTTCGCGCGTTCGGCGGCGACTCGATGGGAATGGGCGGAGGCGGCGGCGACGTGGACGGCCTGAAGCAAGTGCGCTTGGACCTTCTCCGAGCACGATTTTCCTCGCGCCGTCCTCTCTGAGCGCGAGTACCTGGATGCCCTTGGCGACCACGTTCCGCCGGGCTTTTCTGCGAGGCGGCCCGGGGATGGGGAGAAGATCAACGACTTGTCTAGGGACGAGCTCGCCATCCCTCTCGCTCACTTTGAGGTGGGCCTGCGACTTCCCCTGTGGCCCGAGGTGCGACAGGTGTTGAAGTATTTCGGGGTCATCCTAGGCCAAATGACCCCGAACTCCATAGCCGTCATGGTGGAGGTTCGCCTGCTTCCTGCGAGAGGAGCGGGTGGAGTTCAGCCTCGCCGTGTTCCGGAAGCTGTTCTCCTTCCGGGCGAATCGAGACGGGACGGCCTACTTCTCCAGCGCCCACCTCAAGGTGCGGGAGACAGTCAACAAGAGTCACAATTGGCTCAAGAGATTCTTGTTCGTCAAAGGGGACTTCGGCCAACGTCCCCTTCTCGCCGGTGCAACTTAGCGAGGCGAGCTACCGGCCCCCCAGCCTAGGCGGCCACGAAGCTGACCTGTGCGCGTTCTTCGCTGGGAAGAATTTTGAGGTTGTGTTCCTGCGCCGCCATCTTGACGACCTCGTCGCTGTCCCGCCGGGGGGAGGTTTGTCTCTCGCCGCTGTTATACCTTATTCCCTTTCTTCCTTTATCTCACCCCTTCCTTCTGTCAGGCGAGCGCGACGTCCCTCTTCACCCTCCTTACGAGAGCGCTCGTATTCCCCCCGGGGTTCTCGCCCGTGCGCAAGCTGCGGATGCCGCCCAGCGCGACATCCCATCGGTCCCAGCCAAGAAGCGGCCGGGTGGTGGACAGCCAAGCCCCTCCGTCAAAGGTGGCGAAGACCGTGGATCGACAACTCGCCGCGAGGCAAAGGAAGGACAAGGCTCCCGCGGTCCTGCCGGCCGAGGGCCCCTCGCCCCCTCTGGTTGCTTCGACCAGCGACTCCCCGGTCGGGGCGGCGGGCACCTCCGCGCTGCCGGGCGGGTCTCAAGCTGCTGCGGAGCCGGTGCCGAGAGGGCATCGTAACTTCGGCTACGGCGAGAAGTACCAGGACGAGCTCGGCGTCCCGCTCCTGTCGTGGGATAAGGAGTCGAACCGCGCGATGATCTCGACCCTGCTGCCGAGCTGGATGGAGCAGGACACCATCGGCGGGGAGGCATACAACTTCTCCTTTGGTCTGTACTCGCGTGAAGACGCCGCCATTTATGACAAGGAGGAGACGCGAGTGCTGATTCATGAGAGCGCGCGGGCCCAGCTGCGCGGTCTGGAGCTGGCTCACATGGTGGGGAGGCGCTGCACCCAGGTGGAGCGGAACGCCGCGTCCATCCAAAAGATGGCGGATGAGAAGGAAGAGGCCCGGAAGCTCGCTCAGGTGGACGCGGACCTTCTCAGGAGGCGAGCCGACGCGGCCGAGGAGACCCTCGGGCAGTACCTGGGCGGGGTGGTACGTGCTCAACCTGAATCACACTCCCTCCTTTTCGCGGACACAGCTCACGATTATTCTTATTCTTTTTTCCCCAGGACACGGCGACGGCGAGTCGGATGGGTGCCGAGATCGCCACCCTTGGCCAAGAGAAGGCGGCGTTGGAGGCACGGGTACGCGAGCTGGAGGCCGCCGCCGCTGTCCCTCCTCCAGACAGCAGGGTCTGCCCACGTGAGCACCTCTCCGACTACGACCTGTAGGTGCTAATGCAAAAGAATGCTGCCAGCGCAGCGAAATACACGATGCAAATGCTGCGGCGCGCGGATCTGCTTACGAGCGAGGCAGCGGGACTCTCGGCGGAAGATGTGGTGCCGGCGCTGTTTCTCCCCGTGCCGGAACCTGGCGACAAAGGCTTCCGGCCCATTTAGGATTTTTCAACCCAGATCTCGCGTTTCCCTAGACTCTCATAATTTATTCTTTTAGATGAACATTATCATGCATATCAATCTGTTCTGAGATGTATGCGCGAGTTGCGCTTATACTTCGTATTTTTTAGCTATTGTTCCTTTTATTAATGCCCTCTTCGCCCGCCTTATTTTTCATCCGCTGTTATTGCCGTATGGCGCGACCTGCCCCTGCGGCCCGGCTCGGACGAGGCGGATGCCCGTCCGCCGAGCGAGGCGAGCCGGGTCGTCCCTCGAGCGAGGCGAGCCGGCTCGTCCCTCGTCCATATGCCTAATTCCCTGCGGGCTCCCGCCCAGGCCTTTGCGTCTACTCGGCCGCCTTTCCTGGGGCTTGAGGGTGGGGCTATGCTAGGCCCTTTCTCCCTTTTTTCTGACTAACTCTTGTGATTCCGACCTGCTGCTCGTGCCTTTCGAGTAGTTCCCGGCCTCGCCGGCTAGGTGGGAGTCCGGCAACGTGATTTGTTCTGGGTTGCAGGTTATCGCCTACTGAGTCATTCCATCGAGTGACTTCCGGCCCTGCCAGCTAGGTGGGAGCCTGGCAGCGGGATCTTCTCGAGGCTAGGGATGACACCGAGTGACTTCCGGCCCTGCCAGCTAGGTGGGAGCCTGGCAGCGGGATCTTCTCGGGGTCCAAACACATTCCATCGAGTGACTTCCGGCCCTGCCAGCTAGGTGGGAGCCTGACAGCGGGATCTTCTCGAGGCTAGGGATGACACCGAGTGACTTCCGGCCCTGCCAGCTAGGTGGGATCCTGGCAGCGGGATCTTCTCGGGGTCCAAACACATTCCATCGAGTGACTTCCGGCCCTGCCAGCTAGGTGGGAGCCTGGCAGCGGGATCTTCTCGAGGCTAGGGATGACACCGAGTGACTTCCGGCCCTGCCAGCTAGGTGGGAGCCTGGCAGCGGGATCTTCTCGGGGTCCAAACACATTCCATCGAGTGACTTCCGGCCCTGCCAGCTAGGTGGGAGCCTGGCAGCGGGATCTTCTCGAGGCTAGGGATGACACCGAGTGACTTCCGGCCCTGCCAGCTAGGTGGGAGCCTGGCAGCGGGATCTTCTCGGGGTCCAAACACATTCCATCGAGTGACTTCCGGCCTTGCCAGCTAGGTGGGAGCCTGGCAGCGGGATCTTCTCGAGGCTAGGGATGACACGAGTGACTTCCGGCCCTGCCAGCTAGGTGGGAGCCTGGCAGCGGGATCTTCTCGGGGTCCAAACACATTCCATCGAGTGACTTCCGGCCCTGCCAGCTAGGTGGGAGCCTGGCAGCGGGATCTTCTCGAGGCTAGGGATGACACCGAGTGACTTCCGGCCCTGCCAGCTAGGTGGGAGCCTGGCAGCGGGATCTTCTCGGGGTCCAAACACATTCCATCGAGTGACTTCCGGCCCTGCCAGCTAGGTGGGAGCCTGGTAGCGGGATCTTCTCGATAGGCTAGGGATGACACCGAGTGACTTCCGGCCCTGCCAGCTAGGTGGGAGCCTGGCAGCGGGATCTTCTCGGGTCCAAACACATTCCATCGAGTGACTTCCGGCCCTGCCAGCTAGGTGGGAGCCTGGTAGCGGGATCTTCTCGAGGCTAGGGATGACACCGAGTGACTTCCGGCCCTGCCAGCTAGGTGGGAGCCTGGCAGCGGGATCTTCTCGGGGTCCAAACACATTCCAATTCTCTGAGCAAGCTAGATATGACAATCCTGGGGGGAGAGAAGAAAGACTTCATTATAACAAATCGCGTTGCTTACAGAAGCTTAGGGAAAAAACCTCTTCAAGTCGTCTCCACTCCAGGTGAGACTCAGGGCCTCGCCCTCTATATTTTGGAGCCGATAGCCCCCTGAACTCAAAGCTTCCTTCACAATGAATGGCCCCTCCCAGCTGTGGTTGAGCTTCCCTACGGACGCTGACCTCCCTGCCGCGTCCACCTTCTTCAGCACCAGGTCCCCTTCTGTGAACTGCTTGACCCTGACATGCTTGTCAAAGTATTTTGCCATCCTCCTTTTGACCTCCTCCTATCGGATGGCCGAAAGATCCCTCAACTCTCCTACCATGTCAAGGGAGAGTCTCAGCCCCTCCCCGTTCTCGGCTTTCCATTCCTCTCGGCCCTCCCTGGCCGTTCCGACTCGCGGCGTTTGGACCTCAAATTCTATGGGGAGAACCGCCTCGCACCCATGGGAGAGCTTGAAGGGGGTCTCCCCCATGGCCGTGTTTGGGGTGGTTCTAAGGGCCCAAAGAACGGCGGGGAGCTGCTCCACCCAGCTCCCCCTCAAGTTTTCCACCTTCTTCTTGAGGAGATTGACGATGATCTTGTTCGCCGCCTCCACCTACCCGTTGCTCCTGGGGTGGTGGACCGAGGTGAACCTGAGGTCGATTCCAAGCTGCTCGCAGAAGCTGGTGAACTCGGCACTGGCGAACTGGGGTCCGTTATTGGTGACGATGGCTTGCGACATCCCGTGGCGACAGATGATCTCCCCCCAGACGAAGTTCCTGATCACTTGGGAGGTCACCTTGGCCAACGCCTTCACCTCCATCCACTTTGAGAAGTAGTCGATCATCACTAGGAGGAACCTTCTCTGGCCGCTGGCCTGGGGGAACGGTCCAACCAAATCCATTCCCCAGATTGCAAAGGGCCCGGGGGCCGTGATACTCTTGAGTTGGTGGGCCGGCTGTAGCTGGAGGGGGGCGAACAGCTGGCACTTATGACATTTCCTTGCGAACTCCGCGGCGTCTCGGCCCAGGGTGGGCCAGAAATACCCTTGCCTGACTATCCTTCCTTCCAGGGTCCGACTCTCGGAATGACTTCCGCACTCCCCGGAGTGGACTTCCTCCAGGATCCTCTGCGCCTCACCCTCGGCTACGCAGCGAGCCAACATCCCGGAGAGGGTCTTTCGGTACAGCTGCCCGTCCTTAAGGAGGTAGTAAGCTGACTTGTGCCTTAGCTTCTTCCTGTCCACCCCTCCGGATATTCTCCCGTGGAGAGGAAAACTACTACTGGGTCCATCCACGAAGGCTGCTGATCGATCTCCATGAGCTCTCCTTCTTCGATGGAGGGGCGGAATAGGTCGGTGATGGTGCCCCCTGCTCGGGGGCCGTGCTTCGCCAGTTGGTCAGCCTGTTCATTCTCTCCCCTTGGCACGTGTCGGATGGAGAAGGTCTGGAAGGTCCCTATGACCCCCTTCGCTTTGGCCAAGTATAATTGCAAAGTGGGCTCCCTTGCTTCGAACTCCCCGTTGATCTGGGAAGCCACCACCATGGAGTCGGTTAGGACCTCCACATCCAGCACCCCCAGCTCTCTGGCCAGGCGCAGCCCCGCTATCACTGCTTCGTACTCGGCCTGGTTGTTGGTAATGGGGAAATGCACCACCACCGTCTGCTCAATCTGAGTCCCTTGAGGGCTTTCCAGAACCACTCCTATCCCGAGAGAATGCCTTCCTGAGGCTGCATCCACCCTCACCTTCCAAGGAGTCGGGCAAGTGAGCTCCTCCTCTGCTACTTCTACCACGTAGTCGGGCAGGAAGTCGGCCATCGCCTGAGCTTTGATCGAGAGCCGCGAAACGAAGGAGACATCGAACTCGCTTAGCTCCACCGACCACTTGGCCAGCCGGCCTGAATGCTCCACCCCCTCGAAGATGTTGTAGAGAGGATCGTCGGTCACCACTCGGATCGAGTGCGCCTGGAAGTAAGGTCGTAGCCTCTGAGCTGAGACGATTAGTGCGAACACGAGCTTCTCCAAGATTGGATATCGGAGCTCGGCCTTCCTCAGGACCCGGCTGACATAATAAATGGGGAGCTGCCTCTTCCCCTCTTCACGTACTAAGACGGAGCTCAAGGCCTCTGCCCCGACCCCGAGATATAAGAACAAATCCTCACCCTCCTTCGGCCTCTGGAGCAGCGGAGCCTGTGTCAACTGCGCCTTGAGGGCCCGGAACGCCTCATCGCATTCCTTGGTCCATTCAAACCTCTGGCCTCCCCTCAGCGTTTTGAAGAAAGGGGAGCACTTCTCCCCTGACCGAAAAAGGAAGCGACTCAGTCCTGCTAGCTTCCCTGTCAACCGTTGGACCTCTTTTGCATTCCGCGGGGACCCCAGCTCCAAGATGGCCTTGACCTTGTCTGGATTCGGCTCGACCCCCGCGGGGGTGAGGAGATGCCCCAAGAACTTCCCCCGGCTAGCCCCAAAAACACACTTAAGGGGATTCAGCCGCATTTTATATCTGCGCAGGGTGGCGAACGTCTCCTCCAGGTCCCGGAGGTGGGAATCCACGTCCCGGCTCTTGATCATGAGGTCGTCCACATACACCTCCAAGTTCCTCCCCCTCTGTTCCTTGAAGACCCTGTCCATCATTTTTTGGTAGGTGGCCCCAGCGTTCTTCAGCCCGAACGGCATCATCTTGTAGCAGTAGCAGCCGTCCCCTGTGATGAATGAGACATCCTTGATGTCCGGGGGGTGCATCCTGATATGATGGTAACCTGAAAAGGCATCTAAAAAACTCATTACAGAAAAGCCGATGGCGGAATCAACCAGCGCGTCGATCCGAGGCAAAGGGTAACAGTCCTTAGGATAAGCTTTATTAAGAAGGAAAAAATCGATACACAACCGCCAGCGGCCGTCTCCTTTTTTGACCATCACAACGTTGGAGACCCAGTCGGGGTACTGAATTTCGGACACGAAGCCAACTTTGAGAAGCTTCGCCACCTCCTCCCTGATGGGTTCTGCCAGCTTGTCCGCCGTGGATCTCTTTTTCTGCTGGACGGGGCGTGTCCCCGAGTCCAAGTTGAGGCGGTGGCAGGCCACATCCGCGTCAACCCCCGGCATCTCCATGGCGTTCCAGGCGAAGATGTCCACGTTCTTCTGGATGCACTCCAGCATCCGGCCCTGGTCCTCCGGGGTCAGCCCTCCGCTGACGCGAACCTTCTCCATCCTTCCTCCCCGGGTGAGCACCTCCAGCTCCACCACTTCTTCCGCCGCCTCCAGCCTGGATCGTTCCCCCCATCCTTCGGCGTCCCCTTCCTCCGGAACGGGGACCTCTACCTCCATCTCCCCTCCTACGGCCCTTACTTCGGCCACTTCCTCCAGATCTCCCCCCTCTGCCTTCTCTGCGCAGTCCCTTACCCCCAGCTCCACCTCTCCGGCTTCCTGCTCGTCCTCCTCCATCCTCCGCCCCATGTCCTCGGCTCCTTCCTGCCAAGAGATGGTGTTCACCGCGGTGACGTAGCACTCCCGCGCCACCTTTGGGTCTCCCCTAACCCTGACCTGCACCCCCTCAGCGTTGAACTTCAGGCACTGATGGAAAGATGAGGGGACGCAGCGGAAGGCACTGATCAGGGGCCTCCCGAATATTGCGCTGTAGCTGCTGGGGGCGTCCACAATGACGAACTTGCAGTTTCGGGACTGCCCCCACCTAGGGTGACATGGAGGCCGACTCCTCCCTCTACCTCCTTCCTTTCTCCCGAGAATCCGAACAAGGGCCCGTCCGAGGCCAGCACCCTCTTAGCTTCCACTTGCATCGCGTCAAACGCCTTTTTGAAGACGACGTTCACGGAGCTTCCATTGTCCACGAGGATCCGAGAGACAGTGAAGTTCTCGATGGCGGCCTTGATGACCAGCGCATCACAGAACAGATCCTCATGGTCTGGCATATAACTTCTGGAGAAGGTGATCCTCTCCTCTGGTGGCGGGGTTTGCGACGTAGAGGCGACGCTCCGCCGGTACATGGTGTGGAGGCTTGCCTTGCGGGAAGCCTCGATCCCCACTCCCCCGTAGATCACCCCGATCCCTCCTCGGGTCCCCACATCCACCCGGTCTTCGCAGCGATCCTCCTCTGCCCGAGGCAGGACCTCCTCGATCCTCACTTCCTGCCGCACCTCCTCCTGCTGCTGCTGCCGCCCCCTGTTCCCCCTCATTTCCAGGAACTCCGGGCACGTGGCTGTTGCGTGCCCCTCTTCTTGATGGAAGTCGCAGTAGGGCAGCTCCACCCTGAACTCCCTTCTCCTCCTTCTCATGATCCCCCTCCTGGCTCCCAGAGCTATGGCCATGGCTTCCTCCTGATCGGGGAGTCGGGGCCTCTGGCCCTGCCTCCAGCCTGGCGGGTGGAATTGGTCTTGCCTCCCCTGAAAGTGACCCCTTCTGAAGTTCCACCTCTGTGGCCCCTGCCCCTGCCACTCAGGCCTCCAGCCCAGCCGACGGTCGGGCTCCTGGTGCCCCCACCTCGGCGGCTGCTGCCATTGGGGCTGCCTCTGCTCCCTCTGCTCCCTTTGCCTAGGCTCCCCCCTTCTCTCTTTCTGTCCTCTTCCTCCTTTCGACTCCTTTTCCTCCTCAGTCGCCCACCTGGCCAACTTCCTTGCAAATTCCGGGTTCGACGCCTCCCCGTCGACCTCTCTCGCCGCCCTCTCCATCAGCTCCTCGTAGGAGAGGGGGGGGAATTCTCTTCAGCTCCATGCGGAAGAAACCCTGCTGCAGGCCCAGGGTGAAGGCCATCATCAGACTGTGGCCCGACATCTCCTGGACCTGGGTAACCTCCTCCTGGAACCGATCCACATAGCTCCCCAACGTCTCGTTCACCCCCTGCTTTATGTGGAACAGGGACTCAGACTCCTTCTTCCTCTTCTTTGAGGTAGTGAACCTCAACATAAACCCTCGGTGCAGGTCCTCGAAGCAATAGATGGAACTGGCCGGCAGCTGGTGGAACCACTCCCTTGCCTTCTCTCGGAGGGTGATGGCGAAGAGACGGCACTTGAATCCGTCCGACATCTGACGGATGGAGACTACGTCCTCGAACCACTGGACGTGCTGAACCGGGTCTCCCTTCCCGGTGTAGTAGGTCATCTCGGGCTCCCTAAACCCGTCTGGTACTGGAGCTGAGGAGACCAGCTCGCTGAAGGGGCTGCCTCCCCACACCTGGCGGGCCGGCGAGTCTCGCGGGCCCAACTCGCCGAATCGTCCTCGGCCTGCCAAACCGGGGAAGAGCTCGCGCCCCGGGAGCTCGCTTCCTCGGCCTTCCTCGGCCACCTCCTTCCCGGCTCGCCTGCCGGGTGCGTCCTCGCCTAAGGAGGGGGCGGCTGCGATCGGGATCGCCGGAGTCGAGCACTCGGCCTGCATGCCGAGCGCGATCTTGACCAGAGTCAGCACCTCATTCCTGAAGTCTTCAAACATTCCCACCGTTGCAAGAGGTGGTGGGGGTGGCGAGTCCTGTCCGTCAGATCCTTGACCTCCCGTCATTGAGCTCGCCGAAGCTTTTCTGCGCTGACCACTGTCCACGCTCACCGCACCAAAAATGTTGAAACCGGAATCCGGTCTCTTGTGGAGTTCGACCCTTGGGGAAGGGGCGGTCTCGCGCCTACTTTGCTCCTGCAAGAAAAACAATGAGAGAGACAAGAGAGAACGGACCCAAGGGCTCGGCAGGGAGGTCCCACCACAAACCCGGAAGATCTCTGAGCGCTTCCCCTACTTAGCCAAGAGCCGAGCTAAGGTACCCTCAGAGAACACTTGAAAATGAGAGTAAGGAGGCACTGAAAGCGTCCGTTCTGAGGTACCCCTTGGGTCTTATTTATAGATTTTCAGAATTTGAACTGCCAATAACCAAAAGGACTAACCTGGAAATACCAAAAGGCCCCTGGCTGGGTCTGCCAACAGCCAAACTCCGCTGTTCTGAATAGCTATGCGCAGTCCAACCTGGTCTGCCAACAGCGAGGCTCCGCTGTTCTGAGTAGCTATTCGCACCCCTGGGGGTCAGCTAGCCTCCAGTTCCCCCGCAGGAGGCGGGCGCGGCCTGGCCTCGCGGCTCGCCTATCCTCCCTGGGCGAGCGCGAGACGATATGGGCGAGCTGCCCGTCTTCTGTCGGGCGGATCGGCAGCCAGGTCGCGTGTGGAGGGTGGTCGGCGGTCGTCGCGACTTCGATCGACCCGCCAATCGCGGGTCGCCAGCTCACTCACCTCGCCGGCTCGCTTGCCTGAAATGAGCGGGAGCGGGCCAGCCCTTCCGCCGTATAGCCCGTCTTGTCGCTCGGGTGCGGGTCGCGGGGCCAGGCCTGCTCAACCTCCCTGGCGGGACCCGCTCGCCGGACACAGGGTTGTACAATGCAGTTGATGGTAAGAAAGGAGGAAGAGAAGACTACCAGAGTTGAGCACAAAGAAAGAGCTTTGGCTTTCAAGACAGAAGCCACTAGGAAATATAAAAGTAAGTCTCCATCTCCACCTCCAAAAGTTGCTGAGACTGAGACATATGAGTCAGAAAGCAAGAATTCTGAAAGCAGTGAGAGTGATGAAGATTTTGCAGCTTTCATTAGACATTTTCAGAAGTTTCTTAAGAAGAAACAGTGGAGGTCTAAGTCATCCAGTTCACAGAAGTCATCAAAGAATGAAAGAAGAAAGTCCAGGCAAAGTAAAACTACATCCTCAAAGATAGTTTGCTATTGTTGTAACAGACAGGGACATGTTGTTGCTGACTGTCCAGAGAAGAGGAAAGAGTCAACTGATAAGAAGAAGACTCAAATCAAGGGCAAAAAGGAAAGGTCCTTTGTTGCTAAGAAGGACAAAAGTCTGTCTGATATGTCATCTTCAGAAACTGATTCAGAAGCTGAAGCTTATATTGGACTGTTTACTGAAGAAGAGGAAGATGAGTTCATACAATTAATGAACTCAATATATGAGCATGAGGACATTCAGTGCCAGGGACTGATGGCCTTATCAGAAGGAGACAAAATCCATGATCAACCTGGACCAAGTCAGGTACAAAATTGTTCTGTTAGTTCAATTTCTAGTACTGAGTCAGATTTAGATACATCAGCATCAAGTGATGTTAGTGGATCTGAATCTGAAGGAGATATTCATCAGTTGATTGATGAATATAGAGTAGTGTTGCAAGTTTTGAAGAAAAGCAAATCCTTAGCCAAGAGTCAGGCTAAGGAGATTGCCAGTCTTAAAGTTGCTGCAACAGATTTTGATAAGTTGCTTGATCAGAAATTAAATGAAATAGCCAAACTGAAGCACATTACTGTTATTCTGATGGGGACTATAACATTTAAAAATGATCAAATCAGAAATCTGGAGATTAGTCTTCAGAAAGAGATAGATATAGTAGCAAGGTTTTCTAAACTAAAGTCTGTTCTACCTTTGATAGATGAGTTCATTTCTCAAAAGGGTAAAACTGGATTGGGGTTTACTAAATCTGCCAGGACTGTACAATCCAAGTCTAAGGGCAAAGCCCCAGTACTCAACAAGAAGCCCGCTGTAGACATAACAGCCAGGGTTGTACCTAAACAAAGGTACAACAGATTTGAGTGCTGGTGCTGTGGCAAGATAGGCCACTTTGCCATAGATTGTTGGCATAATTCAAATGCCAAGGTGAGTAGCAAACTGCCTACTAGAAATGCTACAGGTAGTTTTGTTAAGAGAAAGACTAACTTACACCAAGGACCCAAGAATTATTTGGGTTCTAAGGTTAAGTAATCTGTTTTGCAGGTAAGTCCAAGTGGCCATGCCCCAAAATGGTACTTGGACAGTGGATGTTCCAGGCACATGACTGGAACTAGGGGATTGCTGAAGGACTATACACCAATCAAGGATTGTCCTAAAGTCACCTTTGGTGGTTCTGAAAAAGGAATCATCAAAGGTTTTGGTAACATTTCTAGCAACCTTATTACAATTACTCAAATGGATTATGTTAAAGGTTTGAAACACAACCTCATTAGTATAAGTCAGCTGAGTGATTTAGGATATGACATCTCATTTGTCAAAGATGGTTGTCATATCAGGAGGTCAAATGATCAAAAGATCATTCTGACAGGTTATAGGAAGAGAAATGTATATTGTCTAGACATTATGTGTGACAACAATGTTTCTCCTATGTGTCTTGTAGCTGATGAGAAAGTCTCTCATTGTGTCAAATGGCACAAGAGGCTAGCCCATCTTAACTACAAGACAATTGGCCAACTCTTTAGCAAAGCGTTAGTGAGGAATGATCCTCAGGTTAAGTGTATAAAGGATGGGATATGCTCAGCTTGTCAAAAGGGCAATCAGACCAAATCCACCTTTAATAGCATTGAGAACAAAGATGTTGTGAGGTGCCTATAACTCTTGCATATGGATCTTTTTGGTCCTATGTCAGTTCATAGCCTAGGTAGGAAGGTCTACACATTTGTGGTTGTAGATGACTACTAAAGATTTTCCTGGGTGTTCTTCCTTAGACAGAAATCTGAAACTCCAAGTATCTTATACAGCTTTATTAAACAAATTCAGAATGAATTGGACAGTATAGTGGTCAAAATCAGAAGTGACCATGGTACAGAATTTCAGTCTGACAGTATGACAAAACTGTGTGAAGAATTTGGAATTTTTCAGGAATTTTCTTCACCAAGAAAACCTCAGCAAAATGGTATTGCTGAGAGGAAAAATAGAACCTTGATAGAGGCTGGTAGAACCCTATTAAGTGACACATCTCTCCCTAAATATTTCTGGGCTGAGGCAGTAAACACTGCATGTCATGTAATTAATAGGGCTACTATCACCAAGAGCCACAATAAGACCCCCTATGAGATTGTGAAAGGCAGAAAACCAAATCTATCCTATTTCAGGATCTTTGGTTATAAATGTTATATACTTAAAAATGGTAAGTCTTATTTAACTAAGTTTGCTGCCAAATCCCAGGAGGGGATCTTTGTTGGGTACAGCAACAACAGTAAGGCTTATATGGTCTACAACTTGACTACACAAGTTGTAAAAGAGACTGTTCATATTGTTTTTGATGAGGCCAGACTCATTAACAATGAATTGTCTAGAAGTATTTGCAGCTCCACAGGTGTGACTGAGAAGATGGACAAGCTCACTATAGAAGAAGGTCCTACTGCCAGTCAGCAAGTAGAAGAAAGTGGCTGCTGTCTAGGGGGAGTACAAGATACCCCTATTGTTGAAGAAGACCAAGAGGAGCAGCTGAATGAAGAAGCTGTAGGTGTACAACCTGGAGACAGGCTGCCTCCAGCAAATAGGCATTTGAAAGATCATCCAACCAATCAAATTATTGGAGACCTCAGTTAAGGGGTACAAACAAGGAGCAGAAATCTAAGTTCAGTTCTCTACTCCAGTTTTCTATCCCAAGTAGAGTCAAAGAAATTTGAAGAAGCAATCCTAAACCCTCATTGGATTGAGGAAATGCAAGAGGAGCTGAACCAGTTCAATAGATGCAAGGTCTGGGAGCTTGTTCCTAAACCAAAGGGCCACAACATAATAGGAACTAAGTGGATCTTTAGGAACAAGATGGATGAACATGGAGTTATTGTGAAGAACAAAGCTAGACTGGTTGCTAAGGGATATAGGCAGGAAGAAGGTATTGACTTTGATCAAACCTTTGCTCCAGTAGCCAGACTGGAGGCCATAAGGATGTTTCTTGCCTATGCAACCTATCAAGGGTTTAAAGTATACCAAATGGATGTTAAGTCAGCTTTTTTGAATGGAAATCTGAAGGAAGAAGTCTATGTGGAACAGCCATTAGGTTTTGTTGATTCTACTAAACCTAATTATGTTTATAGAATTAGGAAGGCTTTGTATGGGTTAAAGCAAGCCCCTAGGGCTTGGTATGAAACCCTGTCTAGTTTCCTCATTGAGAACAAATTCTCAAGGGGGAAAAATAGACAAGACTCTATTCCTTAGGGAATCCAGAGACAAGATCATCTTAGTCCAAATATATGTAGATGACATCATATTTGGGTCTACAGAACATGGTCTTTGCAGAAAGTTTGCAAAACTAATGCAAGGACAATTTAAAATGAGCAGTATGGGGGAACTTAAGTTCTTCTTGGGTCTCCAAGTTAGACAGACTGAGGATGGTTTCTCCATATTCCAGTCTAAGTTCACCCTAGAATTGATAAGGAAGTATGGTATGGAATCATCCACTACCATGAAAACACCTCTGGGGTCAATAATGTCTTTATGCAAAGATGATGCAGGGAAACCTGTAGATGAAACCTTGTATAGAGGGATAGTGGGCTCCCTACTTTATTTGACTGCAAGTAGACCAGATATCATGTATGCTACATGTGTTTGTGCTAGGTACCAAGCTTGCCCTAAAGAATCTCATTTGATAACAGTCAAAAGAATTCTGAGATATCTTAGGGGCACTCCTTATCTAGGCCTTTGGTACCCTAGGAATGGAGAATTTGAACTGACAGGTTATTCAGATGCAGATTTTGCAGGCTGCAAGGAAGATAGAAAGAGTATCACAGGTACCTGTCAATTCCTAGGTGGAAGGCTGATATCATGGAGTAGCAAGAAACAAACAAGTGTGGCTATCTCTACAGCAGAATCAGAGTATGTTGCTGCAGGAAGTTGTTGTGCTCAACTTCTATGGATTCAACATCAGCTAGAAGACTATGGTATTCAAGTAAGTAGAACACCTTTATTTTGTGATTCTATTAGTGCTATTTCTATTGCAAACAATCCTGTCTCCCATAGTAGGTCTAAGCACATAGAAATAAAGTACCATTTTCTAAGAGAACATGTGGAAAAAGGAAAAATTTCACTAGATTATATTAATACAGATAATCAGCTAGCTGACATGTATACTAAGCCTTTAGATGAAACCAATTCAATAATTTTAAAATTGAATTAGGGATGATAAACTTAGAATAGTTTACAAAAATTGGCTAAGTAAAAAAGTGTCGACACTCAGAGTTGTCTGTGTCGACACATAGAAGCGGTGTCGACATTTCAGAGAAATGGTGTCGTCACATCTAGGAAGTCCGTGACGACACTTCAGAGAAGTAGTGTTGACACATGCAGTGTAGGTGTCGACACATCCAAGGTGGTGTCGACACTTAAGCTTTACTCAGAATTAGTCTAGTAAAGTCTCGACTAAGTGTCGAGCTAAGTGGTGTCGACACATAAACAAGTGTCGATACATATATTCTGTCGACTATACTTATGTCGACACATAGTTGTCGAGATATTATAAGTGTGTGTCGACACTTTTCAACAGTGTCGACACAATTTAAGTATTTTTATGCGCCCTTTCATCTTCGATTCTAGAAAGGTATAAATAGGTTCTCGCCATTGTTTGTTGACACGCTGACCAAAGTTTCGAGACCAAACTTGTGTGTCGACACCTCTCTTCTATAAATTTGAATTTCTTCAAACCATAATGGCGCCCAAGCTGGAAGAGAACATTAACGAAGGATATGAACTCGTGCGACACGCATTTGATGAAGCGGAACCCGAGATCAAAGGCGAGATAACCCTAATAGAAGAGACTGGGTTAGAATTTCTTGTATCAGAACCGATCAAGATATGGAAGAAGGAAGTCCTCCAATTTCTGAATGGAGCAACTCTAGATGAATCAGGACTTAAGATTAAGTCCAGAGTTCATGGGGCAAATGTGAAAGTCTCTCCTAAAAGTCTAAGAAAAGTTCTTCAAATACCAAGAATAAAGGAAGAGGAAGATGTATCTGCTTCTAAGAGTAGAGAAGCATTGAGATGGTGTGGACTAGATTCAAACTTGAAAATAGGATCCGTGTTCAATAGAAAGGGAATGAATATGCAAGGCAAGTTTCTATCTGAGATTGTGGACAAGGTCATACTGAGCAAGCCTGGTGGGCATGACAGAATTTCAGCTCACATGTTCAGTCTAATGACCAGGATTATCTTCAAACTAGAAACTGATTGGTCTGCAGTTGTGTTTGAGAATGTTGGAACACCCTATTACTTATTTGGGTCAGGATCACTATTTCTCTAAGAACCTTTGCTTGACCTTCTGTATAGCTTAATAGGTCAATTAGAATTGAGTCTAAGGGTTAGAAGTCTAGGTTTGGAAGCTGCCTTGAAGACCAGGATTCTCTGTCTGAAGACTAAGTCATATCGTCGAGCTCAGCACGACGATTCGTCGAACTCCGGTCGACAATCGTCTAGCTCAACTTCGACAGATCGTCGAACTCCATTCGACGATCGCTGAGCTCAACTTCATTATATCGTCGAACTCCATTCGACGATCGGTGAGCTCAGTTCGACGATGTTGACTCTGTATTGGATCTTTATCTCTGAGCTCAGTTCGACGATCTTTGAGCTCAGATCGACGATTATTTTGTTGCTGTGTGTTTTCAGATCGCTGAGCTCAGCTCGACGATAGCAGAGCTCAGTTCGACGATTTCAGATAACTTCCAGAATTCAAATTCAAATCAGTTAGGAGTTATTCTGCAATTAATTCAGAGATTTGCTAGCCGTTTTCATTCAATTCTGGACCAAGTTTCAAGGGATTTTTCAGGAATGTATTTATGGACTTTCCTCCAGAAGAGATTATGCAATTAAGGATGCAATCAATGCAGACCAACGGCTATACTTGACAGAGAATGTTATTCTACTCTATACCAGAGAATAAGAAACAGAATTTTTGAATCTCTCAATAGAAGAACACACAATACAGAGAGAGACATACTGACTATAGAGACACATTCAAAAATCTTCTGTCAAAAGGAATTCTGAAGAACACTCATCCAAGGAGACCAAGTTTTCAAATCTTCAGATCTCTTTAGTTTTCAAAGTGTTCAAGGCCAACATATTTTCAAGACTCCAGACACTCAACATTTCAGCTATTGCTGAAATCATCCATTGCTGGAGTTCAATCTTGGAATGCCTATCACCCTCAGCAAAGCTTTTCTTCCTGAAGATCTCAAGGATTCAGGGGGAGCTTTGACAACAACAATCCACATAGTCTTCTCAGTTGTTTGAGAAAGAGAAGACTGCCATCACTCTCTCACCCCCACTCTGTAAAGGGTTTTTCAAACTCCCTTCAAAAGTTTGAACCTGGTTTTTGAGCACCTTGTCAAAAGCTCATTGGTGGCAAGACACCTGATCAAAAAATCTGCTTTGGTTTTTGAGCACCTTATCAAAAGCTCATTGGTGCCCAGGACACCTGATCAACTCATCCTGCAGTGGATTCCTACCTAGAGTGGTAGAAGAGTGGATGTACCCAAGTTTGGGGAACCACTATATTTCCTTATGTCTTCTGGTTTTGCTTGCTTTTAATTTTTGTTTCTGGCCTTGATTTTTATTTGCTTAGCTTTTGTTTAACTTAGTTCTGTGATTAGACTTTTTATTGCTTCCCTGCTCACACATATTACAACAATTGTTGTAAAAGTTTGTAAAAGTTATTAAAGCACCATATACTCTATTCACCCCCCCCCCCCCCTCTAGAGTATATCAGATTTAGTTGCACTTTCAGAGAAGATAAAAGAGAGTATGAAGAAGCCCAATTTGGGAAGAATTCTGAGTTTATACCTAGCTGGTAGTATACCAGAAGTGATGAATCAAGTAGCTGGATCTAAGATTAACCACATGAGAAGAATGGATTTGAGAATCTTCTCTAGGTGGGATAAAGTACTGACCAAAGAACTGCCATCTCCAGTAAAGGACACACCTCAGAAAAAGAAGAAGAAGACAGCCCCTGTGGCTCAAGAATCCTCAAGCAGCTCTAAAGAGCAAGTTGTTTTTACTCCTGATGAGGTAGAAACTGGAAATGCTGGACAATCTCCAGCAAGATAAGAAGATGCAGAGAGGAAGGGGGAGCTACCCTCAGCAAGCCCAATTCACCAGGATTCAATCCAGGGGGAGCCTCTACTTGTGGAAGAGCCAACTCCACTAGAGAGTGAACAAGCTACTCAGACCATACTTGAGGTAATAACTGAAATCAACCAATTAGATTTTCCTATTGAGAATGAAGTTAGGACTGACACATTATCTGATGTTAATCAGCAACCTCAGATTCTTAGTCAACCTCAGGCTGTTGTCATGGAGGACACATCTGTTGCTGATCAACTGGTTGATGATATAAGAGATTCTCCACCCCATCCTCAACAGGAATTTACTTTAGAAGAACTATTCCCTGACCTTCTACAAACTGACTTTGAGAGAGAAAAAGCTGCTGCCGAGGGGGAGAAAGTCATTATTGAGGGGGAGCATGTGGAGATTGAAGCAAAAACTGCAGGCAAAAAAACTGAGAAGCCAAAGGATGCTGGGCAACCACCAAGGACTGAGAAGGATTCACATCCTAGTCCTAAAGACAGAGTGGATATTGCTAGCACTTCTGCATTAGAAGATGAAGAAACTGCTAGAGCCAAGAAGAGAAAGTTCCAAGTCTTTAAGAGAAGCAGCCAGAATTATAAGAAAGCCTTACAAACAATTGCTCCACATCCTGCCCCATCTACTGATTTCAGTTCATTGATGGTGGCTTTATAGATTAAGCTTGATGAGCAAAGGCAGGCTTTGCAAACTTATATGGATGAAGGGCATAACTCACTGCAATTTAATCTGGCCCAAGACATTAAGTCAATCAGATTTGAAGTGAATCTGAACATGAAAGAAATGACTGACTGCTTCCATAAGGGAGGCAATGCAGTAGTCTATCTGGCCACACATCAAGAGAAACTCAAGACAAAACTTGATGAGCTAGAAGTGAAGCAAGGCTATGTCCTGGAGAACCAGATAAGAATGAATGATAATTTGACTGCTTCACATAATGCAATAGTAACTGAAATGAAGAATATGGCTACTACTTAGACTACAGCAAGTGCTACTGACATGGATGAATTTGACAAAGCATTGCAAGAGAGCCTCACTGTTGTTAAAACTGCTATAGAAGACTCTCAGAAGGCAATTACTGACAAGCTCCAAAGATTGAAACCTTTTTATAAGGATGGAGTAAACTATCTGAATGCGCAGATAAGGTTCCAGAAAGATGATCTGAGGGATCACATTGAGAGAGAAGTCATAAAGGGGGAGAGGGTATTAGTTAAGGCAGGCTATGATCATGCCAAATGGATTTCAAATTCCATCAGAGCCACACTTGGATATCCACCCTTATGTGATGATGACAATGTTGCAGAGTCTGGTATTAATCCTGCATATCTTGGAGGAGAGCAAGCTGAAGTAACTCAGGTAATATACCCTCCAGCCGACTTTGACATGATACATCAAGAGATACAGTCAATGTATAGCCCTCCTGAGGGAAATCAGAATGTCATCATAGAGAAAGTTGTTCAGCCTGTGCCAGAGGCATTACTGAAAGAACAAGAAGCCTTATTAAAGGAACAAGAGACTCAATTGTCTAAGAAAAGATTCAGAGAGCAAGCTGAATTGAGACATGATTTTGAACAATGGAGCCCCACTTCCAGGAATATCATTTTGACTGCATGGAAAGCTGCTAAAGATAATATTCTGGATAGAGGCAAATGGTACTCTGAACAAGAATGGAGGAAACATGAGAACAAATAAGAGGCTATTGTTCAATATAGAAGAAAGGCTAAGATGGGAAATCTACCTCCTACTGCACAGGAGCCTAGCAAGTACTTCCCAAAGCCTTATCATTATTTTGAAATGCAGAAGATCAAGGCTGAAGAGCAGAAAAAGAAAGATCTTAAAGGGAAGAAGCCTGCTGCTGCTGAAGATACTGAAGCTCAAGTTCAAGCAAAGATTCAACCTGGAAAAGGGATTGTAATCAAGGAGCCAGAGCAGCCTTAGGATAGAAATTTTTCTTAAGTTTACTATGTGTAATCAGTTGCATTCAACTTTCTGTAAACTTTTGAATAATGGAAATGTTGAAGTTGTTAGAATAATGTGATATGTGTTAAATCTATTACATTACTGTTCTGATATATTTGTGTATACATGTTTTGTTTATACATGTTTAGGTACTTACCCTGTCATTTAATATTGTTTTACATCATACTGTGAATTTTTTATGTATGGTGTATATCATTGACTAAGGGTTATGACTTCTCCAAATAGGGGGAGATTGTTGGGTACATTGGAATATATGTACCTGATTTGAAGAAGCCTCACCCAACTCAATGATATACATCAAGGTGTATTTGATGTGTTTTGAGTTTATTTGTGCAGGTTAAGTAATTGCAAGGAAAGCAAAAAGTTTCTAAGTCCATGTGTCGACACCCAGAATAAAAGTATTGACACTTAAGGAGACTTGTGTCGACACCTAAAGAAGCTGTGTCGACACTTGGAGTAGTTGTGTCGACACCAGGGATGCAGAGTCGACACCAGAAGATAAGTGTCGACACCAGAAGATAAGTGTCGACACATACAGGCAGTGTCGACACACAATGAATAAATGTCTAAAGAATCAGTGTCGACACTTAGAAGCAGTGTCGACACCCAGAGGAACTTTGTCGACATCAAAGGTGTCGACACTAGGAGGCTGTGTCGACACTCAGCAAACATCAACAAAGTTCAAGTACAAGTGTCGACACTAGGAAGAAGTGTCGACACTCAGTAAACATCAACAAAGTTCAAGTACAAGTGTCGACACTAGGAGGCTGTGTCGACACTCAGCAAACTTCAACAGAGTTTAAGTACAAGTGTCGACATAATGAACAATGTGTCGACACTCAGCAAAAGTCTCAACACATGAAGAATGTGTCGACACAAGGAGATGTGTCGACACTCAGCAGAAGTTTCAACACAGAAGGCATGTGTCGACACAAAGAAGATGTGTCAACACTAAACAAAGTTCAACACAAGAAGATGTGTCGACACAAAGCAGAAATCAACTAAGTAATAAAGAAGGACTTGTGTCGACACACATGATCAGTGTCGACACATGTTCAAGCAGTATCGAGAAGCAATTTCTACAACACAAGGAGTTGTGTCGACACCATGAAGGCTAGTGTCGACACTTAGTCTACTTGTGTCGACACTTAGTCTATCAGTGTCGACACTTAAATACTGACTATCTCGACACTTTCAGACAGTTACAGAAAATTCAAGAAGTGACTAGATGACTTGACAGCTTCCATTCCAGCCGGTCTACTGCAACTGTCAGAGCTGTCAGAAGTTAGTTAGAAACCGGATCAGCTGGTCACCATGAAGAAAGCCTATATAAAGGCTTATTCCTTCAACAGAAAAAAATAGATTTGAAAAGAGCAATCACTGAAGTGAGAAATAACAAACCAGAAGAAGACCTTCAGGTGAAGATCTAAGAAGTTGGAGAGAGAGAGAGCTCCTTCTAAGAAGATAGCTGTTGAACCAGGCCGTGAAGAAAGTTTCAGATTGAGATCTGATTCTTAAGTCAGCAGTGATTGAAGATCATCTGCATAGAGTTTCAACCCTACTGTGTTCTAATTCAAGAAGCTTTGAAGAAAGCCAAGGGAGGTTGATCTCAGCAAAGTTCTTCCAAGAACTCATCAAGAAACCTGTCAACTCTTCTCTCTCATTCTAAGTTGTGGGTATATACTGTGTAATTTTAATTTCTTGTAGGATCCTAAGGGATCTGAGTTGTAAGCCTGAAATTATAAAGGCTGAGTGGTAGGGCCTATGTGCCTGAGTGTAGGAGATTCATTTCTCTGAGTGTAGGCCTTGTTGAGGGCTGAGTGTAGGCCTTGTTGAAGGCTGAGTCTAGGTCTTGGTGAAGACTGAGTGGTAGGGCTTTTGAGCCTGAGTTGTAAGAGTGGGATCACTTTGGGCTGTAGGAACCTATTTGGGGTTCTGAGTGTAAGATCTGAGGATCTGAGGAATAGTGGAGAAGTTGGGCCGAATCTAGTACACTACTAGATAGGCGAAGGGGGAAGTGGATGTACCCAGACCTTGGGGAACCACTATAAAATCTGTGTGCTCTCTGTATGTGCTTTATTCTGTGATTGCTGTGTTGTATTGCTGTGAAGAATTGCATATAATTCTGTGTGTCTGCTTGTAAAGTTTAAAAAGATTAAGTGCACCTATTCACCCCCCCCCCCCCCCCCCCCCCGCGCTCTAGGTGTTTAGGCACTAGTTCTTTCAGATCCCGCCAACAACTCGGGGTGGCGATGCTCCTTCCTTGCATTTATTAGCATAACCAAGTAGTATATAAATATACATTGCATCACAGGCGTTGGCACGCATGGCCACACGTCACGTGCACTCAGGGCACATTCTCGGTGAACCGGCCAATGTCACGTCAATTTAAGACATCGACATTTCGGACTCACCACCGCCCCTTTGACGGCAAAACATATGAGCATTTTGTCTTCTTGCATGGGTCACGTTAATTTAAGCCATAGACCGCCGAAGACCCTCATCTATGCCAACGACTCTAACCGAACGACATAGAATGGTTACAGTTCCACCTAACCCGTGCTCACATCGCAATGACAATTTAAGCCATATGCGCGGGTCAAACTTCTCACGAGTCCCGTTTTCATTACATACTTTATGATAAGTTGTAAATATACCTATTTTTGTGTACATTAATTTAATTGTTTTCATTTATTTTTGTCGTTTTTACTTATTTTTATTCAATAAAATGCTCCTATTTTTGTAAATATTATACTAACTTATTTTATTTTATTTTTCAGGGAAAAATCAAAATCTGCCAAAAATTGACATGTCACGCCCGTGACAAGTTGGTCACGCCCGTGACTAGGGCGTGACACGTCAAAAGCCGTGAAATCAGCAATTTTTGAAGAGCAAAGCCTGACATGCCCGGGGTCACGCCCGTGTCACCCGACACGGGGCGTGACCCAAGCCCGTGTTCACTCCACTCGACGATTTCATCTCGACGATCGTCGAGTGTCGACACCAGCCGACACGCCCAGAGTCACGCCCGTGACCTGGGGCGTGACCTTTCCAGCTAGCCCGACAAGACCTGCCCGAAGACTTTCGGCGCGCACCGCGCCCAGATCCACCTGCTTGACACGCCCAGAGTCACGCCCGTGACCTGGGGCGTGACCACTGCGAGACCGACACGTGTCCAGCCCGAAGTCCACTTTCCCGTCAAATCGCCGGCCGCCATCCAAATAGTACTGTCACGCCCCCTGTCACGCCCGTGACCAAGGGCGTGACCCATGTAAATTTTTTCTATAAATTCAGAGGTTCTGCTCTGGATTTCTGTTCCTTTTTTGAACCATTTTGCTTAGGGGTTGTGCTGCCGAAATGCTTCCAAATTCTATGTAAGAGATATATTTCTCCCCCTCTCCTTAGTTTTATTTTCGTGTCTTTGTAACTCGTCCTTTTATTTAATAAAATGTGTTCTTTTTCTTCTCTTAATATGGCTTTGGAATGGATTAATGCAAATCTCCCCTATGCAATCTTATTTTTCATTTTATTTTAACTTAGTTTTTGTCTTTTTAAAAGGCGTGTGTGAGTGTATGAGTATAGTTTTCACTTTTATGTTTTCATTTTCTTACTTAGTTTTGTTAACTTAGGTTTTTATAGCTTTCTATCTCATTGTTATAAACCCGTAAAATTAATTTCAAAGTGATTTTCATTTCTTTTAAGTTAGATTTTTCTTTTTAGGATGTAAAACCTTTTCATTATTTTCAGTTTTTTTTCACTTTTTAATCAGTTTTACGGAGTTATAGGAATGATTATATAGTCGTTTTAATTTTTCGTGCACTTTGATTTTCATTTAAAACTTTTTCCTTATTTAATTTTTTCGTTCTCTTTTTATGCATTTCTACCGCATTCTAGCGGTAGAAATGTATTCGTTTTTATTTTTCGAGCACTTGCGTTTTCATTTTTATTTGCAAAACTTTCTTCCCGTTTAATTTTTATTTTCGCTTTTTATGCATTTCTACCGCATTTTAGCGGTAGAAATGCAGTTGTTTTAATTTTTCGTCAACTTAGTTTTTCTTAATTTTTTCGCTCATGTGTGTGTGCGCATTTATTTCCGTCTACTCGTTAAGAGTTAAATGGCGCTTGCTTATTTTACTTTCTGTAGAGTGCGTGAGTTTGTAATTTTCCTTTTTTTCGCCTACTCACTTGAGTTTAATGGCTGGATTTTATTTTGGTAGAGTGTGTGTGTTTCATTTATGTCGAGAGAGAGTGTGTGTGCGTCACATTTATTTTGTCCTACTCGTTTGAGTAGGACCCGTATTTATTTTCTCCTACTCATTTGAGTAGGACTTGCGTGTGTGCGTTTTACTGCTTTCATTTCTCCCGCCCACGCATTTGCGCCGGGACTCGTAATTTACTGCTTTCTTCAGTCCTACTCGTTTGGGTAGGACTTGCAATTTTCTGCTTTCCTTACTGCTTTATTTTACTGCTTTCATTTACTGCTTTCCTTTATTGCTTTCTCTTCTGCTTTTTCCGCAAGCCGTCCCCATTCCGATGAGTGGTTAATCGTTCTTAGCCCTCGGCATCGAAGAGCATTGGGACAGATAAAATAGCTTAAAATAACTAAAGGTCTAATCTTTCTAATTAATTAAAAGTACTTAAGGTTTGCCCGGGGTTAACGACGCGTAGGACCACATATCGATGTGTGGGCCCTATTTCCGTTTTCCATACGCTCGCCGAGAGGCCGTGCGTATGGACAGATCACCCCTTGGCAAAGAGAGTTCCGCACTAACCCTCGAGAGAGGAGGCGCGCCAACTCTACCGGATTGGGTTCCCCACCCAATAGCGGGGTTCTTAGCGTAATGCGGGCGTTAAGAGGAATCCTTCGTCGGACGAGAGCCCGGTCGAATAGTCTTAGCGTTCAGGTGAGCGATAGCCCTATAGCTAGGTGAGCTCATTTTAGTGGAACCTCCACGGCCAAGTCTCCGCCTTAATTAATTAGAAATTTAGGAGCTCTTTTTATTTAAAGTCTATTTTAGTTCATTTGTTTTTTCGGTGCCATCGAGCTAAGCTCTTCATCGGCACCACCTTCAAGCTTTCTTTTTATTGCTTTCATTTTCTTTCTGTCATTTTCTGCATTTTTTTTATATATAAATAACCCGACAAGTTAATTATCGGTAAAATAATAGTCCCCTCCAGGGAAGTGTAGAAATAATCGAACGGGACCCGAGAACAATACGACCTCGATATTCCACCCGGAATATCCTGTACTACTCACGATAGGTGCACTTGCCTCCTTTCGTTAAAACTCGATCACAACCTTTTTTATATCCAAAATAAATAAATAAATACGCGCGCCCCGTTTTCTTAAATAAAATCACTTCCGCCTTTTTTCTCAAATAAAACCGTCGGTCGCCGCGTGACCGTAAATAATTTTGGAGTTTTAACCATCAAGTTTTTGGCGCCGTTGCCGGGGAAATTTTAGGTTCGTTATTTTAAACCCTGGAAATCTATTAATTTTACCTATATATATTTATATATAAAAAAAAATAATAGTTTGGCCAACTAAAAAAAATTATAATATAATAATAATAATAATAATAAAAACTTAAATATATATATTTACAAATTTATAAAACCAAAAAAAAAAAATTGATTGAAAAACTCAAAACAAAACAAAAAAATTTTTTTTTTGAAAAACCTTAAAAATTAAAAATTTGAAAAAACTTAAAAAAAAACTCTTAAAAAACTAAAAACTAAAAAACCTACCTAAAAACAAAAAAAAATAAAAAAAAATCAACTAAAAAATAAAAAATTTACTTAAAAACACCAAAAAAATATATAATGTGATATTAATAAATCTATATATTTTTTCTTTAACTTCTTTTATTTTACTTTGTTTTATTTTCGTTTCATTTTGCTTCAACACGCTTCCGTTATTGTGCGCGCTAGGGGATCACATATTTATCACGCAATGGTCGCTAAGGCCTTAGCTACCTTCGAGTCGCCCACGCACTTGCCCCATACCGCCCGCACACTTTAGGCCGACTTTATCCTTTTTTTTTGTTTTTTCTGTTATCTTTTTGCTTTTTCTTCTAAATAATGCAGGGTTTCCACCTGTGCCTCCTGGACTCGTCTAAGGGATGCTCCTACGCTCCCTTTTTTTTGTACTTATTATATTTTGTATATTATCTGTTCCGCATACTTAGATTGCAACATTGGGGACAATGTTGGGTTTAAGTATGAGGGTGTTTTCCTATTCTGCACTTTTTATATTCTGTACTTAACAAAAAAAATACAAAAAAAAATGCAAAAATCAAAAACTCAAAAAATTTCATTATTTTTATAATAGAAAAAAAAACTTAAAAAAATTTATAAAACTCAAAAAAAAAAAATTCAAAAAATCTTTTTACTTCGTAAATATTTTTTTTTAAAAAAAAATTCTCTTTCCCCCCATCTTCTTTTTTGTAAAAACTCGCATCTTGCCTGCCCGCGACGGTCGACTCATCGAACCAACCATCCAAATAGAGTCTGTTCGCGGGGGCCGCCTTCGAGTTTTTACTCTGTACCTTTTTTTTGTAAAAATCTCTCTTTCCCCCTATCTTCTTTAAATAACATTTCTTTCTCTCCTCTTTCTTGTAAATAACTTATCTACAAACACTAAAACATCAAAAAAATTAGAAAAACCAAAAATTCATAAAAACAGATAATAACTCTAAAAATTCAACAAAAAAGATCATAATCAGAAAAAAATAAAAAAAATGATAAAACTCTAAAAAATCCAAAAAAATGTTTTGTTAATTATGTAACAAAATAATTCGAATACACCATTTCTTAACCCTTTTTGCTTTCCACAAATCTAGTTTCGAGTTAATTTATATGCGAATTTTAGTTATTCTTTGCTTACTATTCGTTTATTAATTAAAGTTCGATAGATTTAAGTGTCTGGGGTTAAGTCTTAAAGAATTTTTTATGTCTTATCCTTATAATAGGGAACTTGTTTTTCACCACCACACTTCTAATTTTATAAATAGAAGCTCATTTTTTATGTTAGAAAATAACATCCATGGATTTCAATTATTTCTACTTCATGTTTTTAGAAACATTGGAACGTTCATTTTAAAAAGGTTGCTCTCAAAACCTTTTTATTAAAATCTAGTTTTTTTTGAAAAAAAATAAACCCACTTCCTTTTTTCATGTCTTACTTGGCATGTTTACCCCTATCCCTTTAAAAGATCTTATGTCAATGGGAATAAGATTTCATTCCGTAAACATAGGCACCCAATATTTAAAAAGATTATATGTACGGAGTAAGAGGATAAAATTCATTACTCCTACGCATATACATTGGGTTATTTATTATTTATGAAGAAAAAAAATTATTATGTGTTAGGAAAATAAGATTTCATTTTCCTAACTATTCAAAAAAAAAAATTGGAGGTTCGAGAAAAAATTACCTCACCTCAATATCCAAGCCTTCTTCATAAACCACCAAACCACTTAGCCTATTTCAATGATTCTAGACTTAATTTATATTTTTTTTTGAGAGCATAATTTTTAAATTGCATTATTTCCTTTAACTTCTTTTAAAGCTAAAGTTTTTTGTATAAATCCAATCCATCTTTGTTAAACTAACAAAAATAAATTTTTGCCTTCTATTTTATTTTATGTAGAAGTATTTTTGAAACTCTTCCTCTATTCATAACATTTCATAAATTAGGATTTAATTCTTTAACCCCGGATGTTTATTTTGATCTTCCTTTTAATTAAGTCAAGCGGTAGCTAAACTTAGGATTTCTTTTATTCCTTATAAGTTCATCTCCAACTTTTGCTCTGGAATAGCAAAAGCTTAAGTATGGGGGTATTTGATAAGTTGTAAATATACCTATTTTTGTGTACATTAATTTAGTTGTTTTCATTTATTTTTGTCGTTTTTACTTATTTTTATTCAATAAAATGCTCCTATTTTTGTAAATATTATACTAACTTATTTTATTTTATTTTTCAGGGAAAAATCAAAATCTGCCAAAAATTGACATGTCACGCCCGTGACAAGTTGGTCACGCCCGTGACCAGGGCGTGACACGTCAAAAGCCGTGAAATCAGCAATTTTTGAAGAGCAAAGCCTGACACGCCCGGGGTCACGCCCGTGTCACCCGACACGGGGCGTGACCCAAGCCCGTGTTCACTCCACTCGATGATTTCATCTCGACGATCGTCGAGTGTCGACACCAGCCGACACGCCCAGAGTCACGCCCGTGACCTGGGGCGTGACCTTTCCAGCTAGCCCGACAAGACCTGCCCGAAGACTTTCGGCGCGCACCGCGCCCAGATCCACCTGCTTGACACGCCCAGAGTCACGCCCGTGACCTGGGGCGTGACCACTACGAGACCGACACGTGTCAGCCCGAAGTCCACTTTCCCGTCAAATCGCCGGCCGCCATCCAAATAGTACTGTCACGCCCCCTGTCACGCCCGTGACCAAGGGCGTGACCCATGTAAATTTTTTCTATAAATTCAGAGGTTCTGCTCTGGATTTCTATTCCTTTTTTGAACCATTTTGCTTAGGGGTTGAGCTGCCGAAATGCTTCCAAATGCTATGTAAGAGATATATTTCTCCCCCTCTCCTTAGTTTTATTTTTGTGTCTTTGTAACTCGTCCTTTTATTTAATAAAATGTGTTCTTTTTCTTCTCTTAATATGGCTTTGGAATGGATTAATGCAAATCTCCCCTATGCAATCTTATTTTTCATTTTATTTTAACTTAGTTTTTGTCTTTTTAAAAGGTGTGTGTGAGTGTATGAGTATAGTTTTCACTTTTATGTTTTCATTTTCTTACTTAGTTTTGTTAACTTAGGTTTTTATAGCTTTCTATCTCATTGTTATAAACCCGTAAAATTAATTTCAAAGTGATTTTCATTTCTTTTAAGTTAGATTTTTCTTTTTAGGATGTAAAACCTTTTCATTATTTTCAGTTTTTTTTCACTTTTTAATCAGTTTTACGGAGTTATAGGAATGATTATATAGTCGTTTTAATTTTTCGTGCACTTTGATTTTCATTTAAAACTTTTTCCTTATTTAATTTTTTTGTTCTCTTTTTATGCATTTCTACCGCATTCTAGCGGTAAAAATGTATTCGTTTTTATTTTTCGAGCACTTGCGTTTTCATTTTTATTTGCAAAACTTTCTTCCCGTTTAATTTTTATTTTCGCTTTTTATGCATTTCTACCGCATTTTAGCGGTAGAAATGCAGTTGTTTTAATTTTTTGTCAACTTAGTTTTCTTAATTTTTTCGCTCATGTGTGTGTGCGCATTTATTTCCGCCTACTCGTTAAGAGTTAAATGGCGCTTGCTTATTTTACTTTCTGTAGAGTGCGTGAGTTTGTAATTTTCCTTTTTTCCGCCTACTCACTTGAGTTTAATGACTGGATTTTATTTCGGTAGAGTGTGTGTGTTTCATTTATGTCGAGAGAGAGTGTGTGTGCGTCGCATTTATTTTGTCCTACTCGTTTGAGTAGGACCCGTATTTATTTTCTCCTACTCATTTGAGTAGGACTTGCGTGTGTGCGTTTTACTGCTTTCATTTCTCCCGCCCACGCATTTGCGCCGGGACTCGTAATTTACTGCTTTCTTCAGTCCTACTCGTTTGGGTAGGACTTGCAATTTTCTGCTTTCCTTACTGCTTTATTTTACTGCTTTCATTTACTGCTTTCCTTTATTGCTTTCTCTTCTGCTTTTTCCACAAGCCGTCCCCATTCCGATGAGTGGCTAATCGTTCTTAGCCCTCGGCATCGAAGAGCATTGGGACAGATAAAATAGCTTAAAATAACTAAAGGTCTAATCTTTCTAATTAATTAAAAGTACTTAAGGTTTGCCCGGGGTTAACGACGCGTAGGACCACATATCGATGTGTGGGCCCTATTTTCGTTTTCCATACGCTCGCCGAGAGGCCGTGCGTATGGACAGATCACCCCTTGGCAAAGAGAGTTCCGCACTAACCCTCGAGAGAGGAGGCGCGCCAACTCTACCGGATTGGGTTCCCCACCCAATAGCGGGGTTCTTACCGTAATGCGGGCGTTAAGAGGAATCCTTCGTCGGACGAGAGCCCGGTCGAATAGTCTTAGCGTTCAGGTGAGCGATAGCCCTATAGCTAGGTGAGCTCATTTTAGTGGAACCTCCACGGCCAAGTCTCCGCCTTAATTCATTAGAAATTTAGGAGCTCTTTTTATTTAAAGTCTATTTTAGTTCATTTTTTTTCGGTGCCATCGAGCTAAGCTCTTCATCGGCACCACCTTCAAGCTTTCTTTTTATTGCTTTCATTTTCTTTCTGTCATTTTCTGCATTTTTTTTATATATAAATAACCCGACAAGTTAATTATCGGTAAAATAATAGTCCCCTCCAGGGAAGAGTAGAAATAATCGAATGGGACCCGAGAACAATACGACCTCGATATTCCACCCGGAATATCCTGTACTACTCACGATAGGTGCACTTGCCTCCTTTCGTTAAAACTCGATCACAACCTTTTTTATATCCAAAATAAATAAATAAATACGCGCGCCCCATTTTCTTAAATAAAATCACTTCCGCCTTTTTTCTCAAATAAAACCGCCGGGTCGCCGCGTGACCGTAAATAATTTTGGAGTTTTAACCATCACTTTACATAACCCAGTTATGTTCAAGTTGTCTCCCAGGCCACCAAGTTGGCAAGATCACGCATCCGCCCAGTTTTCCGGGTGCACCTTAGGGTTAATCCCCAAGGCTCCCTGTTGCAATCTACCACGTAGAAAACTCGAAAAAAAAACATTCACACGGAGTCTTCTCCGGCATTTATGCAATGCAACATCACCGATCCAGACCAACATGTCCGAATAGGCTTCACACATCATGCCTATGTCCGTTCTCGATTACGGACTCTACACAATGGGGACTTCATATATCTACCTGAAGGAATACCTCCAACTCACCGCAAACTCATGAGAGCGGGCTTCCTATGCAAAAGAAGGAGAGCTTCACATGATCAAGTAGAGAATCGTTACCCTAGCGTTCTTCCTTGGCGCCATGGAAAAGTACGTGGACGAAAAGCACCGCAATCTCTTTGCCTTCGTAGATCCGAAGTCGGCTCGCGATTTGGAGCTCTAAAACTCCTCCGAAGACTGGATCTAAGCTTCTACTTCCTCCTTTGCTCTCCCCTCTCTCTAGGATTTAGACAGAGAACCGCGGCAGGAAAAATAATGCTTCTGAAACCCTTTCTCTCGGGTATAATCCTTTCAGGATAACCACAGCCGTCGGATCCCTCAAAAAGAAACGCACGGCTACAATCCAGGTCTGACCTAGACGAATAGGGATAAACACCGCATGGTACACCAACAGGAGCAGGACACGTCCGGGTCAATGTCGGAACAAATAGTTAACTCCCGCCAAAACCATGTGTCAACACTCCGCGTCGACTGAGTCAAACACGCCAGAATTAGCCCCGCGCTCGACGATCGACGAACCAAAATCGTCTACCGTCGACAGATCGTCAAACAGAGATCTAAAGCCCGATCGTCGAACGCAACACTCTGGCCAAATCGTCGAACGTGCGGCCCGATCATCGAACCCACGACTCGATTGTCAAACCCAGAAAGCGGCCCGATCGTCGAACACAGATAGCTGGCCTGATCGTCGAACCCAGAAAGCTGGCCCGATTGGCGAACGCAGCATTTTGACCAGATCGTCGACCGCTGCTCGACGATCGTCGAACCCAGTTTTCTTCCTGATCGTTTAGCCAACTTTGGACTAGCCCGACATGCCCTGGGACACGCCCGTGTCCCGGGCCGTGTTTGCTGCGCGACGATTGTCGAACCCAATTTCGTCGACCTCTCGGCCAAATCATCGAACTCAACACGACACGCCCTGGGACACGCCCATGTCCCAGGCCGTGTACCTCCTGCCAAATTCCAAATTTGGCCCGAAACGCCTCCCGTCGGTCTTTTGAGTTTCGGGTCGTTACAACTCTCTCCCTCTTAAAAGAATTTCGTCCACGAAATTTCATAAAGGAAAGAGAAGCACAAAACTAAAATTTGTACCTGAGCGGAACAACTCCGGATACTCGTCAAGCATAGTCTGCTCTCGCTCCCAAGAGAGCTCCTCACGACCGCAATTGTCCCATCGGACCTTGACCATCCTAATCTATTTATTGCGTAGCCGCTTGACTTCCGAGTCTTCAATCCGTACGGGTGTGACCTTTTTCGTCAACCCACTATCAATCGGCACTTGATCGACTGCGATCACTTGCGTAGGCTCTTGCACCGCCTTCCGTAGCACCGATATATGGAATACATCATTTAAACCACTAAGCTCCACCGATAGCTTCAACCGATAAGATGCTTCACCAACCGGCTCCAGAACCTCAAACGGCCCAAGGTACCTCGGGCTTAGCTTTTTCAATCGCCGCACCCGCGAGACACCCTTGAATGGTTTGATCTTTAAGTACACCCACTCGCCCACAGCGAACTCCACATTCTTATGCTTGGCATTATAGTACTTCACTTGCCGGTCCTGAGCGATAAGCAGCCTCTCCCGAATGGTTCGCACCAATGAAGTAGCATCCTCCACCTCTTGAAGCTTGTACAACTTTGACTCACCCGTTTCCAACCAGGACAACGATGTGCGACATCTTCTACCATAAAGGGCCTCGAAGGGCGTCATTTGAATACTCGCCTGGTAGCTATTGTTGTACGCAAATTCTACCAAATAAAGGTGATCTTCTCATTGCTTTCCAAAGTCCAAGACACGCATGCGAAGCATGTCTTCCATAGTCCTGTTGACCCTCTCGGTCTGCCCATCTGTTTTCGGATGGAAGGTTGTGCTCAATTTTAACTTTGTTCCCAACATTTGCTGCACTAGCCTCCAATCATTGAACGTGAACCGCCCATCTCAGTCACTCATAATGCCGCGGGGCACACCGTGAAGCCGCACTATGTTATCCACATATAACTTTGCCAACTTTTCCAATGGATCGTCCTTCCTACGCGGAATGAAATGCGACAACTTCGTTAGCCGATCTACGACCACCCAGATGGCGTCGTTCCCCTTTTGCGACCTTGGCAACCCATGCACAAAGTCCATACTGATGTCGTCGAACTTCCACTCCGGAATAGGCTAGGACTTCAGAAATCCTCCCGGCTTTTGGGACTTCTCCTTCACCAAGGCGCAAGTTTGGCACTTCGCCACGTAGAGCGCCACATCTTTCTTCAAACCCGGCCAACAAAACAGCTTCTTAACATCGCGGTACATCTTTGTACTACCCTGGTGAATCAAGTACTTGGTATGGTGTGGCTCGTACAACAAATCCACACGCAAACTGCCCACGTTTGGGATGCAAAGACGACCGTCTTTCCAAAGCACTCTGTCCTCCACAACGAATTGGGAATTTAACCCATCCAGAGCCTCTATCATGAGTTGCTTCATGTGGTCTTCCAAATCCAATGCCTGTCGAATCCGATCAGCCAGGTCATATTGAACTTCAGTCCAATTCAAGAGTGCTTCAGCACTTGAATGCTTATCTACACAAACAATTTCCAACGCCTCCAACTCCCGAACTAACCGCTCATCATGCACCGATAGCCAATTGGCTTGAGCTGCGGCTCGGCGACTCAACGCGTCCGCAACCGCATTACCTTTACCAGACACGTAGTGGATCTTGAATGTATAGTCCCCCAAAAACTCCATCCATCTACGTTGTCGCATATTCAGATCTTTCTGATCAATCAAATACTTCAGGCTCTTATGATCGTTGTAGATATCAATCTTCACACCGTACAAATAATGTCTCCACAGCTTCAAGGAAAAAATCACGGTCGCTAACTCCAAGTCATGGACCGGATAATTCCTCTCATGCACTTTCAGCTGTCTCGAGCCATATGCTATCACACTTCCATATTGCAGTAGCACGCAACCCAAACCGCTGCCCGAAGCATCACTATAAATCTCATAACCTTCGGTCCCACTCGACGAACTCAGTACATGCGTCGTGGTCAACCGACATTTCAACTCCTTAAAAGCTTGCGCGCACTTCACCGTCCAAATGAACTTCTGCTCCTTCCTCGTCAAAGTAGTGAGTGGTAACGCTATCCGTGAGAAGTTCTCTACGAAGCGCCTATAATAGCCTGCAAGCCATAGAAAGCTCCGGACTTCCGCTACCGTAGCAAGCTCAGGCCACTCCCATATCGCAATAATCTTCGCCGGATCCACTGCAATACATTCCCCACCCACTATATGACCGAGGAACGCCACTGAGGACAACCAAAACTCACACTTTGAGAACTTGGCATACAATTGATTCCTCCTTAGCGTCTCTAAAACCAAATGAAGATGCTTGAAGTGATCTTCCTCACTCTGCGAGTACACCAAAATATCGTCGATGAAGACGATCACAAAATGGTCCAAGTACTCCCTGAAGGTCATGTTCATCAAATCCATGAACACTGACGGCTCATTAGTAAGCCCAAATGGCATGACCGTAAACTCGTAATGCATGTATCTCGTACTGAACGTCGTCTTTGGGATATCGCTCTCCCTTATTCGCAGATGATAGTACCCGGACTTGAGGTCCAACTTTGAGTACACCGTCGACCCGACTAACTGATCGAATAGATCATAAATCCGGGGGATTGGGTACTTGTTCTTTTCCGTCAACTTGTTGAGCTCTCGATAATCAATATATAGCCTCAAGCTTCCGTCCTTCTTCTTAACAAAGAGGACCGGTGCGCTCCAAGGTGAAGAACTTGGACGCGCATACCCTTGCTCCAACAACTCTTGCAGTTGAACCTTCAGCTCCGCCATTTCCTTAGGCGCTAGCCGATATGGAGAGCATGACACAAGCTTTGCACCTGATACGAGATCTATTATAAAATCTATCTCCCGTTGAGGCGGGGCTCCAAGAAGATCTGCGGGGAACACATCAGGGTACTCAGCAACCACTGATATACTATCCAACACGGGCTTAAGCTTTGCAACCTCCACTAGTGTAAAGAACAGTTCTGCACCGGCACGAACCGCCTTCACCACCTGAAGAGCAGACATAAACGTCTTGCTCGACCGCTTCAAGCCCGCGAAAGTCGTCTCACGACCTGCTCCTAGCTTGACTTCCTTGCTACCGCAGTCAATATAGGCTCGCTGCTCCGAGAGCCAATCCATGCCAAATATAACGTCGAACTCCACCAACGATAGTAACGACTCTTGCAGATCGAACTCTTGATTCCCAATTCGAATCTTCATGCCACAGATTCTATCCGCGCGCATCGAACACCCATTGGGCAACAACACATCCAACTTGTCCTTCGTCATCGAAGAAGGTACTCCGATGCGCGATATGAATACTTCGGAAAAGAAATAGTGTGAAGCACCTGTGTCAAAGAGTGCCCTTGCTGGATTTTCACAAATCAAAACAAATCCTAAACAAGCAGTGGTAAGATAACATGTGCATAATAAATATTTAAAGAAATTAACTTGCTATAAATTTAAATTTTACCTGTGACCACATCCGCCTGTTTGATGGCCTTCTGTTGGCACATCGGAAGCGTGGTGGGCCCATAACCCATAGGTCAGAGTATCGAAACCTACCTCTGATACCAAATTTTAACACCCCCTATCCGTCGCATAGCATATAACAGTAGGTCTGGCCGGGGCCCGACGCCTTATACTACAGATAGACCGGGTGGTCACTCAATGGAAACCATCCAACCAATCATAACGCCCTACACAGAGCATTCTAGCGGAAGCAGTTTTATAAGTTGCAAATAAAAGAACCCAACAATAAGCATGAATGTCCACTAACAAGACAAAATAGGAATGAAGTACATACACCAGTACTGGCCTTAAGGCCTTACAAATAGTTTACTCAAAATTACATGTTTTTCATACTACGACACGCAGGCCGGTCATACATGAGCAAAAGCAAGTAAACACTTCAATTAGGCCTTCGACGGCCGGCTTCACAATTTTGGCTTTAGCCCGCTATTGACGTGATGTTCCAGTAGTACCTGCAAGTAACAAACCACCGCACGGTGGCAAACAAAGGCAACGGTCAGCAATGCTGACCAAATTATAATGATCCTGCCCCCAACTCGAGGTGGCTATGATCCTTCCTTGCATTTTTTAGCATAACTAAGCAGTATATAAATATACATTGCATCACAGGCGTTGGCACGCACGACCACACACCCCGTGCACTCAGGGCACATTTTCGGTGAACCGGCCAATGTCACGTCAATCTAAGCCATTGACTTTCCGGACTCACCACCGCCACTTTGACGGCCAAACATATGAGCATTTGGTCTTCTTGGCCATAGACCACCGAAGACCCTCAACTATGCCAACGGCTCTAACCGAACGACATAGAACGGGTACGGTTCTGCCTAACCCGTGCTCACATGGAAACGACAATTTAGGCCATATGCGCGGGTCAAACTTCTCCCAAGTCCCGTTTTCGTTACATACTTTACATAACCCGGTTATGTTAAAATTCAACAAACCCGCAGAGGCCTCCTCGGATACCCTGTTGAAACTCAACAAACCGGAGGAGGACACCTCCACTTATAATGTTGAACGTTTTCCCGGATCTTAGAGAAAGCAGGGGTTATCTCAACAAAGCAGTAACAACCAGAAACACATGCAGCACAGGCGTCTTTATTGATCAACAACAAACTTCTTTACAAGGCGAGACATACATGGCGAGACATGATTCGCCAAAACCAACAGAGGGAGAGCAGTGACAGATACAGACAAAAACAATACAAGCCGGGCGGACTCAACCGTCAAGCCGCTCGGCCTACTGCTGTGGAGTCCGCTCAATCCACCAGGTTGCAAAGCCGCAACCAAGCCGCGCGGACTACCCCTTATACCAATGCTTAGCTCTTCACCGCCGATCTACAAGCCGCCTGACAGCGAGGTCGCCTAGCCGCCAGACCGCATACGCTGCGACACCGAATGGAACAGTCCGCCTGAAGCAGGCGACTTCTTGAACTCCGAACCAAGTTGCCAAAGAGAAGACCGCCTGGTCGCTATTCGCGACCTGCTGTTTACCGTCTGTTGCTTAACCACAGAGTCCGCACTGTCCCTAACCAGAGCCAAGTCCTAGCTTTCCATCACTATCCGCACAAAATGCACAGCACAACCCAGTCATCTCTATCAAACCGCGGGGATACCAAAGTCCAGTCCGCATCAACTTACACGAGCTCAATTACTGTTCACTTACTTCGGTTCTGGTAGGTTGAGGTCTCTAATTCCTGATGTGACATGGGTCCTATTTATAGGCACAATGATGAGTGTGGTCACCTCCCTAGCCAATAGGATCACCTCCACATACAGCAGCTAGAACAAATGTGTCCGCCAGTCCACGGACACACACTCCAGTTCGCGCTCCTGTGCAAATAGCCAGCCCGCCTGGCTTCTCCAAAGCTGGACTCCAATATCCAGTCTGCCTTGTCGCCACAGGCCAAGCCAGGACCACCACAGCCGGACTCCGCAATAGCTATGTCCGCCAATCCTGCGGACACGACATCAGAATGCAACCTTGAGTCCACCGCCCCAAAACCAAGACTTCTGCCGGACTCAGCGGACACGCCAAATCAGTCCGCTTCGGACAGCTCTCGTCCGCTTCCCTGAGTCCATTGACTAATCACCAAGGCATTGCCGGACTCAGCAGACACAGCTCTGGTCTGCATAGCAGACCCATGAGTCTGCATCTCCTGAGCCTCTTCACAAGGCTCAACCAGACTCAGCGGACACAAGCTCCAGTCTGCACGCTCTTGCACATGCAATTCTCCAGTCCGCATATCCCCAAGCTAGCAATCAAGACAATAACACTTATTTTGAGCTTGGCGGACTGAGAAAACAGCCCGCGCTCCACTGCCCGATCTCCCCAGACTGAGCCATCTTTGACTTGGTTTAGAACCCACCAAGTCCAGTTTACTGGCCACAAGGGCTAGTCCGCACTTACTGGCAGACGCTGGATCTAGCCCGCCATACCGGGCGACCTCCAGCTTCTGTCCGCACTGACCGGCGGTCTCCGCGGCTTCCATTTGGCACTGCACCAGAGCAAGACCAAGGAAACTGCCAAACCGGTCTGCCGAGCTACAGTTCATCAGTCCGCTTCATGCCGGACTCCGCGGATAGCGATTCCATCCGCATGGTTACTTCCTGGGATTCAATTTCCTGCTGAGTATACACAGACCTGACAGACCGTTGCTGCTGTCCGCGTAATCCGCGCGAACAAACCGCCCAGGCTGCTACAGAGCAAACCGCCTACAACATCCCTGCCGACTTAGTAGTCCGCCAACCCTGTCCGCGTAGGCCGCGCGGATGGGTTGCCCAAGCCTTCCATTCACCCACTTTCACTTCACAGATTTCAACACTCCCCCTTGAAGTGAGAAGTGGTGAACAACTCCAGTAGCTCCCGTAACCTTGCACCTAGTCCCTCCGATAACATCTACGAAGAGATGTCCAAGACATAGTACTCGCCCCGCATATCATGGACCATGAGGGAGCCCTCCAGCATCTCCCAAAAGGAGCCATGCTTCCCTCTGCCTTATTCAGCTTCATCCTCCACTCATGCATCACAGGAGTATCACCAAATACCTTGGGCACAAAAGCCCAAGCCTCGTTACCTCTGAGAGAAGTCACCTCTTCAGCCTTGGTGTCAAACACCTTCTTGATTCTAGTGGGGTCATCACATCCAGAAGAACCTTGCTCGACCTGAGGGCTAACAAAGAAACACGGGACAAAGTCTGTCGTGTTCCCTTCACTATATCGAGCTGGTAACTTACTGATCCTCTTCGATCTCTGAAGAACCTGATCATGGCTAACCACCTCCGCTACTTCTGAACCAGCTCCGTTCCCGGGCAAACCCGGAACAATGCACCCCTTGCTTCCTGAACAAGACACCTCCTTACTGGAACTAGGAGCACCTGGAGCAACGCTCCCCCTGTTACCTGAACCAGAAGTCTCTGCTCTCGAACAAGAACTACCTGTAACATCGCTCCCCCTGCTTACTGAACCGGAAGCCTCCGCCTTCGAGCCAGAAGTACTTGGGGCATCTCTCGCCCTACTTGCTGACCCTGACGCCTTTGCCCTAGAGATAGAACAACTTGGAGCTCCTGGTGACTCAAGCAGCTCCACATGAACCTTAACAGTAGCCTCCTTCAACCCACCATCTGGCCTGCTCATCTCTAGTTCCACATGAGAGCTACCCTAATACGACGACAACTCATCGAAGACAACGTCTCTCGACACGATGAGTTTCTTCATCGCGGGATCCATACATCTCCATCTTCTCTTCTACTCATCATACCCAACAAAGACTATCTTTGTCTTGAGAGCACCCGGAGAGTGCATGTAGCCGGTAGATCCAAACACCTTTAGGTGTTTCACACTATGCTTTCCTCCGAACATCAACTCATAAGGAGTCTTCACTATGATCGGACTAAGAGGCATCCAGTTGATGACATGAGCACCACAGGCCATCCCTTCCGCCCAAAGAGCCTTCCGAACGCCTTTACTCTGAAGCCAACACTTGCAGGTCTCCGTTAACCAACAGATCATCCGAGTTGCAACACTACCTTATTGTGAAGTATGTCAACAAGAAAGCTCCTTCCGAATCCCTTGCCTCATGCAAAAGTTTAAGAACTCGGTTGAGCGAAACTCACCACCGATGCTTGTCCTCAACACCATGATCCTTAGGCCAAGCTGGCCATCCACAAGCTTCTTGAACTCCACAAACAAGCACATCATGTTGGACTTCTTCTTCATGAAGTATACCCAAGTATACCTTGAATAGTCATCAACCAATATCAGCATATACCTACTGCCTCCAAGACTGGCTGTGATGGTCGGTCCCACCATAGCACAATGGACAACCACCAACGGTGCTTTACATCTGGATTGCGCTTTATCAACCATGAAGCGATAAGCTTCACTTTGCTGACATCCCACACACCCCTGACCATCGCCAAAGGATGACAATCTAGGCAAGCCTCTTACGAGTCTTCTGTCCGCCATTGCTTTCAGCTTGTCCATCCCTACATGCCCCAGTCTTTCATGCCAGATAGCTGCACTATCACTGTCCTTCATCCGATCAGCTCCAGAACTTGTTGATAACCCAACAATGTTCTTCTCCTTCCTCCCTATTTGAGCAACGTTCGCAGAGAGCAATACAACCTTGCACTCCTTCCTGAGATGACCATGCTGCTTGCATTCATAGCACCTTGGTCACTCCTTCCTCTTCCTATCATGCCTAGGAGAACCACTCCTTTCATCCTGATATGAAGTAGAAGGACCATCTTCCGCAGCAACCTTCATCTCCTTCCTGAACAACCCAACAAGGGAAGTCCAAACCTCCGCAGCTGACCGACATCCACTGATGTGGTCCAAGAGCTCCGATGAGATCACCTGCTTGAGAATAAACTCCGCTTTCGCATTTGTCACCTTCCAAGCTCTCAACGCGTCAGCATTGCCAGCAGTAGCCTCTTGTCTTCCTGCTCCGCATACAACCTCCCAAAGGTCCTCGCCAAGAAGAAAGCTCTTCATACAAGACTTCCACCTTTCAAAGTTCGTCTTTGTAAGAAGATCAATTCCAAGACAACTTGCATCTTCCGCTGCAATAGTTCTCCCACTGGTTTCCTCTTCACAAGAGCAACAACTTCCGTTGATCACTGCTTGACCACTCCAAGCTCGCTCTGATACCATGTTAAAATTCAACAAACCCGTAGAGGCCTCCTCGGATACCCTGTTGAAACTCAACAAACTGGAGGAGGACTCCTTCAATTATAATGCTGAACGTTTTCCCGGATCTTGGAGAAAGCAGGGTTTATCTCAACAAAGCAGTAACAACCAGCATCACATGCAGCACAAGCGTCTTTATTGATCAACAACAAACTTCTTTACAAGGCGAGACATACATGGCGAGACATGATTCGCCAAAACCAACACAGGGAGAGCAGAGACAGATACAGACAAAAACAATATAAGCCGGGCGGACTCAACCGTCAAGCCGCTCGGCCTACTACTGTGGAGTCCGCTCAATCCACCAGGTTTCAAAGCAGCAACCAAGCCGCGCGGACTACCCCTTATTCCAATGCTTAGCTCTTCACCGCCGATCTGCAGGCCGCCTGACCGCGAGGTCGCCTAGCCGCCAGACCGCACACGCTGTGACATCGAATGGAACAGTCTGCCTGAAGCAGGCGACTTCTTGAACTCCGAACCAAGTTGCCAAAGATAAGACCGCCCGGTCGCTATTCTCGACCTGCTGTTTACCGCCTGTTGCTTAACCGCAGAGTCTGCACTGTCCCTGACCGCAATCAGAGCGAAGTCCTTGCTTTCCAGCACTATCCGCACAACCTGCACAACACAACCCAGTCAACTCTATCAAACCGCGCGGACACCAAAGTCCAGTCCGCAGCAACTTACGCGAGCTCAATTACTGTTCAATTACTTCGGTTCTGGTAGGTTGAGGTCTCTAATTCTTGATGTGACATGGGTCCTATTTATAGGCACGATGATGAGTGTGGTCACCGCCCTAGCCGATAGGATCATCGCCAGATCCAACAGCTAGAACAAGTGTATCCGCCAGCCTGCGGACACACACTCAAGTTCGCCGCTCATGTGCAAATATCTAGCCCGCCTGGATTCTCCAAAGCCGGACTCCAATCTGCAGTCCGCCTTGTCGCCACATGCCAAGCCAAGACCACCACAGCCGGACTCCGCAACAGCTTTGTCCGCCAATCCTGCGGACACAGCATCAGCCCGCAACCTTGAGTCCACAGCCCCAAAACCAAGGCTTCTGCCGGACTCAGCGGACATGCCAAATCAGTCCACTGTGGACAGCTCTCGTCCGCTTCCCTGAGTCCATTGCCTAATCACCAATGCATTGCCGGACTCAGCGGACACAGCTCTGGTCTGCTAACACAGCAGACCCATGAGTCCGCATCTCCTGAACCTCTTCACAAGGCTCAACCGGACTCAGCGGACACTTGCTCCAGTCTGCACGCTCTTGCACATGCAATTCTCCAGTCCGCATATCCCGAAGCTAGCAATCAAGGCAACGACACTTCTACTGAGCTTGGCGGACTGAGAAAATAGCCCGCGCTCCACTGCGCGATCTCCCTAGACTGAGCCATCCTGGACTTGGTTCAGAACCCACCAAGTCCAGTCCACTGGCCACAAGGGCCAGTCCGCACTTACTGGCGGACGCTGGATCTAGCCCGCCATACCGGGCGACCTCCAGCTTCTGTCCGCACTGACCGGCGGTCTCCGCGGCTTCCACTTGCCACTGTACCAGAGCAAGACCAAGGCAACTGCCAAACCGGTCTGCCGAGCTCCAGTTCATCAGTCCGCTTCATGCCGGACTCCGCAGATAGCGATTCTATCCGCCTGGTTACTTCCTGGGATTCAATTGCCTGCTGAGTATACACAAGCCTGACAGACCGCTGCTGCTGTCCGCGTTGTCCGCGCGAACAAACCGCCCAGGCCGCTATAGAGCAAACCGCCTGCAACATTCCTCCCGACTTAGCAATCCGCCAACCCTGTCCGCGTAGGCCGTGCGGATGGGTTGCCCAAGCATTCCATTCACCCACTTTCACTTCACAGATTTCAACAGGTTATGTTCAAGTTGGCTCCCAGGCCACCAAGTTGGCAAGATCACGCATCCGGCCAGTTTTCCGGGTGCACCTTAGGGTTAATCCCCAAGGCTCCCTGTTGCAATCTACCACGTAGAAAACCCGAAAAACAAACATTCGCACGAAGTCTTCTCCGGCATTTATGCAATGCAACATCACCGATCCAGACCAACATGTCCGAATAGGCTTCACACATCATGCCTATGTCCGTTCTCGATTACGGAATCTACACAACGAGGACTTCACATATCTACCCGAAGGAACGCCTCCAACTCACCGCAAACTAGCGAAAGCGGGCTTCCTATGCAAAAGAAGGAGTGCTTCATATGATCAAGTACAGAATCGTTACCCTAGCGTTCTTCCTTGGCGCTATGGAAAAGTACGCGGATGAAAATCACCGCAATCTCCTTGCCTTCGTAGATCCGTAGTCGGCTCGCGATTTGGAGCTCTAAAACTCCTCCAAAGACTAGATCTAAGCTTCTTCTTCCTCCTTTTCTCTCCCCGCTCTCTAGGATTTAGACAGAGAACCACGATAGGAAAAATAATTGTTCTGAAACCCTTTCTCTCGGGTATAATCCTTTCAGGATAACCACAGCCGTCGGATCCCTTAAAAAGAAATGCACGGCTACGATGCAGGTCTGACCTGGACGAATAGGGATAAACACCACATGGTAGACCAAGAGGAGCAGGACACGTCCGCGTCAATGTCGGAACAAATAGTCAACTCCTGCCAAAACCCCTGCTTCAACACTCCGCGTCGACCGAGTCAGACATGCTAGAATTAGCCCCGCACTCGATGATCGTCGAACCAAAATCGTCGACCGCTAACAGATCGTCGAACGGAGATCTATAGCCCGATCGTCGAATGCAACACTCTGGCCAAATTATCGAACGCACGGCCCGATCATCGATCCCACGGCAGGATCGTCGAACCCAGAAAGCGGCCCGATCGTCGAACACAGATAGCTGGCCCGATCGTCGAACCTAGAAAGCTGGCCCGATCGTCGAACGCAGTATTTTGACCATATCGTCGACCGCTGCTCGACGATCGTCGAACCCAGTTTTCTGCCTGATCATTTAGCCCACTTTGGACTAGCCCGACACGCCTAGGGACACGCCCGTGTCCAGAGCCGTGTTTTCTGCTCGACGATTGTCGAACCCAATTTAATCGACCTCTAGGCCAAATCGCCGAACTCAACACGACAAGCCCTGGGACACGCTCGTGTCCCAGGCCGTGTACCTCCTGCCAAATTCCAAATTTGGCCCGAAATGCCTCCTGTCGCTCTTTTGAGTTTAGGGGCGTTACACTGATCCACTGTACCGAGGGATACGACCATCAAACTTAACTGGTTTTCTTTCATATTAAATTATGATTTTATTCAAAGAATTAGAGTCTGGGGTTTTGCCTGAGCGTGTGCAGTTATCCCCTGCACGACGTGACATCATGACATGTATTTTCTCTTGCTCTGTTATGATTTAATTGTTGAGAAAATGTGGGTCGTGACAGTTGGTATTATAGGGAGGTTGCTTGACAATGGGTCAGGCAACTTTCCCTTGTTAGTGTTAGTTGTTTAGTGTCATATCATACACAGAACGATGTGTCATCAATACGTCTTGGCTGAAGAATGAGCATTACACTCATAACTATGACAAGAAGTATACAGGGCATATTATGTAGTATGGTATGCATAATATGTGTTTGTATATGGATCCACCATAGGTGGATACATGTGAGGGTTATGTTGTATGGGATGCATAACCTCACCACATGAATGCCCTTTAGCACGTTTTCATTTTTCTCGTTACATGCAATGTTATGTAGTATGGGATGCATAACATTGCATGTGTATGCCTCTTATAACATGCATTAAGGCCTTTTTAGAACGCATAGCACAACATGTATAACATAACGTAGCATAAGTACAACGTGCCAAGCTAAAGATTTACATGATGATATATGTACACACATGGTTTTGAGTCGAAAGGAATATAAATTCATGCCTTCATGGTCTAAGAACATGTGTTAGTGTGATGATGGTGAATCATCCTAGGTTAGGCATAACATCATTATTGAAATCCCAGAGCAAGTTAGCAGTTGAAGCTCATATTTAAGTATGTTTTGTCTGCACCAAGTAGTTTTGTGCTAGCAGTTGGCCTAGGTCTTGATTGTTGCCAATTCGATTATAGGATGTCGAAGCGTCCTTCGACGAGGCTAACTCCCTAGTCTGACGGCGAGTCTTCGGGTGTGCAGAGCAATGCGATGATGGAGAGTCTGCGACAGAGCAATGAGGCCTTGTCAAGGTAGATGGTGGATGTGCAGTCCCATATCCAGTCTATGTTGTAAGTTGTGTCTGGGCTAGCTCTAAGAGTCCAGGACCCTGCTATGGGTCTAGCTATCCCTGACCCTCCTGCTCCTCTTGTGCCTTCGGTAGTGGTTCCACTAAAGATGACGTTTATCTCTCAGTTTCAGCGACTCAGGCGACCTACTTATGATGGAAAGACAGACTTTATGGTCTTGGATGATTGGCTTATATCGATCGAAGAGATGTTTTCCTACTCTGGAGTTACTCACGATCAGAGAGTGATGATTGCCGCCTACTAGCTCAAGGGGTTAGCAAAAAGTTGGTTGCTGAGAGAGAAGGAGAGCTTGAAAGAAGAATGCTCTTGGGAGTCTTTTAAGGAGATGCTACTGGGAAAGTTTCTACCCTCGGTCGAGCCGGACCGCCTGATGAATGATTTCTTAAATTTGAAGAAGAGGCAGCTCACAGTTAGTGAGTATGAGATCGAGTTCAGCAAGCTGAGTCGGTTTCCCCCGGCTTGGTAAGATCCGAGACAGATTGAGTTAAAAGATTTCTGGGTGGTCTAAGAAGTGACATCCAACAACTAGCTGGTGCTTATGTAGCAGTGAGTTATACAAGTGTGGTAGAAGCTGCCTTGAAGGTCGAGGCAATCGACAATGCTAAGAACAGGGGCCAGCAAATGAGAAAGGATAAGAGGAAATTGGTTGAAGGAAAGAGCCCTCTGGTTCGTCATGCTGCTCCAAGGAAGAAGAGCAAAGAGGTTTGTAGCTTTTGTGGCCAGTCAGGCCACCCCTTTGAGAGATGTTTCAAGAGGTTAGGAGCTCAGAATAAGGAGTAGGTTCATGTGATTCAGGGTTCCCCTAAGAGGTACTTGGAATGTACCTTGTGCAAGAATAAGGGGCATGATGTTGCCCGTTGCTGGTTAAAGGATAAGGTTTGTTATCAGTGTAGGAAAAAGGGGCATGTTAAGGCTCAGTGCCAGCAATTCCAGCCTGTGATTCAACCAGTCCCACTTCAGGCATTTCCAGTGCCTGAACAATTGGATAAAGTTAAAGGAAAGATGAATGTGATTTCCTCAGAGGAAGCTCATACTTTGACTCAGGTTGTTTCATGTTAGACTTTCTCCCTAGTTCTAATATTTTAGTTCGTAATTATAGCTTTACCAATTGTTTCCTTTGATAAGTGTGCAACTTTATAGGAAGATTTAAGGTAAAGAACCGATGGGTGCATGTTCTCTTTGACTCTGGCACTACCCACTCATTTGTGCCTAGAGATTTCGTGGATCGGTACCATTTGCTTCTAGATCGAGTTGGGGATTCCTTTTGCGTCAAGTTCCCTTCCAGTGATTCTGTGGTTTCTGATCAGGGCATTCAGGATTGTTCGATTGTTTTAGGGGATTTTCTAGCTAAGGCAGATCTGAAGGTGATCGACTTGGAAGACTTTGATGTTATCTTAGGCATGGATTGGTTGTCCAGGTATGATACTATTATCTAGTGCAAGGGTAAGTGCTTGGACTTCGTAAAGGACAACGGTCAGCCTAGGAGTGTTTATGGTGATTCGCGCCAGGATTCTACAGTTATTTCTGCGGTATGTGCTCGGGCGTTGCTAGTTTCCGGCTATATTGCTTGTTTGGTCTCAGTTTTGGGGACCGTTGGTAGTTTGCCGCGTTTAGAAGAGATTCCTGTTGTCCGCGAGTTTTCTGATGTTTTTCCTGATGATCTTCCTGATCTTTCACCTGATAGAGATGTTGAGTTTGTGATAGATTTGGAGCTGGGTATGCATCCTATTGCGAAGCCGCCGTACCGGATGGCCCCGCGAGAGCTGGAGGAGTTGCGTATCCAGCTGGATGAGTTGTTGGGAACAGTTTTATAAGGCCGAGTTCGTCGCATTGGGGTGCCCTTGTTCTGTTCGTAAAGAAGAAAGACGGATTGATGTGGCTTTGCATCGATTATAGAGTGCTAAATAAAGTCACTATTAAGAACAGGTATCCTCTGCCGAGGATCGACGATTTGTTTGATCAGTTGCGATATAGCGCGGTATTTTCTAAGATTGATCTTCGTTCTGGTTACCATCAGCTCAGGGTCCGTGAGTCGGATATTCCACAGACTGCTTTTCGATCGAGACATAGACATTTTGAATTTCTGGTAATGTCGTTCGGTTTGACCAACGCGCCCTCAGCCTTTATGGATATGATGAACAGCGTGTTCAAAGATTTCCTGGCAAGTTCGTAGTCATGTTTTTCGATGACGTTCTAGTTTATTCCCGCAATGCTGAGGAGCATGGACAGTATCTGCGATTAGTTTTATCTGCTTTGAGGGATCATAAGCTGTTCGCCAAGTTGAGTAAGTGCGAGTTTTGGTTGCCTCAGTTTTCGTTTCTGGTCCATATGGTTAATAAGAATGGGATTTCAGTGGACCAAGATAAAATAGTTGCAGTGATGGAATGGAGTAGACCTGGCACACCAAAGGAGATTCAGAGCTTCTTGGGGTTGGCCAACTATTACAGGAGATTTGTGGAGGGTTTTTCTACACTAGCTGCACCTTTGACGGGGTTGACTCAGAAGAATGTGGCTTTTGTTTGGAACGAGAAGTGTGAGGAAGCCTTCCTAGAGCTCAAGAACAGATTGTGTGTTGGAACACCCTATTACTGATTTGGGCAAGGATCACTATGTCCTTTAGGAAATTTGTTTTGACCTCCTTGTATAGATCTAAAGGTCAATTAGAACTGAGTCTAAGGGTTAGTATTTAGGTTTGAAAGCTGCCCGCAAGACCCTCAAGACCAGATATTTCAGTTTAGGCGACTAAGTCATTTCGTCGAGCTCAGGATGACAAATTGTCAAACTCCATTCGACGATCTCTGAGCTCACCTCAACAAATCGTCGAAATCCATTCGACGATCTCTGAGCTTAACTTCAACGAGTCGTCGAACTCCATTCGACGATCTTCGAGCTCAGATCGACGTTCCTGTCTCTAGTTTGTTTCCTTATCTCTGAGCTCAGTTCGACAATAGTTGAGCTCAGATCGACGCTTTCTGCTTCAGTCTAAGTCCAGTCTCTGAGCTCAGTTCAACGATAGTTGAGCTCAGGTCGACATTTTTCTGGAGAGATCGACAATTTTCAAGATTCAAATTCAGACAGTTATGGAATTATTCTCAGCATTTATGTCAAGGATCTTGTAGCCGTTTCAATTAATCTGGAGCAAGTTTCAAGGGATTTTCAAAGGAATGTGTTATTGGACTTTCCTCCAGAAGACAAAATGCAGTTAAGGAAGTCATTTATGACAGGCTAACGACTATCTTGGACAGAGAATCATTCTATTCAGATCTAAAGAATAAAAGATTTATTCATATTCTGCTGGTAAATAACAACAAGTATTACAACAACAACAACAGAAAGAGAGAGAGTTGCAGATATTCACATACAGAATTCTTACAAGAACACACATCACAAAAGGAGATCAACATACTGAAATTTTCAGATCCCTCTTGATTCCAGTGTTCAAAGGCCATTATCATTCAAGACTCCAAACAACACACATTTCAGCTGCTGCTGGAATCATCTTTTGCTGGAGATCAAATCTTCTGGAGGCCTATCACCCTACTGCAAAGCTTCACTTCCTGAACAACTCAAGAACTCAGGGGGAGCTTTGACAACATCCACTATCTTCTCTCTGATTGTTGACAAAGAAGATCATCTCCCTCGCTCTCTCTCTCTGCTGTAAAGGGTTTATCAAACTCCCTTCAAAAGTTTGTGTTGGTTTCTGAGACCTTGTAAAAACTCAGTGGTGGCAAGACACCTGATCAAAAAATCTGGTTTGGTTTTTGAGTACCTTATCAAAAGCTCATTGGTGCCCAGGACACCTGATCAACTCATCCTGCAATGGATTCCTACCTAGGGTGGTAGAAGAGTGGATGTACCCAGATTGGTTGGGGAACCACTATAGCTCCTTGTGTCATCTGGTTGCTTATTTTCTTTTGTTTTCTGGCTGTGCTTTGTGATTGTTCTGTGATTGCTTTTTAATTAGATAGTTGTTGTGTTTGATGTATTTCATTTGCTTACCTATTCACTTAGGAATACAACAAGAGTTGTAAAAAGTTTTCAGCAAGCACCATACTCTATTCACCCCCCCCCCCTCTAGAGTATATCAGATCTAACATGCACTTTCATTGTGCACTGCTCTCGTTTTGACCCTTCCTACGGAGGGCATGGATTTTGATGTTTTTGTGGATGCATCACATGTTGGGCTTGGTTGCGTGTTGATGTAAGGCGTAAAAGTGATTGCGTGTGGGTCCAGGAAATTGAAGACTCATGAGTTGAACTACCCTATGCATGATTTAGAGTTTGCAGCTGTGATTTTTGAAGTTGTGGAGACATCTGCTTTATGGCGAGCAGTGCAAGATTTTAACCGATCATAAGAGATTAAAGTACGTCTTCACCCAGAAGGAATTGAATCTGCGCCAGCGGCGATGGTTGGAGTATGTTGCCGATTACGATGTGGAGATCCAGTACCATCCGAGCAAGGATAATGTGGTGGCCGATGCCCTAAGTCGGAAGACGGGGAAGATTTTTAATCTATCCTCCGAGCTATTAGTGGAAGAATTTCTCTTGATGGATATTTTTGTGGGGCGATGCGACTTGCAGAGTAGTTTGGTAGTAGCAGAGCCATCTTGCATTGCACTTACGCGGTATCATAAAGATGATCCAGTTCTGCTGCATTTATATCCTAGAGCTGAGAAAGGGGAGTTACCAGATTTCTCGATTGATGATGCGGGTACTTTGAAGTACCGCGACAGATTTTGTATCCCCGCTGTTATGGATATATGAGTTATGTTATGCAGAGAAGCGCATGGTTCGAGCGTTGCCTACAATCCAGGATTTACCAAGATGTATCATGACCTAAAGCAAATTGCCTGGTGGAATGGGATGAAGAGAGACGTAGCCATTTTTGTCTCTGAGTGCTATACTTGCAAGCGAGTTAAGGCCAATCATGGTAGGCCTGGTGGGAAGTTGACTCCGTTGGAGATTCCGACTTGGAAGTGGGAAACCATTTCGATGGATTTCATCACAGGTTTACCGAGATCTCCTAGGGGATATGATTCAGTTTGGGTGATCGTGGACAGATTAACGAAGTGTGCTCACTTCGTACCTTTTAAGATTGACTATCCCATGAAGAAAATAGCTGAGCTATATTTGAATGAAGTTATCCGATTGCATGGTGTTCCAGTCAGCATTATTTCAGACCGAGACTCACGGTTTACATCTCTCTTCTGGAAGAGTTTGCAAGAAGGTTTGGGTACAGATTTGAGATATTCTACCGCTTACCACCCGGAAACCAATGGTCAGACATAGTGAGTTAATCAGATAGTGGTGGATATGATCAGATGCTACATTTTAGACCGCGTAGGAGCGTGGGATGAGCGTTTATGCAACACCTCCCATATAATGGCCGTATAATATGGGTCCGGCCGGGGCCCCACAACATACTGACGCCACAGCTTTAGTATTTTAAGATAATATAACTACCCATTCTCAAAACTCAAGACACAACACAGCGGAAACAACAAAGAGACTAGAAGATATCCACATATATAGGATATTAGAGATGGCCTTAAGGCCTTACAACAAAAGTGAGTCCGAAGCTCAAATAATAAAAACAGTCAAGAACGTGCATCAGCACCCCTAAACTACCTCGGCATGCAAGACGGAATACAGGAGCATCAAACATACAATGTCAAATAAGTAAAGCTAAAGCAAAGCGGTACTCTTCATGAGGCTTAGGCCTTTTTGGCCGGCGAGCTAGCTCCTGCTTGTGATCTTTGTCCTGTAAAAATTGGTTGTAATGTAGGTCAGCAAAGGCTGACCTCAAACTGTGTAACAAACACATCTCCTCCCAGCCGCCCCTAACGGACCACGGGGTACTCCTCCAACCACAAGTTAGCACTTCGTATGCAATATTCATAAGCAAGAAAGCAACTAAGGAAACAGGCTTGGATGTCTCAAACATCATACATGTTCTCTACTGTTGATCATATAATAAAAGGGCCTACTATACAACATGAATGTAACACCCGGGCTTCACCCAAGGCACCCTATAGCGTATGCATCTAGCACAACATCACATCATTTGGGTACTCATCATTTCCCCATTAACATAAAGCCGAAAACAAAGGGGAACCACAATCCCGGAACGGCATACAAGCCGTCACACAGAACTCTTGCCAAGGCCCCACCCGCTCACGGTCGTAGACCCGGGCTTGCTGGCAAACTCTGACTTCTCATGTCAGGATTCCGTCCAACACACTGACCGATTCTAAGAACACCTGCTGGACCCCACCCGCTCATAGCCTCATTGCCCGGGATTCCCCCATGCTCGGCGTTCTCGACAGTCTCACAAAAAGGGGACTAGTCTCGCCGGGACACTTTCCACACATGACTTGCACGTCACGGGATAGCCAACCAATCACAGAGACACATCCACGGCTTGGCACATCACAAACCAAGCCAGTTCCACCATAATGCCTCATTCGTACTGTAACGTTCCTGCGCACCAAGGAAACCATCTACCGCCAATGGGGAGCTAACCTTGTCCACCAAGGAAACCATCTACAGCCAATGCGGAGCTAACCTTGTCTGGTTCCTGCTACACGTACTCACATGAGAAAATGGGGAAAGCATCACAAACATCATAAACGGCCTCTTGCCGCAACGGGTTTCTACCAAAACCCTAAAGCTCGTATGCAACATCACCGGGTCGGACTAATGGTTGAGACCACGACATCACCCACCATGCCTAATCCACTAACGGAGTGGATCTCTAATGCAAAATCATGTCGGGGACGGACTCAATTGACCCGGAGGTTTCTCTTGAACCTTCGCGACCAAAATCCCTCTCATGTGAGAGATTGGTGCCCAAAAACCATGGAAATAAGAGATGCAAGACACGCATCCTAAAACCAAGAGGAGAAGTGTCGTTACCTTCCGACCCCTCTTCCTAGCCATGAAAACTTAGCCGGATGAAAACCTTCGCAACGATCTCGCCTCCAAGGATCCGAACTCGGCTCGCGATTTGGAGCACCGAAGCCTCTCTAATGGTCGGATCTCCTTCACCGTCTTCCGCGCTCTCCCTTCTCTCTAGACCTTAGACGGAGAAATAGTGACTGAAACAATCCGGATTTTGAAACCCTACTCTCGGGTATATCCTAAATAGAAAAAACCCCAGCATTCGGATCCCACACAAAGGAATGCACGGCTGCGATACGGGTCTGACCTGGAAAAATAGAATGTCGAACACTCTGTGTCAAACCAATCCGCCAAGATCGCCGCTCGACGATCGTCTAACCAAGATCGTCGAACGCACAAATCAACGAGCGCAAAATCATCGAGAGCAAGCCAGATCGTCGAATGCACAAATCGACGAGCGAAAAATCGTCGAGCGCAATCCAGATCGTCGAATGCAGATCGCCGATCGCTGGCCAGATCGTCGAGCGCTGGCCAGAACAACGATCACTGGCCTGATACTCGAACCAAAATCGTCGACCGCGCAAATCGTCGAGCGCAGATCATCGAGCGCTGGCCAGAACGTCGAGAGCTGGCCAGATCGACGATCGCTGGCCTGATCGTCGACCCAAGATCGTTGATCGCTGGCCGAATCGACGATTGCTAGCGAGATCGACGATCGCTGGAGAGATCGACGATATCTGGGGAGATCGACGATCGCTGGAGAGATCGACGATCTCTGGCGAGATCGACAATCTCTGGCGAGATCGTCGAACCAAAATCATCGAACGCAAATTTGGCACGGATCATCGAGTGCAGACTCGACCATACTTCGTCGACTTCAAATCGACGACCTCCAGGGCTCTTAGCCGAACCCGACCGAGACATGGCCTTGGACACGCCCGTGTCTTTGGCCGTGTCACCCCTTACCAAGACCCAATCCTGGCCAAAAACATTGATCGTCCCTCTTACGGAAATTGGGGTGTTACAACTCTCTCCCCCTTAAAAGAATTTCATCCCGAAATTACAGAAAATAAAAGGGGACAAAAGCTTAAATGGTACCTGAACGGAAAACCTCTAGATACTCCTCCAGCATGGTTTGCACACGCTCCCAAGAGAACTCCTCACGACCACAGTTGTCCCATTGGACTTTAATGAGTTTCACCTCTTTGTTCCGCAACTGCCGAATCTATGAATCCTCTATGGCAACTGGACATACTCGCGTCCTCAAGCCTTCTCTATCGGCACCGTTGCCAGCTCGATCACCACACTAGCCTCTACCAAGGCTTTCCTCAAGACGGAGACATGGAAGACGTCGTGTAATCCACTCAGCTCTGCGGACAACGCCAATCAGTACGCTGCTTCTCCCACCCGTTCAACAACTTTGAATGGTCCCAAAAACCTTGGACTCAATTCTTGAGTTGACGAACACGTGAAACGCCCTTGAATGACTTGATTTTTAAATAGACCCAATCGCCTACCGCAAGCTCCAGCTTCCTATGGCGAGCATTAAAATACTTTGCTTGCCGATCTTGCGCCACCTTCATATGCTCTTGAATGGTCCGCACCATCTCACAAGCATCAGCTACCACCTCTTTTCCCAACAGTTTGGTGTCTCCCGCCTCTGCCCAAGACATCGGCGTTCGACACCGTCTCCCATACAAGGCTTCGTACGACGCCATTTTTATACTTGCTTGGTAACTGTTATTGTACGCGAACTCCACCATGAAGAGGTGATCTTCCCACTTCTTGTCGAAATCAAGAATGCACATTCTCAGCATGTCTTCCATAGTACAGTTCGTTCTTTCGGTTTGCCCGTCAGTTTGTGGATGGAAAGCTGTACTGAACTTGAGCTTCGTGCCCAAACTCGTTTGAACCAATCTCCGGTCCTTGGCTGTGAACCGTCCATCTCGATCGCTGACCATGCTCTTAGGAATCGCATGTAGTCGCACAATGTTGCAAACATACAACTCCACCAGCTTCTCCACGCTATGCTCCTTCTGATTTGGGATGAAGTGGGTCACCTTGGTTAAGCGATCCACGATCACCCAAATACCGTCATTACCCTGCTGCGATCTAGGTAACCCATGCACAAAATCCATGGAGATATCATCGAATTTCCACTCGGGGATTGGAAGAGGCTTCAGGAACCCGCCCGGCTTCTGACACTCGGCCTTCACCAAGGCACAAGTTTGGCATCAATTCACATACAAAGCTACGTCCCGCTTCCGCCCAGGCCACCAAAAGGATTTCTTCATATCCTAGTACATCTTTGTACTACCCGGGTGAACAGAGTACTTTGAGAAGTGAGCCTCAAACATCAACTCCTCACGGAGCTTGCTGAACTGCGGTACACAAATCTGTCCGCCCTTCCTCAAGATCCCATCAATCATCTCCCAGGCGCTGCTCTCGCCCTTTTGAGCCTCCCCCACGAACGGTTGAAACTCCATATCCAAATGGGTCGCTACCCGAATACGATCAGACAAGTCGTTATGGATTTCAATCCAGTTCAACCGAGCCATGCTAGACTCGCCTCTCGCTACGCATTCCATGCCAAGGGACTCCCAGTTCCGTACCAACCGCTCATCATGAGCTTCGATCCAATTCCATTGCCCCGAGTACTTTCTACTCAAGGCATCCGCCACCACATTGGCTTTACCTGGTGTATACCGAATCACCACCTCGTAGTCTCCAAGGAACTCAACCCACCTGTGTTGCTGCATGTTCAAGTTCTTTTGATCCAAGAGATACTTCAGGCTTTTATGATCCGTGAAGATCTCCACCTTTGCACCATAAACATAGTGTTGTCATATTTTCAACGAAAAAATTACCTCCGCAAACTCCAAGTCATGGACGAGGTAATTCCTCTCATAAAGCTTCAGCTGCCTAGACCCAAAAGCTATTACCTTTCCATGTTGCACCAAAACGCAACCCAAACCGCATCCTGATGCGTCACTGAAGATCTGAAATCCCTCGGTCCCTTGTGGTATACTTAGGATTGGAGCCATCATCAGTCTCTCCTTCAGTGCCTCAAATTCTTGACTGCACTCTTATGTCCACACAAACTTATTATCTTTACGAGTGAGTGAGGTGAGGAGTAGAGCTATGCACGAAAAATTCTCTACGAATCTCCTATAGTACCCAACTAATCCTAGAAAACTTCGGACTTCCGCGACGGTCCTCAAAACCGGCAAATCTCTGATGGCTTCCACTTTTGTTGGATCCACTGCCACCCCATCACCACTAATCACGTGGCCCAGAAATGCCACCTTCGCTAACCAGAACTCACACTTTGAGAACTTTGCATATAGCTGATTCTCTCTCAACACCTGCAAGACCACTCTCAAGTGTGTCTCATGCTCCACTTCCGATTTGGAATACACTAAGATGTCTTCAATGAAGACAACCACAAAAGAATCCAAGTATTCCCAAAATACTCAATTCATAAGATCTATGAACACAGATGGCGCGTTCGTCAGCCCGAACGGCATCACTGAGAACTCGAAGTGACCATACCTCGTTCCAAATGCTGTCTTGGGTATGTCCTCGTCCCGAATTTGCAATTGGTAGCATCCCGACTTTAAGTCCAACTTTGAATACACCACCGACCCCACCAACTGGTCGAACAGGTCGTCTATCCTAGGAATCAGATACTTATTCTTAACGGTCAATTAATTCAGCTCTCGGTAGTCGATGCACAACCGCATACTGCCATCTTTCTTCTTCACGAACAACACCGGTGAACTCTACGTTGAAGAACTGGGTCGGATATACCCCTGTTCCAACAGTTCCTGCAACTGCACTTTGAGCTCAGCCAACTCTTTTGCTGCCATTCTAAACGGAGGCCGTGACACAGGTCTAGCCTCTGGCACTAACTAAATCGAGAAGTCGATCTCCCGTCGAGGAGGCGATCCAGGAAGATCATCAGGAAACACATCCTCGAATTCTGCCACCACTGGCACTTCCCCAATTGATAACTTGGAGAGGCGAACCTCCAATAACGCTACAAGCACTATTCCACCCTGGTTAATTTCCCGCACCAACTACAAGGCCGAAATCAGGGAACAAGCCACTTCGCTAAGGCCCTCAAACTTGACTTCCGCCTGCCCCTTGCTCCTTAGGGTCACCACCTTGGATAGGCAATCAATACTGACGCGCTGCTCTACAAGCTAGTCCAAGCCCAAATTCACATCAAACTCAACCAATGGTAAAATTGCTACTACCAATACGAAGTCAACTCCGTCCAGCTACCAACAAATGCGCCCTTTGGCCCCGGTGGTCATGGATGACCCATTGGGCATGCGCACTTTCAGCTCCACATCCGCCGAAAATGACTCAACTCCTATTCTCCGGATGAAGCTCTCCGCAAGAAAGGAGTGTGATGCTCCCGTATCGAACAATACCCTAGCGGGGTATCCGGAAATTAATACGAAGCCTATAACATAGACATCACATATAAAGGTCTAAACGTATGAAGTACAAAGTTAAACTTAAATTTCCTTATACATGTCACCACATCGGTTTGGCGGATCGCTTCCTGCTGTCCAAGGTTATAGGCCCTTGGTTGCACCGGTTGGAACCAAGAAGCACTAGACTCTGCCATCTTCCCTTTCTCTGCGGCACTGGGGCTGGAGCGCACAGTCTGCTCCTGCCTTGCCTTTTGCTCCACTACTCCTTGAGGACAAACACGAGCGATGTGCCCCACCTTACCGCAGTTGTAGCACGTCGGCGGTCCGCTAGAGTGAGAACCTCTAGACGTCCACTTGCTCTTCTCACCGGACTTAGAAGTGTGAGGCTTTTTCCTCCACCTATTCTCTTCACACTTTCCCTCGGATTGGGAAGGCTTCCCTTCCCCTTGCTTGGGAGTGAAACCCTTACGACGTTGGGTTCGCTCCAGATCACTCTCCAATGTCCTGGCATCCTCAACTAGCTCATTAAAACCTGCTCTCTTCATGGAAATGAGGGGTTGCCTCAGATTCTCCCTCAGCCCCTGGTAGAAGAGGTTATCGCTATACATCATCTGCCATCATCGTTCCTGTGTAACGACCCAAATGGGTGAACTCTTGCACATACTCGTCCACCGTCTTATCTCGGTGCACTAAGTGCAGAAACTGCCTCTGAAGGGCCAACCTCGTTGAAACAGGAATGTACTTCTTTAGAAAAGCATCCCCAAACTCTTCTATTGACGGGGTGCGTCCAGGAAATTGGCCGCCGCTATGGCTCACCCACCACAGCTTTGCGTCTCCTTCTAACATGAAGGCCGCAAACTCAGATTTCTTATCTTCTGGCGTCTCCACCACCCTTAGAAGTTCTTGCATCCTTGCATACCAATCCTCCGCATCAGTCGGGGTACCGACTCCCTTGAATGCCGGGGGATGGAAGCTCAGAAAATACTTCATGTGTCGGTCTCCATGTCCGACAACCACCCTTTCCGCCAAAGGCTCCACTCGCCTGGCTTCTCTACCTGACACGGACGTTGCCGTATCTGGTGTAGCAGGGGTTGCTACCTAAGCTATCGCTGCAGCTTAGGCTGCCACCATTGCTTCCGCAAGCATGCGACAGAAATCAGCCGGGTTTACACCCGTGCCCAAAAGACCTAGAGCAGTGGCACTACTCACCGAAAGCTCTTCTTTTGGTCTCGACGTACCCGCCTCGTTTCTTGCACTCTTCTGAAAAGCAAGAAAACAAGGAATCAGTCTCTAATCACAAGACTCAAACATAAGGACACTCATGGTCCCGCATTGCTCCTATGTGGATATCTTCTATATGCACTGACCTTGGATCTAACCTCCCTCTGATACCAAATTGTAACACCTCTCCTGTAATGACCGTATAATATGGGTCCGGCCGGGGCCCCACAACATACAGACGCCATAGCTTTAGTATTATAAGATGATATAACTACCCAATCTCAAAACTCAAGACACAACACTGCGGAAACAGCAAAGAGACTAGAAGATATCCACACATATAGGAGATTAGAGATGTCCTTAATGCCTTACAACAAAAGTGAGTCTGAAGCTCAAATAATAAAAACAGTCAAGAACGTGCATCAGCACCCCTAAACTACCTCGGCATGCAAGCCGGAATACAGGAGCATCAAACATACAATGTCAAATAAGTAAAGCTAAGTCAAAGCGGTACTCTTCATGAGGTTTAGGCCTTTTTGGCCGGCGATCTAGTTCCTTCTTGCGATCCTTGTCCTGTAAAAATTGGTGGTAACGTGGGTCAGTCAAGGCTGACCTCAAATTATGTAACAAACACATCTCCTCCTGGCCGCCCCTAATGGACCCCGGGGTACTCCTCCAACCTGCAAGTTAGCACTTCGTATGCAATATTCATAAGCAAGAGAAGTAACTAAGGAAACAGGCTTGTATGTATCAAACATCATACATGTTCTCTACTGTTGCGCATATAATAAAAGGGCCTACTATGCAACATGAATGCAACACCCGGGCTTCACCCAAGGCACCCTATAGCGTATGCATCTAGCCCAACATCACATCATTTGGGTACTCATCATTTCCCCATTGGCATAAAGCCGCAAACAAAGGAGAACCACAATCCGCCAACGGCATACAAGCCGCCACACAAAACTCTTACCAAGGCCCCACCCGCTCACGGTCTTAGACCCGGGCTTGCGGGCAAACTCTGACTTCTCATGTCAAGATTCTGTCTAACACACTGACTGATTCTAAGAACCCTTGCTGGACCCCACCCGCTCATGGCCTCATTGCCCGGGCTTGCCCCATGCTCGACGTTCTCGCCAATCTCACAAAAAGGGGACTAGTCTCGCCGGGACACTTTCCACGCATGACTTGTACGTCACGGAATAGACAGCCGACCACAGAGACACATCCACGCCTTAGCACATCACAAACCAAGCCAGTTCCACCATAATCCCTCATTCGTACTGCAGCGTTCCCGTGCACTAAGGAAACCATCTACGGCTAATGGGGAGCTAACCTTGTCCACCAAGGAAACCTTCTACCGCCAATGCAGAGCTAACCTTGTCCAGTTCCGAGTACACGTACTCACACGAGAAAACGGGGAAAGCATCACAAACATCATAAACGACCTCTTGCCGCAACGGGTGTCTACCAAAACCCTAAAGCTCGTATGCAAAATCAACAGGTCGGACTAACGGTCGCGACCACGGCTTTACCCACCATGTCTAATCCACTAACGGAGCGGATATCTAATGCAAAATCATGTCGGGGATGGACTCAATCGACCCGGAGGTTTCTCTTGAACCTTGGCGACCAAAACCCCTCTCATATGAGAGATTGGTACCCAAAAACCATGGAAATAAGAGATGCAAGACACGCATCCTAAAACTAAGAGGAGAAGTGTTGTTACCTTCCGACCCCTCTTTCTAGCCCTAGAAACTTAGCCGGATGAAAACCTTCGCAACAATCTTGCCTCCACAGATCCAAACTCGGCTCGCGATTTGGAGTACCGAAGCCTCTCTAGTGGCCTGATCTCCTTCACCGTCTTCCGTACTCTCCCTTCTCTCTAGATCTTAGACGGAGAAACAACGACTGAAACAATCCGGATTTTGAAACCCTACTCTCGGGTATATCCCAAATAGAAAAACCCCCAGCCTTTGGATCCCACACAAAGGAATGCACGACTGCGATACGGGTCTGACCCGGAAAATCAGAATGTTGAACACTCTGCGTCAAACCAATCCGCCAAGATCGCTGCTCGACGATCGTCGAACCAAGATCATCGAATGCACAAATCGACGAGCGCAAAATCGTCGAGCGCAAGCCAGATCGTCGAAAGCATAAATCGACGTGCGCAAAATCGTCGAGCGAAAGCCAGATCGTCGAACGCAGATCGTTGATCGCTGGCTAGATCGTCGAGCGCTGCCCAGAACCACGATCACTTTCCTGATCGTCGAACCAAAATCATCGACCGCGCAAATCGTCGAGCGAAGATCGTTGAGCGCTGGCCAGAACGTCGAGCGCTGGCCAGATCGACGATCGCTGGCCTGATCATCGACCCAAGATCGTCGACTGCTGGCCGGATCAACGATCGCTGGCAAGATCGACGATCGATGGAGAGATAGACGATCTCTGGCGAGATCGTCGAACCAAAATTGGCGAACGTAGATTCGATACGGATCGTCGAGCGCAGACTCGACCACACTTCATCGACTTCAAATCGACGACCTCCCGGGCTCTTAGCCGAATCCGACTGAGACACGGCCTTGGACATGCCCATGTCCTTTGCCGTGTCACCCCTTACCAAGACCCAATCCTGGTCAAAAACGTTGATCATCCCTCTTACGGAAATTGGGCGTTATAGTTTACGGCTTATGGAGTTTGCTTATAATAACAGTTATCAGGAAATCTTGCAAATGGCTCCTTTTGAAGCTCTGTATGGGAGACGCTGCAGAACTCCCCTATTTTGGATTGAGGTTGGCGAGAGATCTTTGGTGGGTCCGTATGCTCTTGAAGAAATGGAAGTTACTGTGAAGCTTATTCGGGAGAAGCTTCGGATAGCTCAAGAGCGATATGAGAAGAACGCCAACCGGTGTAGATGTGATTTGGAGTTTGCTGTGCGGGTCTTGGTTTTTCTTAAAGTCTCCTCGATGGTTTGAATCAAGAGGTTTGGTAATCACCGGAAGTTGGATCCAAGATTTGTGGGACCGTTTAATATTGTACAACAGATTGGTGTTGCAGCTTATAGGCTAGATTTGACAGCAAATTTTCCTGGTGTGCACGATGTTTTTCACATTAGCCAGCTGCGGAAGTGTGTGCTGAGCGACAGGCAAGTTTTGGATTCTGTGCCTCAGTTAGAGCCAAATCTTTCTTATGTGGAGATGCCTGTCCGCATTTTGGATACGCAAGATTGTGTGTTGCGGAAGAAGTCCATTCAAATGGTTAAAGTTTTATGGAGAAACCAGGATGTGGAAAGCGTGACTTGGGAATTGGAGTCGGCTATGAGGGAGGCTCACCCTCATCTTTTTCCCTGACTTGTGCCTGGTATGTTTTGCATTTTGTAATATAGCTCTTGCTTCGCTATTTCTTTCTCCTTCTTGATAGGATTGTTGTGCGTAAAGTTTCAGTGCGAAACGTTCTTTTAGGGGGAGTGATTGTAACGCCCCCGGTTTTCCTGTGATTGTTTAATCATTGTTTGGCATTACATTGGCGCCTTTCCGGCCCTTTTCTATTGTTAGAGCGTCGTCTTAGCTCTTGAGGAGTTCTTAGTGGCTTGTTTTGTAGCCTGTTTGCAAGGTTCCCCAGCTATCCGGAGTCTGTTTTGGTCACTCGGCAGAGCCTCTCAGGGAATGCTTGTGTTTTGGCTTCGAGAGATGCTAGCCCAAGTTTTGATCATTGGATGTTAATCTCGACTTCGCCATTATTTTCGTTGCATGGGTGTTTAGATACGGTGCGAGTTTCGTCAAATTACGAGATCGTTTATTTTTCGCGTCAGTGGCCAGTTTTGCTTGGCTTCATATGTATGTGTAGATATATATATATTAGCTTGATTTTTAGCTTGGGATTTAGCTTGATTTACACATATATATGTGTGTGTGTGTGTGTGTGTGTATGTTTAAGCTTAAGAGCTGGAGCTCAAGTGGCTGATTATATATGATAAGTTTTAGCTAAGTGGCCGACTACTTATATAATATAAGTGGCTTATTTTATATTATATGCTTTGTTGCCAGTGGCCGATTATTTTATCATAGTTTAGATAGTGCTGTTATGATAATAATATTATAATACTATAGTTTGTGAGTATTATTTTAGCTTATCCCTATTCCTCTTCCCCAAACCAGACGGGAAGCTTCCAGCGGAAGGAATCAAGGAAGGAATCGGGCGGCGGAGGTGCTGGAGCTCCGGCCGGTGATTTCTGGAGGTTTAGAGTCCGGATTTCTCTGGTAAAGGCAGATATGAGCTACTCTCGCCTAGATCTTCCTCCATAGGTAAGTTTTGCTTGCTCTAGAGCTGTCTTAGAAGCTAGGGTTTTCGTGTTGCTCAGTTTTCTTTCCATCTTAGCTTTAGGTTTGTTGTTTTTGAGGCCGATCTTGTCGCTAATGCTAGAGTTTGGAAGGACTGCTACTGTGTCCTGAAGGTTGAGGCAAGTGGTTCTCTTTGCGCTTGCCAAGCTTCTTTCATTTGTGTTTGTTTTCAATTTTTCCTGGAAGTAGGAGATAGGATGTTGTAGCCTCTATCCCGAGCTAGGTCTGCCAGATTTCAATATTTTTTCCTCTCTCTCCTGGTTGCTGGTCTTGTGTCTAGGTAGTGGCTGGAGAAAGAGTTGTAGTTTACTAATTAGCCTAGCTTGGGGGATAGCTGTAGCCGGGTAGAAGGTGTAGAAAGAGGAATTAGAATTTTATTTTCTCTAAGCCTTCTGGCTTAGTGTCGAGAGGGACTCGACACCTTATGCTGAGTGTCGAGAGGGACTCGACACCTTCTGGCTTTGTGTCGAGAGGGGCTCGACACCTTGTGCTATGTGTCGAGAGGGACTCGACACCTTCTGGCTTATTATCGAGAGGGTCTTGACACCTTGTGCTTAGTGTCGAGAGGGACTCGACACCTTCTAGCTTAGTGTCAAGGGAGACACGACATCTTGTACTGAGTGTCGAGAGGGACTCGACACCATCTAGCTTAGTGTCGAGAGGGACTCGACACCTTGTACTGAGTGTCGAGAGGGACTCGACACCTTCTGGCTTAGTGTCGAGAGGGACTCGACACCTTGTGCTGAGTGTCGAGAGGAACTCGACACCTTCTGGCTTAGTGTCGAGAGGGACTTGAAACCTTGTACTGAGTGTCGAGAGGGACTTGACGCCTTCTGGCTTAGTGTAGAGAGGGACTCGACACCTTGTGCTGAGTGTTGAGAGGGACTCGACACATTCTGGCTTAGTGTCGAGAGGGACTCGACACATTGTGCTGAGTGTCGAGAGGGACTCGATGCCTTCTGGCTTGGTGTCGAGTGGACTCGACGCCTTTCTCCTATGCTGGTGTTTTCTCCTGAGTTGGTTACGATGGGTTTATTTCGGGTTGTTGATGTTTCTCGGATGGTTTTGAAGGTCGAGTCATGAATTATGGCAGGTGGTTTTGTTTGATGGCTCTGTGAGGGGTGGAGTTGTGTAGAGCCTTTGTCACCACCATTTTGGCCCCGGGTTGGGCTGTTTGTTTTGGTGTGTTGCCACCATTTTGGCCCCAAGATGGGCTGGTTGTTTTGGTGTGTTGTCATTATTTTGGCCCCTGTTTGGGCTGGTCGTGTTGGTGTGTTAGACCTTAGGGCTGCCACCGTTGAACCCTTAAGTATTTATGGGTCTTGTTGTTTGGATGAGGACTATTTTTGGTCACCAACCCAGACCCATGGCTTTACCACTGCTAATGATTCACAAGTTAGGACTATTAGTCTCTTTCTGTAAAGTTGTTATTTTGGCATATGCTTGCTTGTTGTGTTGGGTATTGTATCCACACTAACCCAGATTTAATGAAGTCATCCTTGAACTAAGATGAATTAAGTTGTATTTGATGCTTGGTTTGAGTTATGTATTTGCAGTATTTTTATGGGAAGTGTAGACCAATGTCAGTCTACAATGGGTCAGCAAACACAGGACCATACAATGTAATCCTTCATTGTGTTATCCAAGGTGTTGAATCATGTGTAGCCTCTCTATTGGGATACACTTCATATTCAAGCTCTAGGTCTAAGTGAAAAGACTTGATGCTGGTCTCACCTTAGAAAAAAAATTTTGTCAAGAAAATTTACTAAGTATTATACTTGAGTAGTTCTATACTTACTCGAGTAAAATGCTGAGTTCATACTCGAGTAATAATACTCTTACTCGAGTTGGTATGGTATATCCCGAGTAGTTTAATTATAGCTCTCAAGTAGTTAAGATAACTACTCGAGTAGTTTCCTTTCTCCTCTCGGGTTTACAGAATTTTTCTCCTCAAAAGTTTTCTAAGATAAATACTCGAGTGGTACTGTATAGTACTCGAGTAGTTTTATCTTCTGTATTGAGTAATTGAATTCTGACTCTCGTGTAGTTCTCACTTACTCGAGTTGTCTAAGTCATGTACTCCAGTAGTTCATCTACTACTCGAGTAGTCCAGGATTAATACTCGAGTAACCCAAAATTATACTCCAGAAAATTTCTCTAAGTGAATTACTCGAGTAGTCATTTCTATATACTCGAGTACTTCTATTCGTCTCAAGTAGTTCAACGTTTTTTTTTTCGAGTAGTTCAACTTCTATACCCGAGTAGTCCAGTATTCCAGTTCCCAAAATTTTCTATGTCCTTGTCTCGAGTAGTTTCTCAACCACTCGAGTAGTTCGTTCCCATCTACTAGAGTAGTTCTCCTTATACTCGAGTAATCCACTCCTCCCCTCGTGTAACTACTCAAGTACTCGAGTATGTCATTTTTGATACTCGAGTAGCTAAATTCTTTTTACTCGAGTAGTTGACTCTATGTACTCGAGTAACTACCTCATTCTCTCTCTAGTAGCTTTCTTATATCCTCGAGTAGTCATCTTCTACCCACTCGAGCATTGCTGGAATGTACTCGAGTAGTCCATTCTCTCTCGAGTATTTTACTTCGATTTTTCCGAAAATTTTGTTGAGTCCAGAATAACAGAATTCTTTATGAACCTTGATGTGATTGGTCCACGTGTATCTCATAATAACTTAATTATGTCTATTCTTGTCGATCTTGTAAATGGTCTTGTCTAAATCGACAAACCCTAATACTAAGAAGATTATTCTAAGATAATATTCAGAAGTTTTGCAGCCCCGTGTTTTTCTATTTTCCTCTTTTCTCTCCAAGAAATGAAAATCGCCGCCGCCACCGTTGCTGATTCCCGACCGGCTAGAGTTTCTCCTTTAGAGGATTCAGATCAAGAAGGGTTTCCAGATCGAGATTTGCTCAACTCCTCATCTTCTGATTCGATCGATCGTGTGAAGCCATGAAGTTTCATATCCAATCTTGCCTAGATTTCTCTTCATCATTCTGATAAAGCCGCAAAGCCTAGAAGAAGAAATTTCTAGCCGACTATTGCAGATCTGAAAAAGGAATTACTATTTGTATTTCTATACAAAATTTCTTTCATTCTTGTAGGAGAAATTTCTCGGAGTGTAGGAGCTTTTGTCTCCAAGATTGTAGGAAGTTTTACCTTCCGAGTGTAGATCCATTTTGTGGATCGAGATTGTAGGAATATTGTTCCGAGGGTAGGATTGATTTTCAATCCGAGATAGTGGAGTAGCCGAGTCTAGTGTATTGCTAGATCGGTGAGGAAAAGTAGACGTACCCACGGTTGGGGAACCACTATAAATATTGTCTCGTCTATGATTAATTGATAGATATATCTGTGCTTTGGTTTGAAATTTTTATTCCGGAAAAAAGACGCACATCTCACCTATTTACCCCCCTCTAGGTGATTTAGGTAGGCAAATATAAACTTTCAATTGGTATCAGAGGGAGGTTGATCATTAAAAGGTTAACACCATGATCAGATCCTTCAATAGTTGTCTTTTGAGATCTACCAAAAATGGACAAGGCTAAAGATTTTGCCAAGCTTCCTTTATGCACCAAAAATAATTTTCCAATGTGGAAAGAGAGAATCAAGTTCTTTGTGGAAGCTGTGGATCCAAGGATCTTCATGATAGTTGAAGAAGGTCCTTATATTCCCATGACAATCTCCACTATAGATCCAACCAAGAAAGTCCCAAAGAAACTTATGGATCTAGATAAGGATGAGATTGTACTTGTTTCACTTGACAAAAAGGGAAAAAATATTATAGCACATGCAGTCGATGATTCAATGCTGTAAAACCTGATTCACTGCTTGTCAAGAAAAGAGATGTGACAGTCACTAATTACCTTAATGGAAGGTACAGAAGAAGTGAGGGATGATAGAACATCCCTTCTTAATCAGAAATATGAAGCTTTCCGACAAGGAAACAAAGATACCATTGCTGACACCTTTAAGAATTTCTTCAAGATAGTGAATGAGCTAAGGGTCTATGGTAAAGTCTTCACTAATGGAGAATTAAATGATAAGTTCTTAAGATCCCTAACTAAGGAATGGGATAATAAGGTCTGTGCCATAAGGGAGTTTGGAAAACTGGCCCAGACAGACCCTTAGAATCTCTTCAGGAAGCTTATGTAATATGAGCTTCAACTCAACATTAGAAAGGCTGAAGAAGAGAAGAGCAGGTCTACATTCAAAGAGAAGTCTGTTGCTTTAAAGGCAGACACCTCTAAGAAGATAAAGGTTGTCCTTCCTACTCCAGCACAAGAAGTTAGTGAAGAAGAATTCTCAAAGCCACGCACCTCAGGCTCTGATCTATCAGAAGGAGAGTTCTCACTACTCTCACCACAATTCAAGAAATTCTTGAACAAGAAGAAGCATTGGAAAGGCAAGGATTCCTCCTATAGAAGATCACAACATGATGGTGATCGTCAACGAAAAGGCTCAAGCAGCCATGACAGTTACACTTCTAAACAGAACAAACATGTTTCTACTGATATTATTTGTTATTGTTGTAATAAGCCAGGACACGTCTTCACTGACTGCCCTCGCAAGAAGAAGGAGGGTGGTAGAAGAGAGGAAAAGAAGTCCTCATACAACAAGAAGAGGACAGAGAAGAGCTTAATGGCAAAAAAGGGCAAGACTCTTACTGACTCTGACTCATTTGAGTCGAGTGAAGAAGAAGAAGCCTATTTTGGACTCATGACTCAAATAGATGACGAACAAGAGCCTCAGTTCACTGGGAAGGTAAACTCTCACACTCCTCTTTCAGATTCTGAAGTTTCTTAACATGATTGTGAGGATAGCTCTTCTGACAATAAGTCAGAACTCATGGCCCAATATAAGGAGTTAATTATGGCTTACGACAAATGTCGCCGAATCGTGAAAACTCAGGCTAAAGAGATAAAGTCTCTCAAAGCTGAAGAGAGTGTCTTGAGAGAGAAAGTCGCAAAGACTGACTCGCTCTAAGAGAACTTTAATAATGCTATTGAAAAATATAACAAAGATATTGAGCACCTTGATCTTAAAGAGAAAATCATCAAGAAACTGGAAGCACAACTTGCCGCTAAAAAGAAACTTGTTGAAAGTTTCTCGAAGCCCAAGACAGTTTTTCCATTTATTGCTGAATTCTCAGCAAAGGCCAATGGTGTTGGGCTAGGCCATGAAGAAGCTCCTAGTAAATCCTCTAGGAGAAATAAGGCCGAACGGAAGAATAAGGCCGCCAAAAAGGCCTTAGCCAAAGAGAAGGGGAAAACCCCTCAAGATCAGATCTCGTTCAAAAAGGTCATATTTCCGTCAAACGAGTTTGATCTTGACTCATCTTACGGACACTTTGCTAGCCCTACTTATGTAGAGCCAAAGTCCCGCTATCAAGGATGGACTCGCCCGAGAAACTTTGCTAAAAGTGTCTTTAAGGCACCTTATGAAGAAGTTATTCTTAAAAGCTATGACCCTAACAGTCATGGTCATAACTTCAAGAAGGCACCAAAGACAAAGCCTGTTGTAGAAAAGCCAGTGAAGGAGAACAAAACATGTGATTGTCATCATCATGAAGCTTCTTCCTCCATGAATGCTGCCCCTGCTAGACCACAATTCAAAAAGGTCAAGCAGGAGAACATAAAGCAAAGATACAACAGATTTGACTGTTGGTGTTGTGGCAGAACTGGTCACTTTGCCATCGATTGCTGCTTTAATCCCAGAAATGTCGCAACCCCTCATGCTGGCAATATGAGAAATACCACTCCTTATGTTAATACTCGTAGGGGGAGTGTTCTAACCCAAGACCAAGGACCCAAACATATTTGGGTTCCTAAGGCAAACTGATTGTGATTGCAGGTATGTCCAAAGGCCGACAAAATGCCAATTTGGTATTTGGACAGTGGATGCTCTCGGCATATGACCAGGACAAGAAGCCTAATTCAGAATTTTACTCCAGTCATGAACGGACCGAAGGTCATCTTTGGGGGTTCAGACCATGGAATCACTAAAGGCTACGGTATGATTACAAACTGTAATTTATCCTTCTCAGATGTGTCTTACGTTGAAGGTTTGGAACATAACCTTATAAGCATAAGCTAACTCTGCGATAAAGGATACATAGTTGAGTTTCACGCTGATAAGTGCTTGATAAAGTCCGTCGACAATATGGAAACAATTCTATCCGACACTCGAAGAAGAAACATATTTTACTTAAATTTCATTTGTATAGACTCTTCTACACCAGTGTGCTTTTTAGCAAAAGATAGTGCGTCGCTTGGTGACCAATGGCACAAGAGACTAGCACATATTCATTACAAAACTATTAATAAATTATGTTCAATGAACTTAGTACGTGATGCCCCAAATGTCAAGTACGTCAAAGATAGACCTTGTCATGCATGTGTAAAAGGCAAGCAAACAAGGGCTACCTTTAAAAGCGTTATTGGCAAGGATTTTAATAGATGTCTTCATCTACTGCATATGGACTTGTTTGGTCCACTGCAAATTAGAAGTTTGGGAGGTATGTATTATACTTAGTAATTGTTGATGATTACTCACGCTTTGCGTGAGTGTTCTTTCCGAAACACAAGTCAAATACCTTCGACATCTTTACTAATTTTGTCAGGCAAGTCCAGAATGAATATAACTGCTTCATAGTTAAAATCAAAAGTGACAATGGAACAGAGTTTAAGTCCGGGGCCGTGACAGAATTTTGTGAAAGCTTGGGTATCTTTTATGAGTTTTCTTCCACTCGCATTCCACAATAGAATGGAGTGACCGAAAGAAGGAATAGAACACTCATAGAGGCCTGTAGGACCATGTTGAGTGATGCTTCACTACGGGAATATTTTTGGGCTGAAGCCGTCAACACTGCATGCCACGTGCAAAATCGAGCCCTCATAAACAAAAAACACGATAAGACAACTTACGAACTTCTGAAGGGCAGGAAACCAACAATCTCATGTTTTAGAATTTTTGGCTGTAAATGCTTCGTGCTCAATAATGGCAAGTATCATACTACAAAGTTTAGCGAAAAGAGTTTGGAAGATATTTTTGCAGTTTATAGTAGCCATAGTAAGACATACATGATTTTTAATAGCAAAACCCTAGTTTTGGAAGAATCAATACATGTTGTATTTGATGAGACGAGCTTGCTACAAAGCAACTCTTCTATTGTGCTCATTGAAGATGCAGGTGCTAAGCTGATAGAAATTAGCTTGGATGGACCGACAGAAGATAAAGTTGAAAAGTTCATCAAGATCACCACTCCAACTCCTATTTGAGAGGCTGATGATCAAGATGAAGAAGGAGTCCAAGTTGAAGAAGTCACTCCAGTGATAGAAGATAATACAGATGCAATGACTCTTAAGCTCAGGCATCTGAAGGATCACCCCATGGACCAAATCATAGGAGATCCCCGGGATGGTGTCAGAACTCGTAGAGGTTCAACTAATGAAAATCAAGATTTAAGTTTTCTATCACAGGTTGAGCCAAAGAAGTTTGAGGAAGCAAACTCAGACGCATCTTGGATAATGACGATGGAAGAAGAACCAAACCAGTTCAAGCGCTATAAAGTATGGAAACTTGTTCCAAGACACAAAGGTAAGAACGTCTGAAAGAAATTGTACCTAATCACCTAGAGGGGGGGGGGGTGAATAGGTGACTTAATCTTTTTAAACTTGTTGGCAGATAATACCACAGAGTTATAATCAATTCTTCACAGCAATCAATCAGCAATCATAGAATAAACAAGCACACAGTGAACACACAGATTTATAGTGGTTCCGCAAGTTTTGGGTACATCCACTTTCCCCCTTCGCCTATCTAGTAGTGTACTAGATTCGGCCAAACTCCTCCAATATCTCAGATCCTCAGATCTTACACTCAGAACCCCAAACAGGTTCCTACAGCTCAGGTCTAAGGCCCTACAACTCAGTCTTTTCCAAAGACCTACACTCAGCCAAAAGTCCTACACTCAGCCACAAGGCCTACACTCAGAGATAAGAATCTCCTACACTCAGGCATACATGCCCTACCACTCAGCCTTTATAATTACAGGCTTACAACTCAGATCCCTAAGGATCCTACAAGAAATTAAGAATACAAAGAATATACCTACAACTCAGAAAAAGAGAGATGAGTTGACAGGTTCTTGATGAGTTCTTGGAAGAACTCTGCTGAGATCAACCTCACTTGGCTTTCTTCAAAGCTTCTTGAATGTAGAACACAATAGGATTGATTTTCTGCAGCTGATCTTCAATCACTGCAACTTACGATTCAGAACTAGGTCTGAACCCTTCTACACAGCCTGCTTCCAACGGCTGTCTTCTTGGAAGGAGCTCTCTCTCTCCAACTTCTTAGATCTTCACTTGATTCTTCAATGAATAGCTAGATCTTCTTCTCTTTTTCAATATCTTAATCATCTCTTTCTGTTGACATTATAAGCCTATATATATATTTGCCTTCTTCATGGTGACCGGCTGATCCGGTTTCTAACGGCTTTCTGACATCTCTGACAGTTGCAGTAGACCGGCTGGAATGGCAGCTGTCATGTCATCCAGTCACTTCTTGAAATATCTATAGCTGTCTGAAAGTGTCGAGACAATCTGTCTTTAAGTGTCGACACTTATAGACCAAGTGTCGACACAAGTAGACTAGGTGTCGACACTAGCCTTCAAGGTGTCGACACAACTCCTTGTGTTGTAGAATTTATATCTCGACATAGCTTCTTCAATATGTGTTGACACTGATATTGAGTGTCGACACAACTCCTTGTTCTTCAGTACTTAGTTGAATTCTTGTAAGTGTCGACACAACTCCTTTGTGTCGACACATCTTCATGTGTTGAACTTTTCAGTGTCGACACATCTTCTCGGTGTCAACACTTGCCTTCTGTATTGATACTTACTGAGTGTCGACACAGCTCCTTGTGTCGACACATTCTTCTTCTGTTGAGACTTTGGCTGAGTGTCGACACATCTCCTTTGTGTCGACACTTGTACTTAGAATTTTGTTGAACTTTGCTGAGTGTCGACACAGCCTCCTAGTGTCAACACTTTCTTCATGTGTGGAGTCTTCTGCTGTGTGTCAACACATTCTTCATTATGTCGACACTTTCTTCATGTGTTGAGTCTTCTGCTGTGTGTCGACACATTCTTCATTATTTCGACACTTATACTTAGATTCTGCTGAAATTTGCTGAGTGTCGACACAACCTCCAAGTGTCGACACTTTTTGATGTAGACACAGTTCCTCTGGGTGTCGACACTGCTTCTAAGTGTCGACACTTCTTCACTAGACATTTCGTCATTGAGTGTCGACACAGCTTTCATGTGTCGACACTTTCTGTCTGGTGTCGACTCTGCATCCATGGTGTCGACACAAATACTCCAAGTGTCGACACTGCTTCTCTGGGTGTCGACACAAGTCTTCTTAAGTGTCGACACTTTCCTCCTGGGTGTCGACACATGGACTTAGAAACTTTCCAGCTTTTCCCTACAAATACTTAACCTGCACAACTAAACCCAAAACACATCAAATACATTTTGATGTATATCATTGAGTAGGGTGAGGCTTCTTCAAATCAGGCACATTTAACCAAATATACCCAACAATCTCCCCATATTTGGAGAAGTCATAACCCTTAGTCAATGATATACACCATACATAACAAAATTACAGTATGATGAAAAACAGAATTATGCAATCAGGGAAAGTACATAAACATGTATTAAACAAAACACGTACACACATATATCTCAGAATAATTATATAATAGATTTTTCACACATCACATTGTTCTAACAACTTTGTCATATTCATTATACAAAAGTTTACAGAGTGTTTAAAATCAAAAGATTACAACTGTAAACTAAGGATAAATTCTATTCTATTTCTGCTCAGCCTCCTTGATAACTATGCCATTCCCAGACTATATCTTTGCTTGCATAGGTGATTCAACATCTTCAGCAGCAGCAGGCTTCTTGCCTTTAAGATCCTTTTTATTTAACTCTTTAGCTTTAATCTTCTGCCTTTCAAAGTAATGATAAGGCTTGGGAAAGTACTTGCTAGGCTCCTGGGCAGTAGTAGGTAGCTTTCCCATCTTAGCCTTTCTCCTGTATTGCACAATGGCTTCTTGCCTAGTCTCATGCTTCCTCCACTCCAGTTCAGAAAACCACTTGTTTCTATCTTTAATATTGTCTTTGGCAGCCTTCCATGCAGTTAAGATAATATTCCTGGAGGTGGGGCTCCACTGTTCAAAATCAGGCCTTTGTTCAGCTTGCTCTCTGAACCTCTTCTTATACAATCGACTTCTTGTTCTTTCAGTATAGCTTCTTGTATAGCCTCAGATACTGGCTGAACCACTTTTTCTATGATGACATTCTGCTTTCCCTCAGGTGGGCTATACATTGACTATATATCTGCTTGAATCATATCAAAGTCTGGTGGAGGGTAAATAACTTGAGCCACTTCAGCTTGCTCCCCTGCAAGATAAGCAGGATTAATCCCAGACTCTGCCACATTGTCATCATCACATAATGGAGGATATCCAAGGGTGGCTCTGATGGAATTTGAAATCCATTTTGTATGATCAGAGCCTGCTTTAACTAACACTCTCTCCCCCTTTATGACTTCTCTTTCAATGTGATCTCTTAGATCATCTTTCTGGAATCTTATTTGGGCATTTAGATAATTTACTCCATCCTTGTAGAAAGGTTTTAACCTTTGGAGCGTTTCAGTGATGAGCTTCTAGGAATCTTGAATTGCAGAAGTGACAACAGTTAGGATTTGTTGCAATGCTTTGTCAAATTCTGCCTTTGCTATAGCATTAGCTGTAGTCTGACCAGTAGCTAAATTCTTTAGTTCAGTGATAATAGCATTGTGGGAAGCTGTCAAGTTATCATTCATCCTGATTTGATTCTCCAGTACATATCCTTTCTTTACTTCAAGTTCATCCACTTGAGCTTTGATTTTCTCTTGATGTGTAGCCAAGTACACCACTGCATTCCCTCCCTTGTGGAAGCAGTCAGTCATCTCCTTCTTATTTAGATTCATCTCAAATCTAATAGACTTAATGTCTTGGGCCAGATCAAATTGTAAAGACTTATGCCCCTCATCCATATATGTTTCTATTGCTTTCCTTTGCTCATCAAGCTTTATTTGCATTGCAACCATCAGGGAACTGTAATCTACAGATGGTGCTGGATGTGGTGTAGGCTGTGGTGCAATAGTTTGTAAAGCCTTTTTGTAAGTTTGGCTCCTTCTTTTAAAAACTTGGAATTTCCTTTTCTTTGCTCTTGCAGCCTCCTCATCTTCAGAAGCTGATGTGCTGGCTATTTCTACCCTCTCCCTAGGTAGCTTCTCAACATCCTTTGGCTTCTCAGGCTCTTTCCTTGCAGTTTCTTCTAGAATCTCCACTTGCTCCCCCTCAACTTGGGCCTTCTCCCCCTCAGCAGCAGCACTTTCCTTCTCAAAGTCTGTTTGGAGAAGATCAGGGAAAAGTTCTTCCAAAGTAAACTCTTGTTGATGAGGGGGTGGAGAATTCCTGATCTCATCAACTACTTGATCAGACACTACTTGATCTGCAACAGATGTATCCTCCATGACAACATCTTGAGGTTGACTAGGAACCTGAGGTTGCTGATTTGTAGTAGATAATATGTCAGTTATAACTGCATTCTCAATAGAGAAATCTAATTGGTTTATTTCAGTTATTACCTAAAGTATGGTTTGTGTAGCTCTTTCACTTTCTAGAGGAGTTGACTCTTCAACTAGTAGAGACTCCCCCTGGATAGAATCCTGGTGAAGAGGGCTAGCCTGTGGTAGCTCCCTCTGCCTGTCTGCAGCTACTTGTCTATCTGGAGACTTTCCAACAGTTCCAGTTTCTTGTTCATCATCTGGTGTAAAGACAACATGCTCTTCAGAGCTACTAGATGATTCTTGAGCCACTGGGGCTATCTTCTTCTTCTTCTTTTGGGGTGTTACCTTCTCAGGTGTTGGCAAGTCCTTGGTCAAGACCCTATCCCATCTTGAGAAGATTCTCATGTCCATCTTCCTCATGTGATTGATCTTTGATCCTGCAGCTTGACTCATTACTTCTGGTATACTACCAGCCAAGTAAAGACTTAGTATCCTACCCAAGTTGGGCTTCTTCAGGCTCTCCTTAATCTTCTCAAACACTACTGCAGACCAATAAGTATTTAGCTGGAAGATTAACCTTGTCATTAGATTGAACATATATGCTGAAATCCTGTCATGTCCTCCAGACTTGCACAGGATCACCTTGCCAACAATTTCAGAGAGAAATTTTCCTTGGTTGTTCATTCCCTTTCTATTGAATACTGATCCAATTTTCATCTTGGAATCCAGTCCACACCATGTTAAAGATTCTCTGGTCTTAGAAGCAGAAACTTCACCTTCTTCTTTAGTCCTTGGTAGGTTTAGTACCTTTCTCAAACTCTTAGGTGAGACCTTCACCTTTTCTCCATAAACCCTTGACTTTATCTTGAGTCCAGGCCCGTCTAGGGTTGCTCCATTCAGAAATTCTAGAACTTCTTTCTTTCATATCTTGGTTGGCTCTGAAACAAGAAAATCTAACCCTGAGGTTGCAAATAGGGTTACCACATCCTTGATCTCTGGTTCTGCATCATCAAACGCATGCCGCCCTAGTTCATATCCTTCATTTATGTTCTCCTCGAGCTTGGGCTCCATTAGGGTTTGAAGAATTTGAATTGAGAGAAGAGAGGTGTCGACACACAAGTTTGGTCTCGAACCTTTGGTGAGCGTGTCGATAGACAATGGTGAAATCATATTTATACCTTTCTAGAGTTGAAGATGAAAGGCCGCGTCAACAAACTTAAATTGTGTCGACACTGTTGAAAATTGTCGACACAGACTTATAATGTCTCGACAACAATGTGTCGACACAAGTATAGTCGACAAAATATATGTGTCGACACTTGTCTATGTGTCGACACCACTAAACTCGACACTTAGTCGAGACTTTACTTGGTTAATTCTGTTTAAATCCTAAGTGTCGACACCACCTTGGTTGTGTCGGCACCTACCCTGAATGTGTCGGCACCTACCCTGAATATGTCGACACTAATTTTCTGAAGTGTCGACACCAACTTCCTAGATGTGTCGACACCTTTTCTCTGAAGTGCCGACACCAATTCTCTGTCTCGACACAGAAAACTCTGTGTGTCGACACTATTTTACTTAGCCATTTCTGTAAAATTATTCTAAGTTTATCATACCTAGTTCAATTTTAAACATATTGAACTTTGTTTCTTCTAAGGGCTTAGTATACATATAAGCTAGTTGATTATCAGTATTTACATATTCTAGTGAAATATCTTCTTTTTCAACATGTTCCCTTAGAAAATGATATTTGATCTCTATGTGCTTAGTTCTACTATGGGAAACAGGATTGTTTGCAATAGATATAGCACTAGTAGAATCACAAAATAGTGGTGTTCTACTTACTTGAATACCATAGTCTTCTAGATGATGTTGTATCCATAGAAGTTGAGCACCGCAACTTCCTGCAGCCACATATTCTGATTCTGCTGTGGAGATAGTCACACTTGTTTGCTTCTTGCTACTCCATGATATCAGTCTTCCACCTAGGAATTGACAGGTTCCAGTTGTACTTTTTCTATCTTCCTTGCAGCCTGCAAAATCTGCATCTGAATAACCTGTCAGTTCAAAGTCTCCATTCATAGGGTACCAAAGGCCTAGATAAGGAGTGCCCTTTAGATATCTCAAAATCCTTTTGACTGCTGTCAAATGAGACTCTTTAGGGCATGCTTGGTACCTAGCACAGACACATGTAGCATACATGATATCTGGTCTACTTGCAGTCAAATATAGAAGGGAGCCAACTATCCCTCTATACAAAGTCTCATCTACAGGTTTCCCTGCATCATCTTTGCTAAGAGACATACTTGACCCCATAGGAGTTTTCAAGGTACTGGAAGATTTCATACCATAATTCCTTATCAGTTCTAGGGTGAACTTAGACTGGCATATGGATAAACCATTCTCAGTCTGTCTAACTTGGAGACCCAAGAAGAACTTAAGTTCCCCCATACTGCTCATCTCAAATTGTCCTTGCATAAGTTTTGCAAACTTTCTACAAAGACAACTTTCAGTAGACCCAAATATGATGTCATCTACATATATTTGGACTAGTATGATCTTGCCTCTGGATTCCCTAAGGAATAGAGTCTTGTCTATTTTCCCCCTTGTGAATTTATTCTCAATGAGGAAACTAGACAGGGTTTTATACCAAGCCCTAGGGGCTTGTTTTAACCTATACAAAGCCTTCCTAAGTCTATAGACATAATTAGGTTGAGTTGAATCAACAAAACCCGATGGCTGTTCCACACCGACCTCTTCTTTCAGATTACCATTCAGAAAGGATGACTTAACATCCATTTGGTATACTTTAAATCCTTGATAGGTTGCATAGGCCAGGAACATCCTTATGGCTTCTAGTCTGGCTACTGGAGCAAAGGTTTGATCAAAGTCAATACCTTCTTCCTGCCTATATCCTTTAGCAACCAATCTTGCTTTGTTCTTAATAATTACTCCATGTTCATCCATCTTGTTCCTAAAGATCCACTTGATTCAAATTATGTTGTGGTCTTTTGGTTTAGTAACAAGCTCCCAGACTTTGCACCTCTTGAACTGATTCAGCTCCTCTTGCATTGCCTCAATCCAATGAGGGTCTAGGATGGCTTCTTCAAACTTCTTTGGCTCTACTTGGGATAGAAAACTGGAGTAGAGTACTGCACTCAGATTTCTGCTCCTTGTTTGTACCCCTTGTCTTAGATCACCAATAATTTGATCTGCTGGATGATCTCTTAGATGTCTATTAGCTGGAGGCAGCGTGACTTCAGGTTGAACTCCTTCAGCTTCTTCAACTTGCTGCACTCCTTGGTCTTCTTCTACATCAGGTGCATGTAGTACTCCCCCTGGACAGCAGCCACTATCATCTACATGCTGACTTGCAGAAGATCCTTCTTCAATAGTGAGCTTGTCCATCTTCTTAGTTACACCTGTGGAGCTGCAAATACTTCTAGACAACTCATTGTTAATAAGTCTAGCTTTATCACATACTACATGTACTGACTCTTCTACAACTTGTGTAGTCAAGTTGTAGACTCTATAAGCCTTATTGTTGTTGCTGTACCCAACAAAAATCCCCTCTTGGGATTTGGCAGCAAACTTGGTCAAGTAAGACTTACCATTGTTAAGTATAAATCATTTACAACCAAAGATCCTGAAATAGGATAGGTTTGGTTTTCTGCCTTTCACAATCTCATAGGGGGTCTTATTGTGGCTCTTGGTGATAGTAGCCCTATTAATTACATGGCATGCAGTATTAACTGCCTCAGCCGAGAAATATTCTGGGAGAGATATGTCACTTAAAAGAGTTCTACCAGCCTCAATCAAGGTTCTATTTTTCCTCTCAGTAATGCCATTTTGCTGAGGTGTTCTTGGTGAAGAAAATTCCTGAAATATCCCAAATTCTTCACATACTTTTGTCATACTATCAGACTGGAATTCAGTACCATGGTCACTTCTTATCTTGACCACTGTACTGTCTAATTCATTCTGAATTTGTTTGACAAAACTATAGAAGATACTAGGTGTTTTAGATTTCTGTCTAAGGAAGAACACCCAGGAAAACCTTGAGTAGTCATCTACAACCACAAATGTGTAGACCTTCCTACCTAGGCTGTGAACTGGCATAGGACCAAAGATATTCATATGCAAGAGGTATAAGTACCTCACATCATCTTTGTTTTCAATGCCACTAAAGGTGGATCTAGTCTGCTTGCCCTTTTGACAAGCTGAGCATATTCCATCTTTAATACACTTAACTTAAGGACCATTCCTCACTAACTCTTTGCTATAGAGTTGTCCAATTGTCTTATAGTTAAGATGGGCTAGCCTCTTGTGCCATTTGACACAATGAGAGACTTTCTCATCAGCTACAAGACACACTGGAGAACTATTGTTCTCACACATAATGTCTAGGCAATAGACATTTCTCTTTCTGTAACCTGTCAAAATGATCTCTTGATCATTTGACCTCTTGATATGACAACCATCTTTGACAAATGAGATATCATATCCTAAATCACTCAGTTGACTTATACTAATAATGTTATGTTTCAAACCTTTAACATAAGTCACTTGAGTAATTGTTATATGGGTGCTAGAAATGTTACCAAAACCCTTGATAATTCCTTTTTCAGAACCACCAAAGGTGACTTTAGGACCATCCTTGAGAGGTGTGTAGTCCTTTAGCAATCCCCTAGTTCCAGTCATATGCCTGGAACATCCACTGTCCAAGTACCATATTGGGGCATGACAACTTGGACTTACCTGCAAAACAGATTAGTTGACCTTAGAACCCAAAGAATTCTTGGGTCCTTGGTGCTGGTTAGTTTGCCTCTTAACAAAGCTACCTGCAGATCTTCCAACAGGTAGTTTGCTACTCAACTTGGCACTAGAATTGTGCCAACAGTCTATGGCAAAGTGGCCTACCTTGCCACAGCACCAGCATTCAAATCTACTGTACCTTTGCTTAGGTACATCCCTAGCTGTTTTATCTACAACTGGCTTATTGAGAGCTGGGGCTTTGCCCTTAGACTTGGACTTTACAGTCCTAGTAGGGTTAGTAAACCCTAATCCAGTTTTACCTTTTTGATGAACAAATTCATCTATCAAAGGTAGAACAGACTTTGGTTTAAAAAACCTTGCAACAATGTCTCTATCCTTCTGAAGACTAATCTCCAGATTTCTGATTTGATCATTCTTGAATGTTATAGTCCCCATCTGAATAACAGTTATGTTCTTCAGTCTGGCTATTTCATTTAACTTTTGATCAATCAGCTTCTCAAAATCATTTGCAGCAACTTTAAGATTAACAATCTCCTTAGCCTGACTTTTGGCCAAGGATTTGCATTTCTTAAAAGCTTGCAACAGAACTTTATATTCATCAATCAACTGGTGAATATCTCCTGCAGATTCAGATCCACTGGCATCATTTGATGCTGATGTAACTGAATCTGAACTAGCACGAGAAATTGAACTTAAAGAACAATTTTGTACCTTACTAGGTCCAGGCTGCTCCTGGATTTTGTCACCTTCTGTTAAGGCCATCAATCCTTTGCACTGGATGTCCTCTTGCTCATATATAGAGTTCATTATCTGGATGAACTCTTCTTCCTCTTCTTCAGCAAATAGTCCTATTTATGCTTCAGCTTCTGACTCAGTTTCTGAAGAAGATATGTCTGACAGGCTTTCGTCCTTCTTGGCAACAAAGGACCTTTCCTTTTTGCCCTTGGTTTGAATCTTCTTCTTATCATTAGACTCTTTCCTTTTCTCAGGACAGTCAGCAATAACATGTCCTTGTTTGTTACAGCAATAGCAAACAATTTTTGATAAAGTTGCTTTGCTCGACTTGGTCTTTCTCCTGTCTTTCTTTGATGACTTCTTGTTCTGATAATAGTCATCTTTTCCCTGTGAAGTGGATGGCTTTGGCCTCCACTATTTCTTCTTTAGAAACTTCTGAAAGTGTCTTGTGAATGCTGCAAAGTCCTCATCACTTTCACTGTTTTCAGACTTTCTGCTTTCTGAATCATCTGACTCCGTTCCAGCAATCCTTGGAGGTGGAGATGGAGACTTACTTTTGTATTTCTTGGTGGCTTCTGTCTTGAATTCCACCGTTCTTTCTTTATGCTCACTTATTGTAGTCTTCTCCTCTTCTTTCCTCACCATCAACTGCATCTCATAGGATAGCAGGTTTCTAAACAATGTTGGAGGAGGGATATTTGCTAACTTGACCATTTCCCTTATGCCACAGATCTTGGTGTCCCAATCCTTTGTTAGAGACCTCAAGAACTTATCATTCAGCTCATAGTTGCTGAATTCTCTTCCATAAGACATCAACTCATTGACAATCCTATAGAATTTCTTATAGCATTCTGTTATGCTATCAGACCTGCCTTACCTGAAACTTTCATATTCCTGGTTTAATAATGACTTTCTGTCCTGTCTCACTTCTTCTGAACCCTCCATGTACACTATAAGAGTATCCCACATCTCCTTAGATGTCTTACAGTGTATAAAGTTCTGAAATGTAGCATCATCTATGGCACTCACAATGATATTCTGAGCCCTCTTGTCCATTGTGGCTATAATTATCTCATCTTTTGTCATTTCAGAGAAGTCCTTAGGTGTTCTCTGATTTACATCCAGGACTGAAACCTTCATAGACACATATGACCCTTCTTTAACTGTGATATATATATTCTAGGGTCTGAAGCTTCCATAAACAGTCTCACCCTTTCTTTCCAGATGCCAAAAATCTCTTTTCTACAAATGGGTAACTTCATGGATCCAAGTTCCTTATGATTCTCTGTTGAACCCATGTTTCTTGATTTTCTTGATTCTGCACTTTACTTATACTGAATCTGCCAACAGGATCTACTCAGACAGTTAAGTCCTTTTTTAGTAACCTCGCTCTGATATCACTTGAAAGAAATTGTACCTAATCACCTAGAGGCGGGGGGGGGGGGGGGTGAATAGGTGACTTAATCTTTTTAAACTTTTTGGCAGATAATACCACAGAGTTATAATCAATTCTTCACAGCAATCAATTAGCAATCACAGAATAAACAAGCACACAGTGAACACACAGATTTATAATGGTTCCCCAAGGTTTGGGTACATCCACTTTCCCCCTTCGCCTATCTAGTAGTGTACTAGATTCGGCCAAACTCTTCCACTATCTCAGATCCTCATATCTTACACTCAGAAACCCAAACAGGTTCCTACAGCTCAGGTCCAAGGCCCTACAACTCAGTCTTTTCCAAAGACCTACACTCAGCCAAAAGGCCTACACTCAGCCACAAGGCCTACACTCAGAGATAAGAATATCCTACACTCAGGAACACAAGCCCTACCACTCAGCCTTTATAATTACAGGCTTACAACTCAGATCCCTAAGGATCCTACAAGAAATTAAGAATACAAAGAATATACCTATAACTCAGAAAAAGAGAGATGAGTTGACAGGTTCTTGATGAGGTCTTGGAAGAACTCTGCTGAGATCAACCTCACTTGGCTTTCTTCAAAGCTTCTTGAATGTAGAACACAATATGATTGATTCTCTGCAGCTGATCTTCAATCACTGCAACTTAAGATTCAGAACTAGGTCTGAACCCTTCTACACATCCTGGTTCCAACGGCTGTCTTCTTGGAAGGAGCTCTCTCTCTCCAACTTCTTAGATCTTCACTTGATTCTTCAATGAATAGCTAGATCTTCTTATCTTTTTCAATCTCTTAATCATCTCTTTCTGTTGACAGTAGAAGCCTATATATATAGGCCTTCTTCATGGTGACCTGCTGATCCGGTTTCTAACGGCTTTCTGACATCTCTGACAGTTGCAGTAGACCGGCTGGAATGGCAGCTGTCATGTCATCCAGTCACTTCTTGAAATATCTGTAACTGTCTGAAAGTGTCGAGACAATCTTTCTTTAAGTGTCGACACTTATAGACCAAGTGTCGACATAAGTAGACTAAGTGTCGACACTAGCCTTCAAGGTGTCGACACAACTCCTTGTGTTGTAGAATTTATATCTCGACACAGCTTCTTCAATATGTGTTGACACTGATATTGAGTGTCGACACAACTCCTTGTTCTTCAGTACTTAGTTGAATTCTTGTAAGTGTCAACACAACTCCTTTGTGTCGACACATCTTCATGTGTTGAACTGTTTCAGTGTCGACACATCTTCTTGGTTTCGACACTTGCCTTCTATGTTGATACTTGCTGAGTTCGACATAGCTCCTTGTCTCGACACATTCTTCTTCTGTTGAGACTTTGGCTGAGTGTCGACACATCTCCTTTGTGTCGACACTTGTACTTAGAATTTTGTTGAACTTTGCTGAGTGTCGACACAGCATCCTAGTGTCGACACTTTCTTCATGTGTTGAGTCTTCTACTGTGTGTCGACACATTCTTCATTATGTCGACACTTTCTTCATGTGTTGAGTCTTCTGCTGTGTGTCGACACATTCTTCATTATGTCGACACTTATACTTAGATTCTGCTGAAATTTGCTGAGTGTCGACACAACCTCCAAGTGTCGACACTTTCTGATGTAGACACGGTTCCTCTGGTTGTCGACACTAATTCTAAGTGTCGACACTTCTTCACTGGACATTTCTTCATTGAGTGTCGACACAGTCTTCATGTGTCGACACTTTCTGTCTGGTGTCGACTTTGAATCCCTGGTGTCGACACAAATACTCCAAGTGTCGACAATGCTTCTCTGGGTGTCGACACAAGTCTTCTTAAGTGTCGACACTTTCCTCCTGGGTGTCGACACATGGACTTAGAAACTTTCCAGCTTTTCCCTGCAAATACTTAACCTGCACAACTAAACCCAAAACACATCAAATACATTTTGATGTATATCATTGAGTAGGGTGAGGCTTCTTCAAATCAGGTACATTTAATTCAATGTACCCAACAACGTCATTGGGGCAAAATGGGTCTACAGGAACAAGATGGACGAGGATGGAACAATTGTAAAGAACAAGGCCAGACTTGTCGCAAAAGGCTATCATCAGGAAGAAGGATTCGACTTCGACCAGACATACGCTCCAGTGGCAAGGCTGGATGCAATAAGTTTATTTTTAGCATATGCTGCACTCAAAGACTTCATTGTCTATCAAATGGACGTGAAGTCTGCTTTCCTTAATGGAGACATAAAGGAAGAGGTATATGTGGAACAACCTCTAGGTTTCGTTGATTCTAACTTTCCTGATTATGTTTACTTACTGCACAAAGTGTTATATATTCTGAAACAAGCCCCTCGGGCTTCGTATGAGACACTGTCTACCTTTCTACTTGCGAACAAGTTCACAAGGGGAAAGATAGACAAGACATTATTTCTTAGGGAAATTAAAGGCAAGATTCTGCTAGTGCAAATCTATGTCGATGACATTATTTTTGGCTCTACTGACGACAACCTCTGCAAGAAGTTTTCAAAACTTTTGCAAGGGAAGTTTGAAATGAGCAGTATGGGCGAGCTGAAGTATTTCTTAGGGCTTTTGGTGAAACAATCTGAAGATGGAATTTTCATCTCGCAGACCAAGTTCACCAAAGAGCTGATTAAGAAATTCAGAATGGAGAACACAACCTCGATGAGGACTCCAATGGGCTCAACAATATCTCTGGATAAGGATGAAAAAGGAAAATATTTTGATGAAACCAAGTATAGAAGCATCATTGGTTCCTTGCTCCGCGTTACTGCAAGTAGACCTGACATAATATTCTCAACATGTGTCTGTACTAGATTTCAGGTGAACTCTAAAGAATCTCACAACGTTGCAGCATAGCCGATTTTGAGATACCTTAAAGGTACACCAAATCTTATCTTATGGTACCCAAGAAGTAATGATAATAAGCTAATATGTTTTTCAGATGCAGATTTTGCAGGGAGCAAAGATGATAGGAAAATCACTTTAGGGACTTGCCAATTCTTTGGAAGAACGATTATCTCTTAGAGTAGCAAGAAGCAAAACTGTGTGGCAATTTCGACGACTGAGGCAGAGTACATCTCTGCATGCAGTTGTTGTGCAGAGTTACTTTGGATAAAGAATCATTTTGAGGACTACAACATGAAGTTTGAAGAAATTCCTCTGTTTTGCGACTTTTCCAGCGCAATTGCAATAGCCAACAACCCAGTCTCGCACAGCCGGACAAAGCATATAGAGCTAAGGTATCACTTCATCCGAGAGCATGTGGAGCATGGGGACATAGACCTTCAATATGTCTCTCCAGATAGGCAAATTGCAGACATTTTTACGAAACCGCTGGACGAGACCAAGTTCTCGTTCTTCAAAACAGAACTTGGGATGCTCAACAAAGAAGACTAGAGAAGGTGGATTTTCAAGAAGGTTCAAGGTTCAAAGGTTAGTCAAATATTGGAATTTTATAAAATTTGAACTCTTTGACTCGAGTAAGATACAACCTACTCGAATAAGAATATGACCTACTCGAGTAGTGAAATGATATACTCGAGTAGTCCATAAGACCTACTCGAGTAGTGAAATGATATACTCAAGTAGTCCATATGACCTACTCGAGTAGCAGACTTCCTATACTCGAATAGTCAACTTCACATCTACTCGAGTACCTCAATTCATCTACTCGCGTATATGCCGAGACTTTATTCAAATTTTCTTATGCGCAAACCAAGACTTATGCTGCCTCTTTTATGGTTTAATTCATTCATTTTCGATAAATTAGACCAAAAACTAGGTTATATAAATAAGAAAATCCCGAAATGTCCTACACGAAATCATTTCCGCTCTCTCGAGTTCACAACTGCCTCTTTGCCTTCCTCAATCAGTTGCAGAGCCATGCGCCTTCCTTCACCCCGTCGAAACTTTCTAGGGTTTCTGAATCACTAAGATTTCTAAATCATGGCCGCCTCCTATAAAACCGGCATTGGTTCCGAATTGGTCGTCGTCGGGATTGCAGAACTATCTGACGACTTCCATAATCTCATGATTTTGCTCGACACCGCCGGATTAACCTTCGTTCTCCAAGAACAATGTCGAATTATCTTCCCCGACGTTGCAGAATTTTTCAAAAATATCAAAGTGCAGCGCCACGAGATAGTTATAAAATCCACAGTCAGAGGTATAAAGATCAAACTTACCACAAACTCTGTTTCTCAAGTTCTTCGGCTGCCAGTTCTAGATGCAGATGATTTTTTGGGTGACGAAAAATATGCCAGAACCTGTTTATTTTGTGGAATTCCATCTGCTGCAAAGTACATTAGGAGGGCTGACATGAATGCAGAAGGAAAACTATTAGTTGATATTATTGGAAAAGTTCTTCTGTGCAGGACAAATTAAATAAGAGATATCCCTCTTTATTTCTTTGAAATGATGCAAGCTATAGTCTGTAGAAAGGATTTTCAGTTTGGCTTGCTCATCCTGAACAAAATTAAGGAGAGCATTAAATCCCCCAAATATGCAAGGATAATTTCTCTATTCCTTCATGAGATAAAACCTGAAGCCTTCAACTTCTCTAAAGGCAGTATCCTTCACCACATGAAGATGGTCTCCATCTCTTCCATTCAAAGATGGGAGCTCAAGTTGCAGAATCCTTCTCAAGCTGATAAGGTTACTGAAGTTCTATACATAGAGGATATGACCCCATCTCCCTCTCCATCTTAGGTCCCCAGCTCCTCTGGTGCACCAAATGAGGGGGATCCTAGTCCTGCTATTTCAGCCAGGATGCCAAATCCTCCAGCACCTACTCCTCCACCTGTTACCCCAAAAGACATTCCCTCAGATCAACAACCTCTAGAAGCACTCGTATCCACTGATGATGCCATCAATGAGATGATAGAGGAATTGACTACAGATGAACCACCTCCTCCTCTATCTCTAAAAGCTCCATCCATTGACATACCCAAAGACCCCACTCTAGTGACATCTCCAACAAAGTCTCCAGAAAAATCTCCAGCAAGGTCTCCAGCTAAATCTCATGATGCTCACCAAGAGCTGCCAGAAACTTTCTTCATTTCTGATGAGCCATCACCTGAGCCAGCTGAAGCTCCTCTCAGAAATTTTGATTTCTCTATCCCTCAAATCATGGAAGAAGAGGATGCCCTAATTCATACTACAAGAGCTCAGAGCTCTATCACCCTTCAAGAAATAGCTCCCTGGGTTGCTCCTCTTATTCCTTCTACTCTATCTACTTCTGCTCCTCCTGCTGCCACTGCCACTCCCTCCACAGATTTGATGACACATATTGTCCTTCTCCTTCAAGAACAAAAAACATACTTTGATACTTATATTAAGACTCTCACTAATAAGGTCACTACTCTAGAAACTGAGATGAGCAGAGGATTTGCTGAAATCCAACATAATACTGATCAGATCAAACATCTGTTCCAAATTGGTGGCAAAGCATTAGACCACACTATAACTAGTGTTGGACAAGTTTTGGAAAAGGGTGTTACTCTAGCTGGAAATCAAATAGAATTAGACAAAAGAGCTGAAGCAAACAAGATGAAGATCTGTGAAGATGTTGGCACTTTCAAAGAAGATGTAATCTCTCAGCTATCTGTTTAAGTCAAAAAGGGGGAGAAGTTGGTGAAAGAGTATTTAGAAAAATTAAATGCTGCCATGCAAGAGCTTTGGAAAGTCAAAGTGAAAGAGATTCATAATGATGTCTTAGCATAAATACAGAGTGTCAAATTCCACACCTATGACACTGCTGACTGGATGCACAACCAAATTCTTCCTGAATTTGCTGTTGATCCAAATATTATTACTCATCATCTGAATCCTTTAGCTGTTGATGCTCCTGTTCAAGCTTCTCAACCCACTTTATCTCCAAGGCATGATGATTCAGTTTCTCCTCTTAATACCTATACTTAGGGTTGGGATGAAGATCCTGCATGCATTTTCTTCCAAGCTCCTCCTGAAATTCAGACTTACAAGAAGAAAATAAAGTATGGTGATGGTGCTTCTGCAAGCAAGTCCATTCCTATTCCAGTCGTTGATGCTGAGAAAAGAAAAGCTCCTAAATTTGCTGAGATATGGTCTCCCACGTCTAAGTCCCTCATCTTGGATACACTCAAACTTGTTATGGTCTACCATGAGAGCAGGAATATACATTACAGTTCTCAGGAATGGGAGTTATATGAGATATCAATGACCAAGAGAAGATTATATGATAAAGAATTTGGAAAAAAAAACAACCCTGCTGCTCCTCCAAGACCTCCCAAGTACTACCCAAAGCATTACAGCTACTAGAGGAGACAACAAGAGAAGTAAGACAGGCAGCATCATCAGATCTAGCTACAAGGACCTATGAGCTGTGGAAATGATTTTTTGTAGAAATGACATTTTTGGATAATTACATTTATATAATTCTAAGTTTTTGATCTTATTATCTTGTTCATAGTCTTATGCTTGCTTACACTGATTTATCCACTTAGCATTCTTTTTATGTCCATAATTCACCTTAGTGTAAAGGGTTTTGACTTCTACAAATTGGCATATATTGTTGGGTATTGTATCCACACTAACCCAGATTTGATGAAGTCATCCTTGAACTAAGATGAATTGAGTTGTATTTGATGCTTGGTTTGAGTTATGTATTTGCAGGATTCTTATGGGAAGTGTAGACCAATGTCAGTCTACAATGGATCACCAAACAAAGGCCCATACAATGTAATCTCTCATTGCGTGATCCAAGGTGTTGACTCATGTGTAGCCTCTCTATTGGGATACACTTCATATTCAAGCTCTAGGACTAAGTGAAAAGACCTGATGCTGGTCTCACCTTAGAAGAAGAAAAAAATTCTGTCAAGATAATTTCCTAAGTATTATACTCAACTAGTTCTATACTTACTCGAGTAAAATGCTGAGTTCATACTCGAGTAATAATACTCTGACTCGAGTAGGTATGGTATATACAGAGTAATCTAATTATGGCTCTCGAGTAGTTAAGACAACTACTCGAGTAGTTTTCTTTCTCCTCTCAGGTTTACAGAATTTTTCTCCTCAAAAGTTTTCTAAGTTAAATACTCGAGTAGTATTGTATAGTACACGAGTAGTTTTATCTTCTGTCTTGAGTAATTGAATTCTGACTCTCGTGTAGTTCTCACTTACTCGAGTTGTCTAAGTCATCTACGCAAGTAGTTCATCTAATACTCGATTAGTCCAGAATTAATACTCGAGTAACCCAGAATTATACTCCAGAAAATTTCTCTAAGTGAATTACTTGAGTAGTCATTTCCATATACTCTAGTAGTTCTATTCGTCTCGAGTAGTTCAACTTCTATACTCGAGTAGTCCAATATTCCAGTTCCAGAAATTTTCTAAGTCCTTGTCTCGAGTAGTTTATCAACCACTCGAATAGTTCATTCCCATCTACTCGAGTATTTATCCTTATACTCGAGTAATCCACTCCTCCCCTCGTGTAACTACTCAAGTACTCGAGTATGTCCGTTTTGAAACTCGAGTAGCTGAATTCTTTTTTCTCGAGTAGTTGACTCCATGTACTTGAGTAACTATCTCATTCTCTCTCTAGTAGTTTTCTTATATCCTCGAGTAGTCATCTTCTACCCACTCGAGTAGTGCTGCAATGTACTCGAGTAGTCCTTTCTCTCTCGAGTATTTTACTTCGATTATCCTGAAAATTTTGTTGAGTCCAAAATAACAGAGTTCTTTATGAACCTTGACGTGATTGGTCCACGTGTATCTCATAATGACTTAATTATGTCTAATCTTGTCTGATCCTATAAATGGTCTTGTCTAAACCGAAAAAACCTAATACTAAAAAGTTTATTCTAAGAGAATATTCAGAAGTTTTGCAGCCCCGTATTTTTCTATTTTCCTCTTTCTCTCTCCAAGAAATGAAAACAATCGCCTCCGCCGTCGCTGATTCCCGACCGGGTATGGTTTCGCCTTTAGAGGATTTAGATCAATATGGCTTTCCAGATCGAGATTTGCTCAACTCCTAATCTTCTAATTCGATCGATCGTGTGAAGCCAAGATGTTTCAGATCCAATCTTGCCGAGATTTCTCTTCATCATTCTGATAATGCCGTAAAGCCTAGAAGAAGAAATTTCTGGCCGACTGTTGCAGATCTGAAAAAGGAATTACTGTTTGTATTTCTATACAAAATTTCTTTCATTCTTGTAGGAGAAATTTCTCCGAGTGTAGGAGCTTTTGTCTCCGAGATTGTAGGAAGTTTTACCATCCTACTGTATATCCGTTTTGTGGATCAAGATTGTAGGAACATTGTTCCGAGGGTAGGATTGATTTTCAATCCGAGATAGTGGAGTAGCCGAGTCTAGTGTATTGTTAGATCAGTGAGGGAAAGTGGATGTACCCAAGGTTGGGGAACCACTATAAATATTGTCTCGTCTGTGATTAACTGGTAGATAGATCTTTCGTTTGGTTTGAAATTTTTATTCCGCAAAAAAAAGACGCGCATCTCACCTATTCACCCCCCTCTAGGTGATTTAGGTAGGCAACTATAAACTTTCATGTTGCTGCTGTAGGTTTGTTAGCAGGGCATGTTTATTATTTCTCATACTTGGTGCGTTTTGATCTTGTCATGGGCAGTGTTTTACCCTTGCTGTATTGTTCATTTTACCTTCTCTCTTTTGAAAGCACTTGTTGTGGGGTTGGTTAGCCCCTCTTTTATTACTTACGAATCTAATGCACCACTTCTTTTCATTCTATTCTTACTGAGGTATTCTTTCTTTGAATTCCTCAGGTTCAGGTTGTGGCCGATTGAACCACTAGTGTTCTGGTGGAGCTTGCTTGTGGCCTCCGAGGTAGCTGAGTTTTTTGTTCCTCGATTTGGTGAAGTAGTTTTCTTCTTTCTGTATAGACATACATACTCACCAACGGGTTTGTGTCAGGTTGTTGACGCCCACTGGTGGCTTGCTTGTGATGCTAGGTATGAACTGAGAACTGCTATTTTTGCCGTTTTGGAGGTTATTTACTAGCCTCTGGGAATGTTTTATGCTAGGTTGAATGTTAGATATTTTTTTAACCCTGAAAGCATTACTATCTGTACCTCATTCACGTCAAGTTTATAAAACTAAAGGACTACTTTCCCAAGTAACGTAAAAGAAAAAGCTATTTTTCTTATACTATGAAAAATCTAAAGTCCTGCATTCCATGAGTTGTTCTCCGTGGACATTTACACTCTTGTTGGATGTCAAATCAACTTAACCAAAGTATTTTTTGCTACGTATAAATATATCTTTAATTGTGGACTAATTGATCCACTGTGCCGAGGGATACGACCATCAAACTTAAATGGTTTTCTTTCATATTAAATTATGATTTTATCCAAAGAATTAGAGTCTGGCATTTTTCCTGAGCTTGTGAAGTTATCCACTGCATGACATGGCATCATGACATATATTTTCTCTTGCTCTATTATGATTTAATTGTTGAGAAAATGCGGGTCATGACATTGCTACGCGTGAGCGGCAGACAACAATGACTGAATCTACGACAGCGTCGCAACTAACTGGCTCGATAGAGCTTCATTGCTCTAGAGCAAACTCTCGATCAACGCCACACTCTGTGCACCCGATGACTCACCCTTTGACTGGGGAGTCAACCTCATCGCAAGATGCTTTGGCGACATTTCTAAAAGGCAATAAACAACTCAGCAAAATCCAGGCTCACAACTAAGCCACTTGACTAGTTCAGACCATACTTAAAGACACTTGCTTGTGATGCAACTTGCTCTGGGATTTTATAATGATGTTATGCCCTACTTAGGATGAAATCTGCTCATCCTATTTACTCATGTGCCTATGATATGAATGCATGAATTCTTCATTCTTCTTTAAAATCATGTGTGTACATGTGTCATCATGTAAACATTAACTTAGAACGCGTGCTTATGCGATGATATGCTATGTACGCAGTGCTATGCATTATAAAAAGGCATTAATGAATGCATGAGCGGCATACACATGAAAAGTTATGCATCCCATACTACATAACATCGCATGCAACGAGAAAAAAAACGTGGTAATGGGTACCAATGTGATGATGGTTATGCATCACATACTACATAACCGTCACATGTTGCCTCCTATAGTGGATCCATATAGAAACACATATTATGCATCCCAAACTACATAATATGCCTCATATACTTCTTATCATGCTATGAGTGTAGTGACTATACTTCGGTTAACACGTACTGATGACACATCTGTGTGTGTATGCAAATGAAAGAAGGAAACAAACTAAACGAGATTGGCTGGTTTGACCAACTTGTCAAACCAACCTCCCTCTGATACCAACGATCATAACCCGCATTTTTCACCTCCAATAAAGGTATATCGGAGTAAGGTAAAAATACAAGTCATGATGCCACGTCAGCAGGGATAACTGTGGACGCTTAGGCAAAACTCCTACTTAAACATGAAGAAAGATTCTTTAAGTTATTTAGAGGTGATATTAGTTTAAGTATAGTAGTTAACCGTATCACTCGGCTTAGTGGTTCATCAAGTCCACAAGAAAAGTAATTGAGTGATCTGAAAAGTACTTCTTTTATCCAGTTAGGCATCCTACAAGAGCTTAGAGGTTCCCAAGGGACACCTCAAGGCATGCAAGTTCTTAATTTATAGCAGAAGTAAAAGTAGATTTTTATATCGTCATTAAATAAAATGATTTAACAATTTAAGTTATGCAATGCTTGATGTAGTAATAGTAATTTTTATACTTGAAAATAACTACCATACAATCCTAATATAAAACATCCTAGAGAGCAAGTAATCCACATCCATAGAAAGAAAACTTAGCAGCTAGCAAGTATCCAAAAATAACAATCTTGTGGGCATCAACAAACTGACACAAACCCACATACAGTAAAGTATGTCTGAACTAGTAAAATAAAATAAACAACAATCTACCTCGCCAAGATGTGGCAACAACCATGGCCAACGCTGCCTCTCAAGAACTCCAAAATCCAGCACTGAAATCAGTTACAGCTCTGAACCTGAGGCATTCCAAAGACAGAGCACCTTAGCAAGAAAGTACAAGTGATGACAAAAGAGAAAACCACAAGTACAAAAGTGAAGGGGTACCAAACCATGACCAAAGAAAAGGTAAATAAACAAGTACATTAGTATGGTATAAAAGCAAAGAGAGGAAAACTTACGTGTAGCAACATGTACAATAAGAATACCCCCAAACGCACCAGGCTATAAGGGGGAAATGGTCAAGATTAAATCATCGGAAGAGAAACAAACCCCTATTAACAACCTGTGGTCAAATCCACCAAATAATCCAAAACGGGCAAGGTGGTCAACTCAGCAGGACACAACCCTAAAGACAATTATCCTTCTAAATGCGGGGGAGACTAAACACTCCACCAAACACCACAAATGCCCAAAAACCTGGTAGAGCCACATAAAGTCCTATAAGGGAGATCAAACGTTACGGCGGGGGATTCACCCACTAATAATACCCGCAACAAAGAAAAACTCGGAAGGAAAACCCCATAACGGTCCGGGTTTAGAGCCCAGAGGCACGCCACAACCCAATTGGGGACTGGTGGCTTGTCTCGCCCCACGACATCGCCACAAAGAAAAAACCATGATAGATATCTCAAGTCAACAACGACACAACAGATTCTACTAAAATAATTCTAGATTAGAAGCGGTTGATCAATCTTTAGGAAGATCTTACAATTCTAAACAAAATCTAACGCACTCTACGAGAAAAATTACGGAATGGTAATAATCAACAAAAATATATAATATAGTCATGATATCCAGCAGTGAGAAATTTCTGCAAACATTAGGATAAAGAAGGGAAGTGAAAAAGGAGACAATCACTTGCCTTGATTTTACCGTAGAAAGATGCCCAAATCATTCCTTGACGTAGATTGGGGCTAAAGAAGATGAGGGAAGTCGAAATCTAACAAAAAACGACCAAAAAATTGGAGTTAGGGCCAAAAACCCGAACGAGAAAACTGTTGGATCCGTAGTTTGATTTGGGCTAGGTTCACTAAGCTAGGATGATGTGACCCAACATATATAGTTAGGGTCATAGTTGTGTCCTAGAGTCTAGGCCAAGTCCTCAGTAACAACATCACATGGACAAGCCATCATCAGACTGACAGAGACTCAAGACTTTGAGTTTTTCCAGAGATTCAGAGATTTCTCAAGAAACTAAGTAAAATGAGTTCGACGTTCGTCGAACTCAGGTCGATGATAGTCGTTCTCAGCTAGACGATCTAGAGAAATATTCTTTAAGCTGAGCTCGGCGAACTTCAGTCACAGATCGACGATCCTTAGATTCTACCTTCAGAATTCTAAGTCCAGACTGTTCTCTTGACTCAGGTCGACTAACCTAGTTCTCAAGTCGACGAACTTCAATCTTTGCTCGACGATTTCTGGACTTCCACTTCAACTCTATTGCCATAGGTTTATCAATTTTTTCTCTAAGTACAGAATAATTTTCAGCTCAATGAATTCATGGTTCTCCAGACTTAGTTCAACAAATTCAAGGTTCTCCAGACTTAGGTCGACGAACTTAGTTCTCTGGTCGACGATTTCTGGATTCTCTACTTCACCTTCCTGATTCCAGAAATTATCAATTTTTTTGAGTCCAGAATCTTCTGCAGTCGACGAATTCAGTTCTCTGCCCGACGAATTCTGAAACTAGAAGACTTGTGTTGACACTCAGAGTATATGTCGACACCAATTGAGTCGACACTAGAAGAACTTGTGTCGACACCCATATCATCAATCGACACTTTGGAAAGGTTGTGTCGATACCAGGAAAAATTATGTCGACACACAGAATATTTGACAACTCCAGAATAGTTGCTGAACTCTAGTCGACGAGCACATTTACCAGCTCGACGAACTTCAGACACAGAATAGGCAAAGATCAAAAGAGACAGCAGTTCAGTTTTCAGCTCGACGATCATGGAACTCAGCTCGATGAACAAAAGCCGTCTGGTCGATGAATCCAACATCTCAACTCGACGAACTGTGGACTCAGTTTGACGATTTCTATCAACTGTTCGATGATACTAGACTTAGTTATTTCCGGCCTTCTGTCCCCACTCTAATGCGATAATTCCTGATTAATTAATGCTCTAACATTCTCTGAATATAACCGTTAGAAGGAGCATTAATTATGGTCTTCTCCAGGATTACTGCCTTGCCATTTTTCCATGAGACAGTTGGAGAAATAAATAAATGTCATTTATTCTCAAGGCTGTCATCATTAATTGCAGATGAATTCAAATTTTTGAAGGACAAATCTCGACAGAAAATAGAAAAGAAAAGAAGAGAATAACGGTCATAATGAAGGATCATTAAGAAAGTTTTACACATAACATAGTTCAACAAGAAGCATACAGAGATTACAGAGACACAGAGAAATATTCAGTCTTAAACAATTTGCGGTGTCAACAAGAAGCATTCTCTGATATAGAGAAGCCCTCGACCAGAAGCTCATCAGTTCCTGAAGAAGAAGAACAACAATACCTATATCTAGAGTCTTCTTTCTTCAAGCACTCCAGGACACTTCAAAAGGACAACATCAGTTCCATCTGTCAAAGAAGTTCCTGAAGATTATTGCTGGTCAAGAATTCAGTTTGAAGACCTATCACCCTGAAGCTTAACTCCTGTTTTTCCTTGATTCATTCTACATCTCAGGGGGAGCCATAAGCTATAATCAAATCCACAGTCTTCTCAGTTGTATATTTAGAAAGAGAAGACAAAATCATCTCTCACCCCCACTATATAAAGGGTTGTCATCTCCCTTCAAAAGTGATTTCTTGGTTTCAAGTCTCCTGATCAAAAAACTTGGGTTGGTTTTTGAGCACCTGATCAAAAGCTCATTTGTGTCAGGCACCTGATCAAAAATCTAAGTGGATTCCTACCAAGGGTGGTAGAAGAGTGGATGTACCCAAGTTGTGGAACCACTATAAAATTCTTATGTCGTATGGTTGCCCCTTTTTCTTTTGTTCTCGTTGTGCTTGTGCTTTAGGTTTATTATGTGCAACTATATTTATTTCTGCACTTTTAATTTACAGCAAAAGCTGTAATAGCTGTTAAGAATGTTTTTTAAGAATACTCTATTCACCCCCCCCCCCCCTCTAGAGTATTTCAGATCTAACTCACACTTTCAATTGGTATCAAAGGGGGTTCCTTTGGTTGTACAAGCTAAACCTTGAACCAAAGATCCTTTGTTAGATCTACACATTATTTTATTTTCATTTAGATTATAAACACAGCCATGGCACAGAACAAGGATTATGCAAGCACCAGACCTCCAGTTTGCAACCTTAATAGGTTTGCTATTTGGAAGCCAAGAATAAAGTTGTACATGAACTCTATTGATGAAGACATAAACAACTCTATTTATACAGTTCCCCCACAGGCATCTACATCTACAACATCTTCCAGCAACAATGCATTCCCACAACCTGAGTGGACTGAAGCCCAGAAGAAAGCAAAGATTGCTGATGCCAAAGCCATGAACATATTGGCTCAGACTATGTCAGATGACATCTTTCAGAAGGTGGCTAAGTGCACCTCTGTAAAAGCAATCTGGGATTCACTTAATCAAATGGTTGCTGGCTCAGCTGATAAGAGGAAAGATAGGAGATCTAACCTCATCACACTATATGAGAACTTTAAGAAGGAAGAAGCTGAGATAGTTTTGATATGTACAATAGGTTAAGCTCGATTATCAATAAGCTAAAAACCTTGGATAAGAACATCACTCTTACTGAAGTGAATGACAAGATCCTGATGTGCTTCCCAAGCTCATGAGATATAAGAATCTGGCCCATCAATGAGGTCATATGCCTGAATGAGATTTCAACTGAATCTCTATTAGGCAAACTGAAGTCATATGAACAGCTGATAAAGAACAGGGAGGCAGCTGAAAAAAGAACACCTCCATCAGCCAGAAGGGAAAAAATATTGCCTTCAAAGCCACTGAAGAGACAGAGACTGCAACATCAAATGAAGAGCTCATGAGTCTCTTTGCTAAAAGATTCTACAAGATGACCAGAAAGGATTTCTGGAGAAAGTCATCAAGAAAAGATGACAAGCCAAATTATGACAAGACACCAACCAAAGAAATTATGTGCTATGGATGCAGGAAGCCTGGGCACTTCCTCTCTGATTGTCCAGAGAACCAGAAGAGAGAGAAGAGAAGAGAGACGGAAACCAGAAGATAACACACCAGCAAACCCTGTTCCAGCAAGCACAAGAAGAAGGAAAAGGGCTTTGTGGCTGATACCTGGAGCGAGACAGAAGATGAGTCAATATCTTCAAGCTCCAGTGAAGATGAGGAAGAAGCAAGAGCAAAGGAGGTTTGCCTCATGGCAATTTATGCCTCCAGAAGTCACTCAGAAGAGGAAGAGTCTGAAGATGAAGGAGTGTCTGAATCAGAGGCAAATCAGGTATTATGCGTCTTTTAATATAGCTCTAAAATATTTAAATCTGATTTCAAGTTAATGTGCATAGATTTGATTAATTCTGAAAAAGAAATTAAAATTCTTAAGGAAAAATTAGGAAACTTAAAGGATTTTCAATCTAAAAAAATTAGGTTAAACGATGAATTAACCATAGCAAATGAAAAAATAATTTCACTAAAACCTGAGCTCTGTGAGGCCAAAAAACTTGAGGAAACTCTCAATGGGAGAAGCCTCAATCTGATGGATATCACAAGTACTGTTAATGCCAGACTTAATGACATCCAAGGCTTGGGTGCTCCATCAGGTTTGCCCCCCATTCTTAGGAAGAACATTTTATCAACCCCAATAAAATTTGTTTCTGCTAAAGTGAAAGAAACAGTAAATGACAAACAAACAGTTAAAAAGATCCCTAAGACAGTAGGACAAAAAACCAAAAACCAGAAAACACCTAGTAAAAACAAGGTTCAACAATTTTCATCGAACTCAGATCGACGAAATGGGGACAGTTCGTCGAACCCAAATCGACTAACTCTGAACGCAAACTATAGTTACATTTATTCGTCTAACTGCGATCGACGAACTCTGTATGGTTCGTCGAGCAGAGGTCGACGAACATGGGGCACAGAGAATGAACATGTTCATTCTTTGGGCAGAGATCGACGATTTCAACCCAATTCGTCGATCTCTGGTCGACGAACTTACAGAAATTCGTCGAACCCAGGAAGACTTAATCAAAACTATAATTCCAACAGCAACTTAAATATTTCTAAGAAACCATTTAATGCACTATCTGATTGGATCATACCACCTAGGAGATATCACCCCCTATGATACAAGTCCCAACCTGAATTCTCTGTAATTTCCAGTTTCTCTTATAAACAATACAAAGGACCCAAGGTAACTTGGTTCAAAAACCATTAACTGTCTTCTATTGTAGGTGAAGAGCTGTCCAGGGGTAAATCAAACTTGGTACCTGGACATTGGCTGCTCCAAACATATGACTGACAACAAGGATATCTTATCCAAATACAAGTCCAAGGTGGGGCCAAAGGTTATCTTTGATGACTCCAAATGTGGTCAGTCAGAAGGATTTGGAGATGTAAGAATAGGAGCTGTCACATTCAAAAAAGTGACATATATAAGTGGACTCAAGCATAATCTTATCTCCATAAGTCAGTTATGTGATGATGGTTATCGGGTATACTTTAACCCATCCACTTGTTCTATTATTGATAAAAACAACCAAACAGTTTTAATTGGAAATAGACAAGGCAACATATACTTAGTAAATTTTCTTTCTGCCAAAACTGATATTTGTTTACTTAATTTAACTAGTAATCAGAATGACTTATGGCACAAAATACTAGGTCATGTAAATCTGAAAAACATTGCTAGGCTATCTAAACACAACCTTGTTAGAGATCTACCTTCTGGTCCCTACAAGAAGGAAGGTCTCTGCAGGGCTTGTCAATTATGCAGGCAAACTAAATCTAGTTTTAAATCTGTTAATAATAGTGATTCACCTAGGATTTTGTACTTGCTACATTTGGATCTCTTTGGACCCATTGCTGTACAAAGCTTTGGAGGGAAATCCTACACTTTGGTTACAGTGGATGACTTCTCCAGGTTCAGTTGGGTATTCTTTCTGAGATCTAAGTCAGATACCTTCAAGGTTCTTACAGATATTTTCAGGACCATACATATTGAGTTCTCTACTCATGTTGCATTGATCGGAAGTGATCATGGCATAGAGTTTGAGTCTCTTCTTATGCATGAGTTCTGTGAGAAGGAAGGTATCAAGCATTACTTCTCAGCTCCTAGAACTCCCCAACAAAATGGGATAGCTGAAAGGAAAAATAGGACACTCATTGAAGCTGCAGGTACATTGCTTGCAGATGCTTACATGCCCCTAACCTTTTGGGCAGAGGCTGTAAGCACAACAAATTATGTCCTGAATAGGAGCCTAATTCACAAACTAAAGAACATGACTCCCTATGAATTGCTCAAAGGGAAGAAACCTAAAATCAACTACTTCAAAGTATTTGGATGCTTATGTTACATTCATAAAAACAACAAAAAATACATTAGAAAGTTTGAGGCTAAGGCTGAAGGGGGAATTTTTCTAGGATATTCCCAAGTAAGCAAGGCCTATAGAGTTTTTAATAAATCAACATTAAAAATTGAAGAGTCCATTCATGTTTCATTTGATGAGACTAACATGTATTGCAAGGAGAAAGAAGTTTCTACCAATAGAAACTTGTAGGTACCATATTTGTGTGAGACCTTGGATGGACTAAACCTCACCCAAGAGGTTCCAACTCATCCCCCTCCACAAGCCATTGAAGAAAGTGAAGAAGAAGAAGCTGAAGAAAATGAATCTCTACAAACATCAAATACAATTCTACGCGAGGAATTAATTCCAAATGTTATTGCACAACCAACACTACCCACTAATTTTGTCATACTTAGGGATCACCCCAGATCTTAAGTGATTGGAGACATATCAGCAGGTGTACAGATAAGGCATCAACTCACCCATGATTTGATGCATGCCTCTTTTTTCTCTCAGGTTGAACCTTTATCCATCCATGATGCTGAGCAGGAACCCCACTGGATCCTTGGAATGCAGGAGGAACTAAATCAATTTGAGAGATGTAGAGTTTGGAATTTGGTTCCAAGACCCCAAAACTACCCAGTTATTGGAACCCAATGGGTTTTCATAAACAAGCTGGATGCCCAAGGAATCATTGTGAGAAACAAGGCTACTCTTGTTGCTCAAGGATATAGGCAAGAAGAAGGAATTGATTATGATCAAACCTTTACACCTGTTGCAAGGTTGGAATCCATAAGAATATTCCTTGCTTATGCAACATATAAGAGATTCAAGGTCTTCCAAATGGATGTAAATAGTACTTTTCTAAATGGAGTGCTAAAAGAAGAGGTTTATGTAGAACAACCTCCAGGTTTTGTTTCTCAAACTTACCCCTCTCATGTTATTAAATTGCATAAGGATCTTTATGGTCTAAAGCAAGCTCCAAGAGCTTGGTATGAGACCTTAGCTAGTTTTGTATTAGAGCATAAATTTACAAGAGGAACTGTAGATAAAACACTTTTGACTAGACATCATGAGGACCAAATCTTATTAGTACAAATCTATGTGGATGATATTATATTTGGCTCTACAGATTCCATATTATGCAAGAGGTTCTCTGACCTCATGCATTCCAAATTTGAAATGAGTAGCATGAGTGAGCTTTCCTACTTCCTTGGTCTCCAAGTGAAGCAGCTCCCTGATGGCTTCTTCATCTCTCAAGCAAAATATGCTAAAGAACTTCTAAAGAAGTTTGGGATGGCTGATGCCTCAGCAAGGAAAACACTCATGGCTACCAATGCTGTGGTGGACTCTGATGTACCAGGGAAACCTGTAGATCAGAAACTTTATAGGGGCATTGTTGTGTCCCTATTATACCTCACAACAAGTAGGCCAGATATTATGTTTGTCATATGTCTTTGTGCTAGGTTCCAGGTGAACCCTAAAAAATCTCACCTAATTTTACTAAATAGGATTTTGACATATATAAGGAGTTGTCCTAATCTAGGCCTATAGTATCCTGCTGAATCAAAATTTTAGTTAACTGGATACTCTGATGCTGATTTTACTGCATGCATGGTAGATAGAAAAAGTACTTCAGGGACTTTCCAGTTCCTGGGTATGAGATTAGTATCTTGGTTTTGTAAAAAAGCAAACATCAGTGTCAACCTCAACTGCTGAAGTAGAATATATTGCAGTAGGCAGCTGTTGTTCACAGATGCTTTGGATACAAAATCAACTTCTAAATTATGGGTTCAACTTAAAAAATTCAACCCTACTTTATGATAATACAAGTGCTATAGCCATAGTCCAGAATCAAGTTCACCATAGTAGGACAAAACATATTGACATAAGACATCATTTCATTAGAGAGTGTGTAGACAAAAATATAATCAAGCTTGTTTATATATACACTGATTTAAAAAGGGCTGATATATTCGCCAAACCTTTGGATGAGAGAAATCATATGTTCTTTGTAAATCAACTTGGAATGATCAATGGAGAAGACTTTATTTGATTTATGTCTGCACTCGACGAATTTTCCAAAGTTCGTCGAACAGAGTTCGACGAACTGGGGAAAGTTTGAGAGATATTTGTTGAACGGAGATCGATGAACTCTCTGTGAGTGAAACAATTTTCGTCGAACGGAGTTCGATGAACTTGCTTCAGAAGATATTCATCGAACGGAGTTCGACGAAATGTCTTCAATTCTTCTTGATAATATCGACGAATTATTTCATTCAAACTTATTTCGTCGAACTCAATTCGAAGAATTATTTTTCTTTTCGTGGAATGGAGTCTGTCGATTCATATTCTTGAATACCCTATATTTAGGTTTTCTTCGACCTCCATCCCACGCTTTCTGTTCCTTTGCACTTGATCGCCATTTTTGTGTCTCTCTTGCAGGTGATTCCATGGCGATTCAGGTAAGCATTCTCGCAGGCATGAAGTTTGATACAGGTTTTGATATGGACTTTGATTCGTTTCAGCATTTTGATCTCATATACATTTACATTCTGGAACTACTTTAAGAACAAGAACTCAAAACCTTGATGTCAAGAAGAATCAAACTGCACATCACTGAAATCAGAGAATGGGTCTACACCATATCGCCAACAGAGGAGAATACGATGACAGGCATCATTGCGGGTAACCCCGTCTCCTTAACTCCAACAATTTTAACTGAAATTTTTGGATTAAAAAATGGAGAAGTGCAACTAGAGATTGAAATAGTGGAGTCTGACATGATGCTGGGCCTAATGGGTTATACTGGAGATAACCCTAATAAACTATTGAAGAAACACCTCTCCGCCCCTTATAAGTTTTTGGGAGATTTGGTTGGAAAAGTTTTGCTTGGGAAACATACTGCCCATGACTACATCACAAGACACCAGTTTATAGTTATATGTGCAATCATAAATAAGAAATAGGTGGATTGGGCATAGATTCGTTTTGATCTAATAAAGAAGAAAAACAATAAAAAAGGAAGTTTGCTTTGGAAGGATCCTATTGATCTTTTTACAAGAAAATGCTGCTAAATCACTGGTCTCCCAGACCATATTCATTAATGCCAGCAAAAGGCTTAAATGTGCCTTGTTTGGAAGATAGGAGAGGACCATCACTAAGCCGTGCAAGGCTTCTACCTCTTCCACCCCAACTTCTGAAGGCACCAGCGCTATTAAATCCACTCCCCAACCTACTGAAGAGATTCATCCAACACCACCATCTCTTCCAGCCCCCCTTCCAGCAATACAAATCCATCTGTCTTCCACACCTCCATCATCCCCTACTCAACCTCCTACTCCACCAGAATCTCCACATGCTTCACCAACACCAACTCCTCCATCATCTCCACTTCCTCCTCATTTATCCTCCATACAATTTTTCAACATACCACCATCACCTCTCAATTCCCCTCTTCCTCCAATCACCCACATGGAAGATGCCACCCATCCATCCCCATCAACATCTACCATCCCTCAACATGCATCCCCTCCAGATGTTCATATACCAGATGCTCCATGATGAATTGTAAACATACATATTTTTGTGCACATTAATTTAGTCGTTTTCATCGTTTTTACTTGTTTTTGTTCAATAAAATGCTCCTATTTTAGTAAATTTACTACTAACTTATTTTATTTTATTTTTCAGGAAAAAAAATAAAAATCTGCCAAAATAATGCTGACACGCCCGTGTTCCCTGGGTCACCCCTGTGACTAGGGCGTGATAACTCAAAAACCTGTGCTCGATGATTGCAACTCGACGATCGTCGACTCTGTGCCATGCCTAGCGTCATGCTCATGCCCTAGGGTGTGACTCCTCTTCAAGCTCGACGATTTTCCAACTCGACACTTTCCGCTCGATATTTGTCGAGTGTCGACACCAACCGACACGCCCAGCATCACGCCATGACCTGGGGCGTGACCACTCCACCTGGCTCGACAAGACCCGTGCGGCGAATTTTGACGCGCACCGTGCCCAGATCCACCTCCTCAATACGCCCAGCGTCACGCCCGTGACCTGGGGCGTGACCGCTGCATGACCGACACTGTCCAGCCCAAAGTCTACTTTTCCGTCAAATCGTCGGCCGCCTTCGCAAACAATAGTGACACGCCCACCGACACGCTCGTGTCGGAGGGCGGGTACTTAGATTCTTTTTCTATAAATACCCCACTTCTGTAATGACCAAGGGTTCACATTTTTGAGCCACTTTAGTGTGTTTTGTGGGTTGCATCCGTGGATTCCTTTGCTATGTAAAGAGATTTCTCCCCGCTTCCTTTCATGTTTGTTTTTGCTTTAGCTTTAGCTTTGTAATAGCTTTGTAATAGTCTATTTTAATCAATAAAAATGTTAGTTTTTCTCTTCTTAAATGTCTTTGGAATGAACTTATGTGCCGACTGTTCTCCTCATTTTATCCTTAGTTTCTCCTTTGTTTTTCTCTTTATGAAAAGTGTGTGTGTGTGTATGAGTGTAACATGTTTATTATTCATGTTTTTAACTAGTTTTCATGTTAGGTTTTGTAGTATATTTCATTTCCAAATCAAATGTGGTATGATAAGTTTTTCTCTTTTTCATCATGTCCTTTTTTAAGAGCCTTATGCTTTCATTCTTATGTATTTTTAAAAGAGTTTTGAAAGTGATTTTGATTTTTTTTCTTACTTTGCTTTTTTTGTAGGATTGTAAACTTTTTTGTTATTTTCATTTTCTTTTCACTTTTTAATAACTTTTATGAAAACATAAGTATGAAAAACTTGTTATTTTAATTTTTAAAGAACTTTGGTTTTTGATTTGTTTTGAAAAACTTTTGTTCTCATAAAATTCTAATTTGTCCTTTTTATTTGATTTTGGTAAAATGTGAGTATAAAAAAGTAGTAGTTTTAATTTTTAGGTAACTTTCATTTTGTTCTTTAAGATTTCATGTTGTGTGTGAGTGTATGAGAATAATCTGTTGGATCCCTAGTTGATTTGGGCTAGGTTCACTATCTTAGGATGTGACCCATCATGTATAGTCAGGGTCAATTTGTGTCCTAGAGTCTAGGACCAGTCCTTAGAATCAACATCAAATGGACCAGCTATCAACAAGACCATCAGAGACTCAAGAATTAGAAGATTTCCAGACTAAGTAAAATGAGTTCGACGTTCGTCGAACTCAGGTCGACGAAAGGCGTTCTGAGCTCGACGATCTTGAGACAATTCTCTATGCTGAGCTCGATGATCTTTGTTCTTTATTCAACGAAGACTGAGATACTTCAACAAGCTAAAGTCAGGGTAACTCCAGATTTTTCTAAGTCCAACTTCAGGCTTTGGTCGACGAACAAGATTCTGAGCTCGACGAACTTGTACCTCAAGTTCATAAATTCTTATGTCGACAAATCAACTTCTCAAGTCGACGAATTCAGTAATCTACTCGACGATTACTGGTCTACGATTTAAATCTTTTTCAGTCAGATACTTCTAAGATTCTAAGTCCAAAATCATTCTCAGCTCAACGAATTTGGATCTCAGCTCGACGAAAGAAGATTGTCAGTTCGACGAATGTTGAAGCAGAATTGACAAGTTTCCCTGGAAGACTAATTGCTATTGTCTGGTCGACGAACTCATCAAGCTTAGCTCGAGGTACTCAAGCTTAGCTCAACGAACTGTGAACTCAGCTCGGCGATTTGTGTTCTTCGTTCGATGATTCCAGACTAGGTCTTCTCCAGTTTCCCGTCCCTTTTCTTGGCGATGATTCCGGAGTAATTAATGCTCAATCTTCTCGGAATGCTACCGTTGGAACGAGCATTGATCATGGATTATTACATGCCGTTTTTCCATGGGACAGTTAGGGAAATTAATGATTGCTGCTTCCTTCCCAGGCCGACTGCAATTACTGCTCAAGGTTTCAAATTTCGAATGTTCTTCAGTCAATCTTGAGTCAGAAAAGAAAAGATCAAGCTATTACAGACACAATGACAAACATTATACTCAAGAACAATCTTACAGAAATCAAAAGTTTTTTTTGCAATCAGCCTTGGCCAGAGAACATCTTTAAGAAGAATAAGAAGAACATTCAATCTCTATCAAGAGTCTTCTTCTTTCAATCCCACAGGACAACTTCAGAAAGAAAACAATTTCTATCTGTCAAATAAGTTCCAGAAGCAATATTTGGTCCAGACACTCAAGCTTTGAAGACCTATCACCCTGAAGCAGTGCTCCAGTATTCCTGATCCATTCAAGATCTCAGGGGGAGCAATCTGCTGAAATCAATCCACAAGTCTTCTAAGTTGTTATTGAGAAAGAGAAGACACCATCACCCTTTTCCCATCCTCTGTACAGGGTTTTAAGTCCCTTCAAAATTATTCCTGGTTGCAAGTCTCCTACCAAAAGACTTGAGGTTTTTGTTTTTGAGCACCTGAATAAAAGCTCATTGGTGTCAGGCACCTGATCAAAAACCTGAGTGGATTCCAACCAGGGTGGTAGAAGAGTGGATGTACCCAGGTTGGGGAACCACTATAAATTTCTTGTGTCATCTGGTTACCCGTTTCTTTTATTTTGGCTGTGTTCTGTGATTTACTAGGTTGGTGTGCTTATTATTTTATTTGCTAACCTGTTCACCTAGCTTTACAACAAAATTTGTAAAAAGTTTATAGAGAGCACAATACTCTATTCACCCCCCCCCCCTCTAGAGTATTTCAGATCTAACCTGCACTTTCAATTGGTATCAAAACGAGGTTGGTTAAACTACCACACCTTAAGAGGTTAATTGGTTGTACAGGCTAACACCTGAACCATAAAGATCCCTCTTGTTAGATCTGATTGTTTTTGTTTCCTTTATTAGATTTATTTCTTCACAGAAATGGCTCAAAAAAAAGATTATGCAAGCATCAGACCTCCAGTATGTAATCTTAACAGATTTGCCATCTAGAAGGCAAGAATCAAACTATACATGAATTCTATTGATGAAGATATTTTTTCTTCTATCTTAATAGGAGTACCTCCAGCACCTGTAGCTTCTATAAGCACCTTTACAAACATGACTGCAGTACCTCCTCCAGAGAATAATGATGCCTACAAGAAAGCCAAAATGGCTGATGCAAAAGCCATGAACAGCTTGGCACAGACTATGTCAGATGACATATTTCAGAAGGTGGCTGAGTGGACTTCAACCAAGGCCATTTGGGACTCCCTCAACCAAATGGTAGCTGGATCAGCTGGTGAAAGGAAAGACAAGAGAGCAAATCTCATATCCCTGTATGAGAATTTCAAGAAGAATGAGGCTGAATCAGTTGCTGAAATGTACAATAGGTTGAGCTCAATCATCAATGAGCTTAAAACCTTGGATAAAGACATCACCCTGACATAGGTGAATGACAAAATCTTGATGTGCTTCCTTAGCTCTTGGGACTCAAGAATCTGGCCTATCAAAGAAGCCAGAAGCATAAATGATATATCAACTGAATCTCTGCTAGGCAAATTAAAGTCCTATGAGCAGTTGATTAAGTCAAAAGAAGCAGCTAAACAGAAAGCAACTACTCCAGTGAGAAAAGATCACAGTATAGCCTTCAAGGCATCTGAGGAAAGTGAGACCTCAACATCCAATGAAGAACTCATGAGCCTCTTTGCAAAAAGATTTTATAAGATGGCTAGAAATGACTTTAGAAGAAATTCATCCAGACAGGATGATAAGCCAAAATTTGACAAGACTCCAACCAAGGAGGTTGTGTGCTTTGGATGTAGAAAGACTGAACATTACATCTTTGAATGTCTAGAAAATCAGAAGAAGGAGAAAAGCAGAGATAAAGACTCCAGGAGAAAACACAGCAGCATACCATCCTCCAGCAAATACAAAAAGAAAGACAAGGGCTTTGTTGCTGAAACATGGAGTGATACTGAAGAAGAATCATCCTCTTCCAGCTCAAGTGAAGAAGAGAAAGAAGTTTGATCCAAGGAGGTTTGCCTTATGGCAATTGATGCCTCCAGGAGCAGTTCAGGATCAGAAGGAGAATCTAAAGATGAGGCAGCCTCAGAGTCAGAGGCAGATCAGGTTCTTTCAAGTTTTAATTTCAATTCTGAATCATTTAAAAGTGAATTCAAAACTATGTGTTTAGACTTAATTAACTCAGAGAAAGAAATAAAAACCCTTAGAGAAAAACTAGGAAACCTGGAATCTGTTAACTCAGAAAATCTGAAACTAAAAGATCAACTAACTTTAGCACATGAACGGATAATTAGATTAAAATTTGATTTATGTGAGGCCAAACAACTTTAGCAATCTCTCAATAGGAGAAGTCTCATGCTGATGGACATAACAAGCACAGTAAATGCCAGATTAAATGGCAAGCTGGGCTTGGGTGCATCATCAGGTTTACCTCCCATAATTACGAAAAATATACTTACAACACCCATTAAATTTATTTCTGCCAAGGGTAAAGAAAAGATAATAAACAAACCAATATCTGAAAACAATCCAAAACCCATAGACAAGAGCAATAGAAATCAGAAAACAGCTAATAAAAATAAGGTTCAACAACATTCGTCGAACCCAGATCAACGAAATGTGGCCCGTTCGTCGAACCTAGATCGACGAACGCTGAACACAAACTTCAGTAATAACAATTTGGCTAACTGCGATCGACGAACTTTGTATGGTTCGTCAAGCAGAGGTCGATGAACATGGGGCGCAGAAAATGACTTGTGTCATTCTCTGAGCAGAGATCGACGATCTCAGCCCTATTCATCGAACTCTAGTCGACGAACTTACAGGAATTCATCGAACCCCAAAGGACCAAACATAAATCATTTCTCTTGCATAAATTCTAAGCCAACTAATAAACCATTCAATCCAGTAGCTGATTGGGTTATTTCACCTAGGAGATATCATCCCTTAGGTTATAAATCTCAACCTACTCTGTTAGTTATATCCAGTTTTTATTTTCAACAAAATAAAGGACCCAAGGTAACATGGGTCAAGAATAATTGAGTTTTGTTTTTCATTATAGGTACAGGTGAAGAGCTGTCCAAGGGTAAGTTAGACCTGGTACTTGGACAGTGGTTGCTCCAAGCATATGACAGGCAGCAAGGACAATCTATCCAATTACAAGTCCAAGCTAGGACCAAAGGTGATCTTTGGTGATTCAAATAGTGGCCAGTCTGAAGGATATGGAGCAGTAAAGATTAGGACAGTTACTTTCAAGAAAGTAACATATGTAAGAGGACTTAAACATAACCTAATATCCATAAGTCAATTATGTGATGAAGGTTATCAGGTGCACTTTAACTATACCTCTTGTTCTATTATTAATAATGAAAACAAAATTGTTTAAATTGGAATTAGACAAGGTAACATATATCTACTAGATTTTATTTCTGCCAAAACTGATGTTTGTTTACTCAATATCACTAGTAATCAAAATGAGTTGTGGCATAAAAGATTAGGACATGTAAACCTTAAAAATATAGCTAGGTTATCTAAAGACAACCTTGTTAGAGGCTTACCTTCTGGTCCCTACAAGAAGGAAAACCTATGCAGGGCTTGTTAATTAGGCAAGCAAACTAAAACTAGCTTCAAATCCATTAATAAGAGTGATTCACCTAGGATTTTGTATTTGCTTCATGTGGACCTATTTGGACCCATTGCAGTACAAATGCTAGGAGGGAAGTCTTATATTTTAGTAATTATTGATGACTTCTCCAGATTCAGTTGGGTGACCTTTCTGAGAACTAAGTCAGATACATTCAAGGTTCTTACAGATTTTCTCAGGACCATACAGATTGAGTTCTCTACTCATGTTGCATTGATCAGAAGTGATCATGGCATAAAGTTTGAGTCTTTTCTTATGTATGAGTTCTATGAGAAGGAAGGTATCAGGCAGTGCTTCTCAGCTCCTAAAACTCCCCAACAAAATGGTGTAGCTGAAAGGAAAAATAGGACACTCATTGAATCTGCAGGAACATTGTTGGCAAATACTTACATTCCTCTATCCTTTTAGGCAGAAGCTATAAACACTGCTAACTATGTCCTGAATAGAATCCTTATACATAAGCTGAAAAATAAGACCCCATATGAATTGCTTAAAGGAAAGAAACCTAAAATCACATATTTTAAAGTTTTTGGTTGTATATGTTATATTCACACAAATAACAAAAGATACATTAGAAAGTTTGAGGCTAAGGCTGAAGAAGGGATTTTTCTAGCATACTCCCAAGTAAGCAAGGCCTATAGGATATTTAATAAATCCACTCTTAAAATTGAAGAGTCAGTCCATGTATCTTTTGATGAAGCTAACATGTCTTAAAAGGAGAAAGAGATTTCTACCATAAGCTCTTTACAGGTTCCACAATTGTATGAGTCTATGGATGGACTAAACCTTACCCAAGAGGTGTCAACCCATCCTTATCCACAGGTTGCTGAAGACAGTGAAGAAGAAATTCAAGTGGAAGTGGCTGAACTTCCCTCAACAGCTATTAACATTCCTCAAGAGGAATTAACTACAGAAGCTATTGTTGAACAAACTCCACCCACTGATCTTGTCACACTTAGAGATCACCCCAGATCTCAAGTGATTGGATACAATTCAGTAGGTGTACACACAAGGCATCAACTCAACCAAGACTTGATGTATGCCTATTTTCTCTCTCAAATTGAACCTCTCTCCTTCCATGAAGCTGAGCAAGATCCCCACTGAATCATTGCAATGCAATAGGAACTAAATCAGTTTGAGAGATGTAGAGTTTGGAATTTGGTTCCAAGACCTCATAGCTACCCAGTTATTAGAACCAAATGGGTCTACAGAAACAAGCTAGATGCTCAAGGAAACATAGTGAGAAACAAGGCAAGAGGAAGGAATTGACTATGACCAAATCTTTTCCCCTATTGCAAGGTTAGAGGCCATAAGAATATTCCTTGCCTATGCAGCTCACAGGAGATTCAAAGTTTTCCAAATGGATGTCAAGAGTGCATTCTTGAATGGAGTGCTTCAAGAAGAGGTTTATGTGGAACAACCTCCAGGTTTTATCTCTCTAACTCAACCCTCTTTTGTATTTAAATTGCATAAAGCTCTCTATGGTTTAAGGCAAGCTCTAAGAGATTGGTATGAGACCTTAACAAGCTTTCTTTTAGAGCGTAAATTTACAAGAGGAACCATAGATAAAACTCTTTTCAATAGACATCATAAGGACCAAATATTGTTAGTACAAATATATGTTGATGATATCATCTTTGGGTCTACTGATCCCAAATTATGCAAGAGGTTTGCTGATCTCATGCATTCCAAATTTGAGATGAGTAGCATGGGTGAGCTTTCCTACTTCCTTGGTCTCCAAGTGAAGCAGCTCCCTGATGGTATCTTCCTCTCCCAAGCTAAGTAAGCTAAAGAGCTTATTAAGAAGTTTGGGATGGGTGATTTTTCAGGAATGAAAACACCTATGGCTACAAATGCTGTTTTGGATTCTGATGCAGTAGGGAAACCTGTAGATCATAAGCATTATAGGGCAATTGTTGGATCCCTATTATACCTAACAGCCCGCAGGCCTCATATCATGTTTGCAACATACCTTTGTACTAGGTTCCAAGTGAACCCCAAAGAATCTCACCTTATTTTCTTAAAAAAATATTGAGATATATAAAGAGTTGCCCAAATCTAGGACTCTGGTATCCTGTAGAGTCAGAGTTTGATTAAACTGGATACTCAGATGCTGACTATGCTGGATTTAGAGTGGACAGGAAGAGTGCCTCTGGAACTTTCCAGTTCCTGGGTATGAGACTTGTCTCTTGGTTTTGTAAAAAGCAAACATCTGTGTCTACATCAACTGTAGAAGTAGAATATATAGCTGCTGGTAGCTGCTGTTCACAAATGCTATGGATACAAAACCAACTCCTAGACTATGTGGTGGGCCCGCGAACAGACTTCTACTGTGCTTGGTTCGGTGAGTCGAACGCCGCGGGCTTGCTTAGGAAGGCAAGTGCACCTATCGCAAGTAGTACTCGATATTTGGGGGAATACCGAGGTCGCATTGTTCTCGGGGTCGTGTTGACTATTCTTACTCCTCCGGGAGGACTATTATTTTACTGAAAGTAAGGTGGATTTTTTTAGTAAAGTAAAGACGGAAAAAGTAAAGGAGCGAAAAAACGTTTTAGAAAATATTCGATGAAGGGTTAACGCTCGACATCGAATCGGATTAAGACTAAAATAATTTTTAATAATTATAGGACTTAGTTTTCAAATTAATAAAAGGCAACTTGGCCGTGGAGGTTCCACAAATGTGAGCTCACCTAGCTATAGGGATATCGCTCACCTAAACGTTAAGACTATTCGACCGAACGTTAGTCCGACGAAGGATTTCTCTTAAAGCCCGCTTTACGCTAAGAACCCCGCTATTGGGTGGGGAACCCAATCCGGTAGAATTACGCTTGTCCTCTTTCGAGGGTATGCACGCAACTCTATTTACCCAGGGGTGATCGGTCCATGTGCACGGCCTCTCGGCTAGCTAGCATATGGACTACGGAAATAGGGCCCACACATCGGTATGTGGTCCTACGCGTCGTAAACCCGGGGTAAACCTTAAGTCCTTAAATTAAAATGAAAATAAAGAGCTTCAATTATTAGAAATCATTTTTAAATGTCCCAATGCTCTTCGATGCCGAGGCTAATAGCGATTAGCCACACATCGGTATGGGGACGGCTTTATAATTTAGTGAGGCGCGAGTTCGAAATTAAACGCTAAACAATTATAAGAAGT